>CM038141.1:25945872-26277484 GCA_021437245.1 Aegilops speltoides
GTTCTATAATGAAAAATTCCCACTAGTATATGAAGGTGACAAAATGAGAGACTCTCTATCATGAAGATCTTGGTGCTACTTTGAAGCACAAGTATGGTAAAAGGATAGTAGCATTGTCCCTTCTCTCTTTTTCTCTCATTTTTTGTTTGGGCCTTTCTCTTTTTTTTGCCTCTTTTCTTTCTCTTTTTTTTCGTCCGGAGTCTCATCCCGACTTATGGGGGAATCATAGTCTCCATCATCTTTTCCTCACTTGGGACAATGCTCTAATAATGATGATCATCACACTTTTATTTTTCTTACAACTCAACTATTACAACTCGATACTTGGAACAAAGTATGACTCTATATGAATGCCTCTGGCGGTATAACGGGATATGCAATGAATCATGAGTGACATGTATGAAAGAATTACGAATGGTGGCTTTGCGACAAATACGATGTCAACTACATGATCTTGTTAGCAATATGACAATGATGGAGCGTGTCATAATAAACGGAACGGTGGAAAGTTGCATGGCAATATATCAAGGAATGCCTATGGAAATACCATGATAGGTAGGTATGGTGGCTGTTTTGAGGAAGGTATATGGTGGGTGTATGATGCCGGCGAAAAGTGCGCGGTATTAGAGAGGTTAGCAAAGGTGGAAGGATGGTAAAAAGTGCGTATAATCCATGGACTCAACATTAGTCATAAAGAACTCATATACTTGTTGCAAAAATCTAGAATTTATCAAAGCAAAGTGTTACGCGCATGCTCCTAGGGGGATAGATTGCTAGGAAAAGACCATCTCTCGTCCCCGACCGCCACTCATAAGGAAGACAATCAATAAATAAATCATGCTCCGAGTTCATCACATAACGGTTCACCATACGTGCATGCTACGGGAATCACAAACTTCAACACAAGTATTCGTTGAATTCATAACTACTCAACTAGCATGACTCTAATATCACTATCTTCATATCTCAAAACAATTATCAAGCATCAAACTTATCTTAGTATTCAACGCACTCAAAAGAAAGGTTCACATATCTTGAACACCAAGTATATTAACATTAAGAGAATTACCATGCTATTAAAGACTCTCAAATAATCTAAGTGAAGCATGAGAGATCAATAGTTTCTTTAAAACAAATCCACCACCGTGCTCTAAAAGATATAAGTGAAGCACTAGAGCAAAAATTATCACGCTCAAAAGATATAAGTGAAGCACATAGAGTATTCTAACAAATTCCAATTCATGTATGGCTCTCTCAAAAGGTGTGTACAACAAGGAAGATTGTCGTAGACTAACAAGTAAAGACACAAATAATACAAGACGCTCCAAGCAAAACACATATCATGTTGGTGAATAAAATTATAGCTCCAAGTAAATTACCGATGGAAGTGGACGAAAGAGGGGATGCCTTCCGGGGCATCCCCAAGCTTTGACTTTTTGGTGTCCTTGGATTATCTTGGGGGTGCCATGGGCATCCCCAAGCTTAGGCTCTTGCCACTCCTTGTCCCATAATCCATCAAAAGAATTCACCCAAAACTTGAAAACTTCACAACACAAAACTCAACAGAAATCTCGTGAGCTCCGTTAGAGAAAGAAAACAAAAGACTACTTCAAGGTACTGTAATGAACTCATTCTTTATTTATATTGGTGTTAAACCTACTGCATTCCAACTTCTCTATGGTTTATAAACTATTTTACTAGCCATAGATTCATCAAAATAAGCAAACAACACACGTAAAACAGAATCTGTCAAAAACAGAACAGTCTATAGCAATCTGTAACTAACGCAAACTTCTGGAACTCAAAATATTCTACAAAAATAGGAAGTCCTGGACAATTTGTTTATTGAACATAAGCAAAAAGAATCAATGCAAAAGCACGTTCCTGTGATTTATCATAACTAAATTCGTTCGTGCAAAGTTTCTGTTTTTCAGCAGAATCAAATCAACTATTATCGTAGGTTATCCTATAGGTTCTACTTGGCACAAACACTAATTAAAAGATAAAACCACATCCAAACAGAGGCTAGATGTCTTATTTATTCCTAAACAGAAGCAAAAACAAAAAACACAAAATAAAATTGGGTTGCCTCCCAACAAGCGCTAACGTTTAACGTCCCTAGCTAGGCATAAAAGCAAGGATAGATCTAGGTATTGCCATCTTTGGTAGGCAATTCTTCAATGAGGCATCTACCTCCTTTAGAATTTTATTTCTTCCTAGTAATTGTCAAATTTTCAGGCAAAAGATCAAAAAATTCATCTATAGCAAATGGTTCCTTAATGATGGTAAAAAGATTGGGATGAACACTTATAGATTTGAAATCCGCAGTTTCCTTACTAGATGATTCACCCTTATTCTTAGGAATATAAATAAGCTTAGTATTTTTGGTAGAAGAACTTGGAGTGTTTTGAACGGAAGAAAAAGCGGTTCCCAAGTTGGTAATGATACCCTCAAGTTTATCGATTCTTGTGGAATCTAGATTTATTTTCTCATTAACAATGGGTTCTTTTTCCTTAATATTTTTCAAAGTCATTCCTACCTTAGATCCATATTGGGTAATTTGATTGTGGATCTTTTTATCAAGATTTTCAATTGATTCAATGGTAGCAACTTTATTTTCAATAGCTTCAAGCCTTTGCATAACATGCTCCAAAGTTAACGTAGTTCCATTAATCAAAAGGGGTGGTGAGCCAAATATATCTATTAAAGCATTATAAGAATCAAAAGTATGGCTACCCAAAAAATTCCCCCCAGTAATGGTATCAAGGATATATCTAACCAAGGATTAGCACCTACGTAAAAATTGCAAAGAAGAACTAAAGTAGATTGCTTCCTGGTAGATTTATTTTGAGCATTGCAAATTCTATACCAAGCATCTTTTAGATTTTCTCCCTCCCTTTGCTTGAAATTTAGGACTTCATTCTCAGGAGATAACAGAAGAGATAAGAAACTAGTCATGACGACAAGCAAACTAACACACGAGCAAACAAAAAAGGCAATGAGAAAAAGGCAATGAGAAAAAGGCAAACGGAAAAGAGAGGAGGAGATTGGGAAAGAAAGGGCAAAAAACGGCAAGCGTGAAGTGGGGGAGAGGAAAACGAGAGGCAAATGGCAAATAATGTAATGCGAGAGATAGGGATTGTGATGGGTACTTGGTATAGTTGACTTGCTTGTGTGAGCCTCCCCGGCAACGGTGCCAGAAATTCTTCTTGCTACCTCTTGAGCACTGCGTTGGATTTCCCAGAAGAGGAGAGGATGATGCAGCAAAGTAGCGTAAGTATTTCCCTCAGTTTTTGAGAACCAAGGTATCAATCCAGTAGGAGACCACGCACAAGTCCCTCGTACCTACACAAAACGATAGCTACTCGCAACCAACGCTTAGGGGTTGTCAACCTTCACGGTCACTTACGAGAGTGAGATCTGATAGAGATAATATTTTTGGTATTTTTGATAGATAGATGCAAAGTAAAAAGTAAACGGCAAAGTAAAAACAAAGCAAGTAAATAAAGCGATAGAGATTGATATGATGAGAATAGACCCGGGGGCCATAGGTTTCACTAGTGGCTTCTCTCAAGAGCATAAGTATTCTACGGTGGGTGAACAAATTATTGTTGAGCAATTGACAGAATTGAGCATAGTTATGAGTATATCTAGGCGATGATCATGTATATAGGCATCACGTCCAAAACAAGTAGATCGAAACGATTCTGCATCTACGACTATTACTCCATTCATCGACCGCTATCCAGCATGCATCTAGAGTATTAAGTAAAAAGAGTAACGCCTTAAGCAAGATGACATGATGTAGAGGATAAATTCATGCAATATGATAAAACCCCATCTTGTTATCCTCGATGGCAACAATATAATCGTGCCTTCCAACCCTTTACATCCTTTGGGTAAGGACACGCAAGATTGAACCCAAAGCTAAGCACTTCTCCCATTGCAAGAACTACCAATCTAGTTGGCCAAACCAAAAGGATAATTGAAGAGACTTGCAAAGATAAGTCAATCATACATAAAAGAATTCAGAGAAGAATCAAATATTTTCCATAGATAATACTGGATCATAAACCCACAATTCATCGGTCTCAACAAACACACCGCAAAACGAAGATTACATCGAATAGATCTCCACGAGAAAGGGGGAGAACACTGTATTGAGATCCAAAAAAGAGAGAAGAAGCCATCTAGCTACTAGCTATGGACCCGATGGTCTGAAGTAAACTACTCACAGTTCATCGGAGGGGCTATGGTGGTGATGTAGAAGCCCTCCGTGGTGGATGCCCCCTCCGGCGGAGCTCCGGAATATGCCCCAAGATGGGATCTCATGGATACAGAAGGTTGCGGCGGTGGAATTAGGTTTTTGGTTCCTGTTCTGATCGTACGGGGATACGTAGGTATATATAGGAGGAAGGAGTACCTTGGTGGAGCGTCAAGGGGCCCACGAGGTAGGGGGCGTGTCCAGGGGGACGCGCCCTCCCCCCTCGTGACCGCCTCTGGCACTGCTTGGAGTAGGGTCCAAGTCTCCTGGATCACGTTCGGTTGGAAAATCACGTTCCCAAAGGTTTCATTCCGTTTGGACTCCGTTTGATATTCCGTTTCTTCGAAACACTGAAATAGGCAAAAAAACAGCAATTCTGGGCTGGGCCTCCGGTTAATAGGTTAGTCCCAAAAGTAATATAAAAATGGAAAATAAAGCCCAATATAGTCCAAAACAGTAGATAAAGTAGCATGGAGCAATCAAAAATTATAGATACGTTGGAGACGTATCACCCAGCTTGCTGCCTCGTCGAACACCACGTCGCGTGATGCGTACACACGCTTGGTCAGGGGGTCGTAGACACGGTACGCCTTCGAGCCCTCCTCGTAGCCGATGAAGATCATCTTCGTGCTGCGGTCGTCGAGCTTCTTCATCTCGGGCCACGTGTTTTTGACGTAGGTGATGCAGTCGAAGATGCACAGATAGTGCACGGCAGGCTTCTTGCCTTGCCATGCCTTGTACGGGGTCTTGCCGTCGACGCTGTGGGTGTATGATCTATTGAGGATGAACACTGCAGTGGCCACGGCCTCCCCCCAAAACCAGCTCGGCATGTTCTTGATGGAAATATGCCCTAGAGGCAATAATAAAAGTATTATTATATTTCAATGTTCATGATAATTGTCTTTTGTTCATGCTATAACTGTGTTATCAGGAAATCATAATACACGTGTGAACACGAAGACCACAAATGTCCCTAGTGAGCCTCTAGTTGACTAGCTCGTTGTGATCAATAGATAGTCATGGTTTCCTGACTATGGACATTGGATGTCGTTGATAACGGGATCACATCATTAGGAGAATGATGTGATGGACAAGACCCAATCATAAGCATAGCATAAAAGATCGTATAGTTCGTTTGCTAGAAGCTTTGCCAATGTCAAGTATCTTTTCCTTCGACCATGAGATCGTGTAACTCCGGTTACCGAGGAGTGCCTTGGGTGTATCAAACATCACAACATAAGCGGGTGACTATAAAGGTGCATTACGGTATCTCCGAAAGTATCTTGGGTTGACACGGATCGAGGCGGGATTTGTCACTCCGTATGACGGAGAGGTATCTCTGGGCCCACTCGGTAATGCATCATCATAATGAGCTCAAAGTGACCAAGGTGTTGTACGGGATCATGCATTACGATGCGAGTAAAGTGACTTGCGTAACGAGACCGGCGAGGTATTGGGATACCGACGATCGAGTCTCGGGCAAGTAACGCATCGAATGACAAAGGGAATTGCATACAGGGTTTGATCGAATCCTCGACATCGTGGTTCAACCGATGAAATCATCGAGGAGCATGTGGGAGCCAACATGGGTATCCAGATCCGCTGTTGGTTATTGCCCAAGAGTCGTCTCGGTCATGTCTCGTGTCTCCCGAACCCGTAGGGTCTACACATAAGGTTCGGTGGCGCTAGGGTTAGTAGGAAGACTAGTATGTGAATACCGAATGTTGTTGAGTCCGGATGAGATCCGGACGTCACGAGGAGTTCGGAAGGGTCCGGAGGTAAAGAATAATATATAGGAAGTGGTGATTGACCATCGGGAAAGTTTGTGGTCTCCGGTAAAAGCTGGGACCACCGGAAGGGTCCCGGGGTCCACCGGTGGGGCCACCTATCCGGAGGGCCCCATGGGCCAAGGGGAAGGAACCAGCCCACAGGGGCTGGTGCGCCCCTAGGCCCACCCCGCGCCTAGGGTTGAAACCCTAGGGGTGGGCGCCCCCGGCTTGGGGGCACTCCACCCCTTGGCCGCCGCCCCGGAGATTGGATCTCGAGGGCCGCCACAGGGGCCTATATAAAGGGGGGGGGGCTGCTGGACCAACTCCCAAGGCGCAGCCCTCCCTCCCAACACATCTCCTCCTCCGTAAGAGCTCGTGAAGCCCTCGCCGAGATCTTGCTTCTCCACCATCACCACGCCGTCGTCTGCCGCCGGTGGAGCTGTCTTCCTCAACATCTCCTTCCCCTTGCTGGATCAAGAAGGAGGAGACGTCGCTCGTCCCGTCGTGTGTTGAACACGGAGGTGATGTCCGTTCACACTTGGGCATCGGTGATCTGAATCACGTTCGAGCACGACTCCATCATCACCTTGCAAGCTTTCGCACGCGATCTACAAGTGGTATGTAGATGCAAACTCTCTCCGTTACTCGTTGCTTAGATGAACTCATAGATAGATCTTGGTGAAGCCGTAGGAAAAATTTTAATTTTCTGCAGCGTTCCCCAACAGTGGCATCATGAGCTAGGTCTATCGTAGTTCTCTATTGCACGAGTAGAACACAATTTGTTGTGGGCGTTGATCTTGTCATCTTACTTGCCCCTACTAGTCTTTTCTTGCTCAACGGTATTGTGGGATGAAGCGGCCGGACCAACCTTACACGCGCTTACGTGAGACCGGTTCCACCGATCGACATGCACTAGTTGCATAAGGTGGCTGGCGGTGTCTGTCTCTCCCACTTTAGTTGGAGCGGATTCGATGAACAGGGCCCTTATGAAGGGTAAATAGAAGTTGACAAAATCACGTTGTGGTGATTCGTAGGTAAGAAAGCGTTCTTGCTAGAACCCAATCGCAGCCACGTAAAAGATGCAACAACAACTAGAGGACGTCTAACTTGTTTTTGCAGCGATTGATCATGTGATGTGATATGGCCGAAGTTGTGATGAATGATGAATTGTGATGTATGAGATCATGTTCTTGTAATAGGATTCACGACTTGCATGTCGATGAGTATGACAACGGCAGGAGCCATAGGAGTTGTCTTTATTTTTTGTATGACCTGCGTGTCATTGAAGAACGCCATGTAAACTACTTTACTTCATTACTAAGCGCGTTAGTCATAGAAGTAGAAGTAGTCGTTAGCGTGACAACTTCATGAAGACACGATGATGGAGATCATGATGATGGAGATCATGGTGTCAAGCCGGTGACAAGATGATCATGGAGCACCGAAGATGGAGATCAATGGAGCTTGATGATATTGGCCATATCATGTCACAACTATATAATTGCATGTGATGTTTATTATGTTTATACATCTTGTTTACTTAGGACGACGGTAGTAAATAAGATGATCCTTACAAAATTTCAAGAAGTGTTCTCCCTAACGTGCACCGTTGCTACAGTTTGTCGTTTCTAAGCACCACGTGATGATCGGGTGTGATGGATCCTTACGTTCACATACAACGGGTGTAAGACAGATTTACACAGCGAAAACACTTAGGGTTAACTTGACGAGCCTAGCATGTGCAGACATGGCCTCGAACACGGAGACCGAAAGGTCGAACACGAGTCGTATGGAAGATACGATCAACATGAAGATGTTCATCGGCGATGACTAGTCCGTCTCACGTGATGATCGGACACGGGCTAGTCGACTCGGATCGTGTAACACTTAGATGACTAGAGGATGTCTAATCTAAGTGGGAGTTCATAATTTTGATTAGAACTTTATTATCATGAACTTAGTCTAAAACCTTTGCAAATATGTCTTGTAGATCAATGGCCAACGCTAATGTCAACATGAACTTCAAGCGTTCCTAGAGAAAACCAAGCTGAAAGATGATGGCAGCAACTATACGGACTGGGTCCGAAACACGAGATCATCCTCATAGCTGCCAAGAAAGCAGTATGTCCTAGAAGCACCGTTAGGTGACCCACTGTTCTCCCAGCGCTGCAAGGCGATTTGAGCGTCTGGCGGACTCGTTCGATGATTACTCCCTCGTTCGATGTGGCATGCTCTACAGCTTAGAACCGGGGCTCCAAAAGCGTTTTGAGCATCACGGAGCATATGAGATGTTCAAGAGCTGAAACTAGTTTTCCAAGCTCATGCCCGGTCGAGAGATATGATGTCTCGACAAGTTCTACAGCTTGTAAGATGGAGGAAAACAGTTACGTCGGTGAGCACATCACGAAGATGTGCAGGTTGCACAACCGTATGACCCAGTTGAACATTAACCTCCCAGATGAGGCGGTCATTGACAGAATCCTCCGATCGCTCCCACCAAGCTACAAGAGCTTTGTGATGAACTACAACATGCGGGGATGGTAAAGACCATTCTGAAGTGTTCTCGATCTGAAGTCAGCAGAGGCTGAAATCAAGAAAGAACATCAAGTGTTGATGGTCAATAAGACCACTAAGTTCAAGAAGGGCAAGGGTAAGAAGAACTTCAAGAAGGACGGCAAAGATGTTGCCGCGCCCGTAAACCTGTTGCGGGAAGAAGTCAAAGAATGGACCCAAGCACGAGACGAGTGCTTTTATTGCAAGGGAAGGGCTTTCGAAGCGGAACTGCCCCAAATACTTAGCGGATAAGAAGGCCGGCAACACCAAAGGTATATTTGATATACATGTAATTGATGTGTACCTTACCGAGACTCGTAGTAACCCCAGGTATTTGATACGGTGCCGTTGCTCATATTTGTAACTCACAGCAGGAGCTGCGGAATAAACGGAGGCTGGCGAAGGGCGAGGTGACGATCGCGTCGGGAATGGTTCGAGGTCGATGTGATCGCCGTCGCACGCTGCCTCTCCATTTACCTCACGGGATTAGTTTTAAACCTCAATAATTGTTATTTAGTGCCAAGTTTGAGCATGAACATTGTATCCGGATCTCGTTTGATACGAGATGGCTACTCATTTAAGTCTGAGAATAATGGTTGTTCGATTTATATGAGAGATATGTTTTATGGTCATGCTCCGATGGTCAATGGTTTATTCTTAATGAATCTCGGCGTAATATTACACATGTTCATAGTGTGGATGCCAAAAGATGTAAAGTTGATAACGATAGTCCCACATACTTGTGGTAATGCCGCCTTGGTCACATTGGTGTCAAGCGCATGAAGAAGCTCCATGCTGATGGACTTTTAGAGTCTCTTGATTATGAATCGTTTGACACATGCGAACCATGCCTCTTAGGCAAAATGACCAAGACTCCGTTCTCCGAACAATGGAGCGAGCAACCAACTTGTTGGAAATCATACATACCGATGTGTGCGGTCCAATGAGCGTTGAGGCTCATGGAGGATATCGTTATGTTCTCACTCTCACTGATGACTTAGGTAGATATGGGTATGTCTACTTAATGAAACACAAGTCTGAGACCTTTGAAAAGTTCAAGGAATTTCAGAATGAGGTGGAGAATCAACGTGACCGAAAGATAAAGTTCCTACGATCAGATCGTGGAGGAGAATACTTAAGTCACGAATTTGGCACACACTTAAAGAAATGTGGAATCGTTTCACAACTCACGCCGCCTGGAACACCTCAGTAAACGGTGTGTCGAGCGTCGAATCGCACTCTATTGGATATGGTGCGGTCCATGATGTCTCTTACCGATTTACCGCTATCATTTTGGGGATACGCTCTAGAGACAGCTACATTCACTTTAAATAGGGCACCGTCTAAATCCGTTGAGACGACACCGTATGAATTATGGTTTGGGTAAGAAACCTAAGCTGTCGTTTCTGAAAGTTTGGGGATGCGATGCTTATGTCAAGAAACTTCAACCTGAAAAGCTCGAACCCAAGTCGGAAAAATGCGTATTCATAGGATACCCTAAGGAAACTGTCGGGTATACCTTCTACTTAAGATCTGAAGGCAAGGTCTTTGTTGCCAAGAACGGATGCTTTATGGAGAAAGAGTTTCTCTCGAAAGAAGTAAGTGGGAGGAAAGTAGAACTCGATGAAGTACTACCTCTCGAGCGGGAAAGTGGTGCAGCGCAGAAACCGTTCTGTGATGCCCACACCAACCGAAGAGGAAAACGTTGATGATGATCAAGGTACTTGGATCAAGTTACTCTGAACTTCGAAGGTCCACGAGGACACGTTCCGCACTGCAGTGGTACGGAACCTGTCATGGAAATCATGTTGCTAGACAACAATGAACCTTGAACTATGAAGAAGCAATGGCGGGCCCGGATTCCAACAAATGGCTTGAGGCCATGAAATCCGAGATAGAATCCATGTATGAAAACAAAGTATGGACTTTGACAGACTTGCCCGATGATCGCGGCGATAGAAAACAAATGGATTTTTAAGAAGAAGACGGACGCAGATGGAAATGTCACCATCTATAAGCTCGACTTGTCGCTAAGGGTTATCGACAAGTTCAAGGGATTGACTACTGACGAGACATTCTCTCCGTGGCGAAGCTTAAGTCCGTCCGAATCATGTTAGCAATTGCCGCATACTATGATTATGATATATGGCAGATGGACGTCAAAACGGCATTCCTTAATGGACATCTTAAGGAAGAGCTGTTTATGATGCAGCCGGAAGGTTTTGTCGATCCTCAGAACGCTAACAAAGTATGCAAGCTCCAGCGATCCATTTATGGACTGGTGCAAGCATCTCGAGTTGGAACATTCGCTTTGATGAGATGATCAAAGCGTTTGGTTTATGCAGACTTATGGAGAAGCCTGCGTTTACAAGAAAGTGAGTGGGAGCTCTGTAGCATTTCTCCTACTATATGTAGATGACATACTCTTGATGGGAAATGATACAAAACTTCTGGACAGCATAAAGGCCTACTTGAATAAGTGTTTTTCAATGAAGGACCTTGGAGAAGCTGCTTATATATTAGGCATCAAAATCTATAGGGATAGATCGAGACGCCTCATAGGTCTTTCACAAAGCACATACCTTGATAAGATTTTGAAGAGGTTCAAAATGGATCAGTCCAAGAAAGGGTTCTTGCCTATGTTACAAGGTGTGAAATTGAGCTCAGCTCAGTCACCGACCACGGCAAAAGATAAAGAAGAGATGAGTGTCATCCCTATGCTTCGCCATAGGATCTATTATGTATGCCATGCTGTGTACTGACCGATGTAAACCTTGCCGTAAGTTTGGTTGCAAGATACCAAAGTAATCCCGCAAAGAACACCGGACAGCGGTCAAGAATATCTGAAGTACCGAAAAGGACAAAGGACATGTTTTCGTTTATGGAGGAGACGAAGAGCTCGTCGTAAAGGGTTACGCCGGCGCTTAGCTTCGACTCAGATCTGGATGACTCTAAGTCACAAACCGGATACGTGTATATGTTGAATGGTGGAGCGGTAGCTGGTGCAGTTTTGCAAGCGAGCGTCGTGGCGGGATCTACGTGTGAAGCGGAGTACATGGCAGCCTCGGAGGCAGCGCATGAAGCGATTTGGGTGAAGGAGTTCATCACCGACCTAGGAGTCATACCCAATGCGTCGGGCAGATCAACTCTTCTGTGACAACACTGGAGCTATTGCCCTTGCCAAGGAGCCGGGTTTCACAAGAAGACCGAGCACATCAAGCGTCGTTTCAACTCCATCCGTGAAAATGTTCAAGATGGAGACATAGAGATTTGCAAAGTGCACACGGATCTGAATGTCGCAGATCCGTTGACTAAACCTCTCTCGCGTACAAAACATGATCAACACCAGGACTCTATGGGTGTTCGATTCATCACAATGTAACTAGATTAGTGACTCTAGTGCAAGTGGGAAACTGTTGGAAATATGCCCTAGAGGCAATAATAAAAGTATTATTATATTTCAATGTTCATGATAATTGTCTTTTGTTCATGCTATAAGCGTGTTATCGGAAATCATAATACACGCGTGTGAACACGAAGACCACAAATGTCCCTAGTGAGCCTCTAGTTGACTAGCTCGTTGTGATCAATAGATAGTCATGGTTTCGACTATGGACATTGGATGTCGTTGATAACGGATCACATCATTAGGAGAATGATGTGATGGACAAGACCCAATCATAAGCATAGCATAAAAGATCGTATAGTTCGTTTGCTAGAAGCTTTGCCAATGTCAAGTATCTTTTCCTTCGACCATGAGATCGTGTAACTCCGGTTACCGTAGGAGTGCCTTGGGTGTATCAAGCGTCACAACGAATCGGGTGACTATAAAGGTGCATTACAGGTATCTCCGAAAGTATCTGTTGGGTTGACACGGATCGAGACTGGGATTTGTCACTCCGTATGACGGAGAGGTATCTCTGGGCCCACTCGGTAATGCATCATCATAATGCATTACGGTACGAGTAAAGTGACTTGCCGGTAACGAGACTGAACGAGGTATTGGGATACCGACGATCGAGTCTCGGGCAAGTAACGTACCGAATGACAAAGGGAATTGCATACAGGGTTTGATCGAATCCTCGACATCGTGGTTCAACCGATGAAATCATTGAGGATAATGTGGGAGCCAACATGGGTATCCAGATCCCGCTGTTGGTTATTGCCCGAGAGTCGTCTCGGTCATGTCTACGTGTCTCCCGAACCCGTAGGGTCTACACACTTAAAGTTCGGTGACGCTAGGGTTAGTAGGAAGACTAGTATGTGAATACCGAATGTTGTTGAGTCCGGATGAGATCCGGACGTCACGAGGAGTTCGGAAGGGTCCGGAGGTAAAGAATAATATATAGGAAGTGGTGATTCGGCCATCGGGAAAGTTTCGGGGTCTCCGGTAAAGTACCGGGACCACCGGAAGGGTCCCGGGGGTCCACCGGGTGGGGCCACCTATCCCGGAGGGCCCCATGGGCCAAAGGGGGAAGGGAACCAGCCCACAGGGGGCTGGTGCGCCCCCCTAGGCCCACCCCCTGCGCCTAGGGTTGAAACCCTAGGGGGGGGCGCCCACCGGCTTGGGGGGCACTCCACCCCCCTTGGCCGCCGCCCCCCTGGAGATTGGATCTCCAGGGGCCGGCCACCCCCCCAGGGGGCCTATATAAAGGGGGAGGGGGCTGCTGGACCAACTCCCAAGGCGCAGCCCTCCCCTTCCCAACACATCTCCTCCTCCGTAAGAGCTCGGCGAAGCCTCAGCCGAGATCGCTTCTCCACCATCACCACGCCGTCGTGCTGCCGGTGGAGCTGTCTTCTCAGCCTCTCCTTTCCCTTGCTGGATCAAGAAGGAGGAGACGTCGCTCGTCCCGCACGTGTGTTGAACGCGGAGGTGCTGTCCGTTCAGCACTGGGCATCGGTGATCTGAATCACGTTCGAGTACGACTCCATCATCACCTTGCAAGCTTCCGCACGCGATCTACAAGTGGTATGTAGATGCAAACTCTCTCCCGTTACTCGTTGCTTAGATGAACTCATAGATAGATCTTGGTGAAGCCGTAGGAAAAATTTTAATTTTCTGCAACGTTCCCCAACAGTTCTTCCCCTTGAGAATGCTCCTGGCCATGCTGACGACGGTCTGGTTGTGCCGCTCCACAATGTCGTTCTGCTGCGGCGAATAGGGCGCCGTCAGATGCCGCTGGACACCACGGTCCATGAAGTATTCTCCGAGTGCTATCGAGGTGAACTCGCTGCCCCGGTCTGTCCGGAACGTGCGCAGCTTCGCGCCTCGCTCTGCCTCTGCTGTGGTGACGAAGTGTCTGATACTGGCCGTGGCGGCATCCTTTGCAGGCAGCATCATGGCCCACATGTAGCGGTCGTGGTCGTCGAAGCTGAGGATGAAGTAGCGCTTGCCTCCCGGAGTGCTCAGGGTGGTCAACCCACACATGTCGGCGTGCACCAGCTCGAGTGGGTCCATCGCTCCATAGCGCGCCTGCGAGGGGAACGGCGCACGCCGCTGCTTCCCCACCAAGCACGCGTCGCACAGCTCCTCGGTGTGCTCCACGAGCGGCATCCCGCGCACCATATCCGCTCGCCCCATGCGCCGGAGGGCATAGAAGTGTTGGTGGCCGAACCTCGCGTGCCACCTCCATACCTCGTCGTCAGCGTGTGCCGCCAGGCAGACAGGGTGTAAGATGTCGAGGCGTAACACATAAAGGCGTTTGTCGTTCCAGCGTACCTGGGCCAGCTCGTGTCGATGCCGATCGTACAGAGTCAGGAGGCCGCCTTGGATCTTGACGGTGCAGCCGTGCTCGTCCAGTTGCCTGAGGTTGATGATGCTAGACTTCAGACACGGGATGAAGTAGACTTCCGTCAGAGCGCGCTGGTCGCAGCTGCGCACGGCGAACGGGATCCTGCCACGGCCGTGGATGGCCACGCTGGATTCGTCTCCAAACCTGACGCTACGGGTGACGCCCTCGTCGAGCTCCGTGAACGCCGTGCGATCGCCGGTCATGTGGTTGGACGCGCCGGTGTCCAGGAACCACCGGCCATCGCACGGTTCATTGTCCGCGTCCAGATTCACCTCTGTGTGCTCCTCATTGAGCATGATGTGCTCCCCCTCGGTCTGTGGCGGGTCCGTGGCGATCAACGCCATCAGGAGCGTTGGATCGTCGTCGTGCCCGTACGCGGCGTGCCCGCCATGCTCGGCGAGATTCGCCTCCTCGCGAATGCGTGTTCAGCACTCGCGCGCCCAGTGGGCTTCGCGCGGCTGCTAGTGCCGCACCCACCGCCTCGTCCGCGGCCTCGCTCGCGTCGAATGCCACCACGTCCTGACCCGGAGCCGCTGCCCCCGGATCCATCGTGCTCTTGGCGCTTGAGGCGCGCGTGCCACTCTTCCTCCGTCATGAGGAGTGGGCCAACGCCGGTGTTCACGGAGTCCAGGCTGTAGCGCTCCTCCGCCGCCTTCAGATGCCCGACGAGCTCCTCCATCGAGAGCGTGTCGAGATCGACAAGCGTCTCAATAGAGAGCGCGATCTGCGAGAACTGCCGAGGCACAACAGAAAGAAACTTGCGGACGACCTTCTTCTCCGGAATCGTCTCTCCAAGGAGACTGAGCTGGTTCACCATACCTGTCAGACGCATGGCGAAGTCGTTGATGCACTCGCCGTCGTTGAACGTCACGGCGGTCTGCTTGCTAAGAGTCGCCGCCTTGGCCTCCCGCACACGCGCCACGCCAAGGCGCATGGTCTTGAGAGCCTCTCAGGCCTCCTTTGCCGTGCTCTTTGCCGCAAGAGTCGCCAGCATCTCAGGCGGCGCCCCGGACAGAATCGCCTCCATGGCGAGCCTGTCGTCGCTGCGCACTACCGTGCCGGTCTCGATCGCCTCCCACTGGTGCCGCCCCTCGAGCTTCACCTGCATCAGGAGGGCCCAGTCCCCGTAGTTGGTACGGGTGAGCATCGGCCATGGCGATCCGCCGCCTCCCTCGCGCACTACCTGAGTCTGCACGATCGACCCCGGCCGCTCATTGCCGTCGGTGATCTGCGCTCGCGGTGTGCCGCCCGAGGTCTGCGGTGACATGGACTTGTCGTCGTTCGCCATCCCTCAACCTGGCTCTGGTGCCAATTGTTGCCCGTAAACCTAGATCTCGATCAATGGGGATGAAACAGGAGTCTGAACTTTTTTTTTTGCAGCGCACTGAACTGCTGCGTTTTTTTATTCCTTTATTCACTGATGAACGGGAAAAACGGATTGAGGACTACCCCCTCTACTGGATCGTGCCATCCCACGATCAGGCGCGTGCTCTCGCCATGAGCTACGGCCTCGGATCGCACAGACTGCATCCTCGGGCTCTCTAACTGAAACCAAATAAGCAGCTAACTAAGTAACAGCTAACTGAAACAGCTACGCTGCCGTAGCAGCCCTGACTACTTGTCACGCTAGGTCATTAGCTAACAATTGCTACCGTGCTCTTTTTGTTTTTCTCTAATATTCCATATATTCTTAAAGACTGGATAAAAGGGCACCAAGTTTGAACTCATATCAGGCTACCTTTGACATCCTAAAGGCAGGGATATATATAGCTTTCTATACACCACTAGTTTTTGTTAGCTCTTATGGACAGAAAAAGTGTAAGCATGGAATATGTATTGAGCAGACCATCCAGCAACTGCTTATCATGTGTGTTTTATTGTGTGATGTGTAGGTTGTGTGATCATATAATCATACATATGAATATGACCATTGTGCTTTGCATGCTTAGTTTCCGACTTCTTGCCTGAAACAATCCAAAGAAAAGTGCTGAATTTTGTTGCTGTGAATTCACACTAAAATGATGTCGATGATCCTGAATGACTGAGTAGTTGAGCGGCATTTGCATTTGCAAGCAGGTTAGTCTTGAATGATCTAGTCCCAAGTCCATTGTGCCATGATTCATGAAAGATGTGTGAAACGGGAATGAACTCATTTCAGCCATGTCTTCCATTCCCTTTGAGGCTTGGTTCTATTGCTCTACTGGAACGCAAGGGCAACAAATTAAAATCATAGTAGGCTGGAAAAACTAATTGTTCTCTGCTTCGAATATTACAAGTCAGTATAAATATAAACTATGTACACTACTGGAATTTTCGTATACGCCAGGTGTCGGCGTCTTCGCCGAGAGCCAAAACACGGGCACTCGGCAAAGTAAAGAACGCCAAGAGCCCCACTCGGCAAAGGAAGTAAATCGACAAATATGTGATGCTGCCGACAGTATTGCTCGGCAAACAGTGTACACTCAAAAAAGGCACTATTTGCCAAGGGCCATCTGGTCACGCTCGGGAAAGTATTGCCACGTGGCACATTCGGTGGCGACTAACGGCACGGTGACGGTTGTAACTCTTTGCCGAGAGTGGCTCTCGGCAAAGATATAGTTCCACCTCGCCTATCGACTTGCAAAAATACCTGTTTAAATAGTTCAATAATCCAACTGTCTGCCGTATTCTAAAAATGGATGCCGACGTCTTTTCAAATTTATGATCCAGACTGTTACCGAGGGGGGCTCTCGGCAAGGGAGAAGTTACCGAGAGTGGCTCTCAGTAATATTAACGCCACCAATAAAGTTTAGTCACACCTCGCCTAGAGACAAGCAACAAAACTTGTTTATATAGTGGGATAGTCCAGATGTGGTAAGCTTCAGTATTCATTATACTCTTGTTAAGGAGATGGACTATCATTTTGAATGTTAATATTCTTAGTGGTGGATGTCGGCTTCTTTTTTTAATTAATGGTGTCACTAAAGGGCCCTGTAAGTCTCCGAGCTAACATCTGGGTATCGAGAGGGAACGTGTCCGGTTTGTGCAGGAAGTGTTGGTCCTATTTCTCCGTTGGCCTCGAAACTTATCATGCTCTAAGAGGGGGCAACCGCATGGCACGTGCCACGGCCTCGCATTTTTCGGGCACGCTTACAAATTTATTCCTCTGCTAGGGATTCATCACCGGGAATTGTAGATCAGCAAGGCAACACATGAAATCATGTCGGGTAGCGGCATGGGGAATCATTTGTGATGTCCTTGTGGCATGCCTACGCTTTGCACAGATAGGGATGGGCATGCCCTGCCACCGGGTTACGGAAAGTACGTCGGTGTCATTACTGATGCAACCGTTGAAATCCTCGGAAAATCGTACGATGGTAGGATTTCTCGGGATCTGGCACGGTGTCATCACAGGGCCTCTGTAAGGTGTGGTAAAAGTTTGGACGTGTTTCAAGTAAGCCTCCCCTGCGGCCGCGTGTAAACCGCACTGTCTACGAGCTAACATCTGGGTATCAAGAGGGAACGTGTCCGATTTGTGCAGAAAGTGCTGGTCCTGTTTCTCCATTGGCCTCGAAATTTCTCGTGCTCTAAGAGGGGGTAACCGCATGGAACGTGCCACGGCCTTGCATTTTTCGGGCACGCGTGCAATATTCGACAAATTTATTGCTCTGCTAGGGTTTCATCGCCAGGAATTGCAAATCAGTAAGGTGGCACGTGAAATCATGCCGGGTAGCTGTATGGGGAATCATTTGTGATGTCCTTGTGGCATGCGTAGGCCTTGAGAGGATGAGGGAGCAGTGTCATTTCCGAGTGCTGCTCTCGGTATATTTGTCATTTCCTAGTGCTACTCTCAGTATGTCTGGCATTTCCCAGTGTGTTTTATCCTTTACCGAGCGTGACTCTCGGAAAAGGTGTAGAACCTAGATCTAGCTTTCGTACCATTACCGAGAGCCGCACCGACAGAGTCTAGGTAAAGGTCGGCAAACACTTAACCCCCCTGCGCGGTTTCTTCTCTCTCTCACTTCTCTCTCCTTCTCAGCCGGTGCCCTCCACAATGGCGCCCCCGACCCCACCGGCGCCCCCCAACGGCAGAGGCGTCCCCTGACCCCGCCGGCGCCCCCACCGCCCCAACCCCGCCGGCACCACCTCCTTTCTGCACGATGACTTCTTGTATTTATGCATGAGTGTATGTATGGATGCAGGGATTTTTATATGGATGCAAGGATTGATGGATGCATGGATGTATAAATGTATATACGTATCATGTGGTGGCATGGCTGTAGGGGCTGCGAGGGCAGCACGATGACTTCCTGTGGATCTAGGCAGAGGTGGTGTGGTTGGCGGCTCCTTGGCTCTTTGGCACTGCCCCTCCATCAGATCTCAAGGCTAGATCATCTCTGCTCTCCATCCTTTATCCCGCTGCACTTCATGGATTGCGGTCTCGGCCGTCGACTCTGGTGCATTGGCGGGTGCTGGTGGAGGTGCATTGGCACCAGAGGAGACTTTGGTCGACCAGCTTGTCCCGATGGTGACTACGACCATGGTCTCTTCTTTCCTCCTTGCCTGTGCCGTCGAGGTCCTTCCCCTCCACCCCGACACCACACCTGCGTGAAGACCCAAAATCTGATCGGATTGGACGGAGACGACATCACGTCTGTCATCCCCTTCTTGGATGCAGCACCTATGGTGTTCGTGGTGCTTGGTTAGAGGAACTGCAGGCAGAGGGTATGGGACCAATCGTAGTAGGTGGTGTTCGACGAGGTGGAGTGGCCTAGCATCTACTGCATTGACAATGGCGGGTCTCGGCGAGATGGGACTGCGTGATGATGGACGCAGGCAAGATGGTGGCACTGTCTGGCGTCGTGGTGGAGTTGATGGCAGTTGGGCCCGGTAAAGTTAGTGCTTTGATCTCTCCTGAAGATGGGACATCGGAAGATGGTGGTGGCGGATTCAAAGTGTGCACACGCGGTGCACGCTGAGGGTTTGCTAGACCTGTTGATGATCTCAGCTCGCTATGTTGATCCTCAATCAAAAAACTTCATCACACCTGCATTTATTTTGACAGAATGTTAAATAATTTAATAAAGATAGTTATGTGCATCACTTGATTTAGATACCGGGGGAGCACTAATTGACGGACACATACGGGATGAATAACCTGTTCGTTGGTCGCAACAGTAGGACCTCTGCTTTACAGTGTCGGTGGCCCCTTCGGGACACGCAGCGAACTCCATATCTACTTGACCTCTCCTGCTGCGACGTGATCAGTCTTAGTCCTGGGGATTTGTGACCTGAGAAAGGCCAATGGGGATTTTTCAAGTAATTTGATAAGATGATTCTTCTTTAACGACACGTGTTACGTGACTTATTACTCATGGGGTCCGGGACCACATCGCGATGAGATATCTCCTTTTATCTATATCAAAAAAAAATCTCATATCTAACACCGAGATTAATTGCACCTTCGGAGTTCATCGCACTTCCAAACAGCAGTCTTTGATCTCCTTATAGATAGCCAAGGCGAGGAAGGTGATGACGATAACTTCATGTACTTCTAATGCGTGCATCGGCATGACCTATAGGCTCGAACTCCAGCGCCATTGCCTCGTTGTTCGGTGTAGTAGTTGTAGACATGTGATTTCTAACTCGACAAAGGGAACAGCGGGCACTGGTGGAAAAACAGGCTTTCTGTCCAGCCCATAAGTCGCGAAGCTGTAGGAACCGCGACCAATGGGACCTTTAGTCATGTTCGGAGGTGAACCGCGACCAAAGGCTCGGGCCAGGCTCGGTGGCCGGCTGGTGCACGTGAGGGGCTTTAGTCGCGGTTAGGCGGACCAACCGGGACTAAAGGTCCGAGGCTGGCCCAAGGCCTTTTGATCGCGGTTGGTTGTGCCAACCGGGATTAAAGGTTAGACCTTTAGTCGGTTGAAAGTGCGGCCAATCATGACTAATGGCCCGAACCTTTAGTCATGGTTGGCGGATTTTAGTCGGTTGGTGCCAACCGCGACTAAAGGGATTTGAGGCCTCATTTTCAAACTCTACCCCCGGGATCGCTTTTCAGTTTTAGAAAAACAAAAGAAAATTATGGAAATGTCAAAAAATAAAATAAAATAAGTTTTCCATGTGATATGTGGTCTAGTTGTTGGGAAAATTAACAAATATGAATTTCGACTTTATTTGCAAAATCTCTCCGAAATTCTTAAAATTGGCATAACTTTTGCATACGAACTCGGATGAAAAAGTTTTTATATGAAAATGATCTACTCGAAAAGTTACATCCGAATTTAATCGGGGAACCCGTTAAACATTTTAGAATCCCCAAAACCTAACAGAAAAAAAAGATACGGGCTTTTAAGTTCGAGAGGCAAAAAATTCAAAAATTTCAAATTGTGGTCAAACTGTGGTCAAACAATGGTCATACTAATTATTCTAGAATATTAGTGTTACTAAATAATTATTTCAGTTTTTTAAATTTTGGTCAAATCTGGTCGATTGTGGTCAAAATGGTCAAACATATTATTCCGTAAATATTAGTGTTACTAAATAATTATTGTTTTTTAAAACAATAGTTTCAAACTCAAACAGTGAAATGTGTCACTTCATGCTCAAGCTAAATACCTGAGGGTTAATAGAATTGACATCCTACTATTGTCAGGAAAACAACAAGTGCAGACTTGGAAACGAGGGAGAATAGAACCGGAAGTTAAGCGTGCTCAGTGGGGAGTGGGAGGATGGGTGACCGTTCGGGAAGTTAGATGATTTGGAATTATGAGGGTGATTAGAGATTAGAGGATAAATTGAGCAGTGATGAGGGTGGTGATTAGAGATTAGAGGTTAAAATAATTCAGAAATTTGAAAATAAAAAAAATGAAAAATTCGCAAAAAAAATTAGTAAAAAATTTAAACTCATGGAGGAGGCCTTTAGTCCCAGTTAGCCAGAACCGCGACTAAAGCCTTTAGTCATGATTCGAAGAGGCCGCGACTAAAGGGGGGTCTTTAGTCGCGCCTATGTGGTCGCGGTTGCACAGCCGCGACTAAAGGCCTTTGCGAACCGCGACTAAAGGCCTTTTTTCCACCAGTGGGGGCGGAGGGACTCTTACAACTTAATGTCAAGAAAGGAGTACCTGATGGGGAATAAGTGTGGAGCAAGCCATTCAAAATGTTTCTGATGTCTTTCTAATCATGTGACTGGACTAGAGATATGTGGGCATCCTACTTGCATGTTTAGTTTATGATCCCTTACGGGGAAAAAGTGAAGAAACGTAGTGTGCTTGCAATCATATTAAAAAAATGGAAAAAAAAAAGCTTGTCATTGAGCAATTGAACGACAAGAAGCTTGTGATTGAGCAGTTGAATGGGCAATTACATTCGCACAAGGTCAGTCTTAGTTGCCTCAGACATGCTACTGCAAGTGGGGTCGTGTGTCCTTGCCTGGTGGCCGAGCAAGCTTCAAAGGCCAACATCGGTGTTGTAGGTCTGGCGCTGTTCAAGAGCAAGTCGACGGGACCTGTCCAACTCCTAGAGCTCCTCCCGTCCTCCCGCTAGGGTTTCCCCCCGCCGCAGCCGGCCGCCGGCGCGGGCACCCCAGCGCCTCCCCCGTACCACTCCCCCTCCCCTCCACCTCACAGTACCCCCCCCCCCCGCGAGCGGGGAGACCGGGGCGGCTCCCCTACCGCACCATCTAGTCCTCCTGTACCTCCTCCTCCTGCCGCTGCCGCCGCCAGCGCGTGCGGGCGCTGCCAGGGCGCCGCCGGGCTCTGGCTGGCGGTGGCGCCCCCCTGCTCTTCCCAGGCGTGGATTCTCGGCTCGGGTGCCGTTTCCGGCGACGGTGTAATTCCTTGGCCTAAGGCGGCCCAGCGGCTTGGTGGCGATTGGCGGCGATGCCCTTTGCCGGCGGGGTGGTGGGATGTCGCAAGTCGGCCGGCGGCGCGAACCCGGCCCAGATCTGGGCCCTATGGGCACCATCTGGGTCCTAGCGGGCCGGTCTTGGCATTGCGCGGTGATGAGGTGGAGCGGCTCGGACGGCGGGCGGCGGCGCCGTTGGCACGTCTTCTGCAGTGCGAAGGCGGGGGCTTTACGGGCATATGAGCGCCCGGCCGGACCTGTGTGCCCACGGGTCTTGTTTGCCCCTGCTATTGCGTCCGGTCGGTTACCGTCGTTGACAGTGGAGGTTGAGCCCTCCCGCGTACCGACGGTGCTGCTGCCCTAGTCCCAGCTCCTCCTCATCGTTGTGCAGACCCTACTTCGTGGTGTCGTGGTGAGACGGTGTGGAAGCTTCAAGTCCGTGTTGGCGCAGGGTGGTGGTCGGTCTGGTGGCGAGCTCCGGAGCGCTTGAGGGTGGGTTGGGATCGGGAGAAATCCCTGTCGGCTTGGCCGACACCGGCTTGGCGGCGCCGGCGGGTGTCGTCAGTCCTTCCTGGAGGGCGTCGGGGCGACCCTTCCTATCACCTCGCCGCGTACCGGGGAAAACCCATCGCAGCAGCATCGTCGTCGTCGCATTTGGTGTCGACATTCCGGAGTCGTGGAGCTTGGCGGGAGTTCTCCGGTGGGCGCAGCGGCCGCGAGGCCTCTTCGTTTTTCATTGAGCCGCCGTTCTTGGCATTTGTTTCTTTTATGTTTTCTCTTCCGTTTTTTTAGCGTCAATGTGCTGCTTCCGCCCCAGCACCTATCGTTGGCTGTATCATGGTGGTTCCTTTGTAATACAAAGCGGGGGAAACCCTTTCACGGCGAGGTCTAGCACTGTTTACCTCACCGGCATCGGTCGTGTTGCTGCCACAAGCTGGCCGATGTTGCTGCAAGGCCGGTGCGGGGTGTTGCAAATGGTGACAACTAGCGATTCAAAGGATTGTGCTACCCGAAGGGCTGCGCACTGCAAGGATAGAGCCGGTGGCCGACGTCGGTGTTGCAAGCCTTTGTGTGGTGATGTAAATGGTGACAAGCGATGCATTGAACGACTGGTGCAATGTTGCAAGGACAACACACGCTGGCGGGCGGGTGCTACAAGCCCTTCATGTGGTGTTACAAACGATCATAACTGGTGATACAAGGATGGTCGCACACGGGACGAGAACGGTGGCTAGGATGGCACTTCCATGACTGACTAGCGACACACAATATGACGTGCCAAGCACATGTCGGTGCTCCAACGGCTGCCATGGTATTGCAAGGACGATGATGTGCACTGCAAGAATGACGATGAGGATGGCGGTGCTACATGATACGTCTCCAACGTATCTACTTTTCCAAACACTTTTGCCCTTGTTTTGGAATCTAACTTACATGATTTGAATGAAACTAACCCGGACTGACGCTGTTTTCAGCAGAACTGCCATGGTGTTATTTTTGTGCAGAAACAAAAGTTCTCGGAATGACCTGAAAATCCACAGAGATTACTTTTGGAAATATAAAAAATACTGGCGAAAGAATCAAGGCCAGGGGGCCCACACCCTGTCCACGAGGGTGGGGGCGCGCCCCCTCCCCCTGGGCGCGCCCCCTGCCTCGTGGGCCCCCTGGATGTCCAACGACCTCAACTCCAACTCTATATATTTGCTTTCACGGAGAAAAAAATGAGAGAGAAAGTTTCATCACGTTTTACGATATGGAGCCGCCGCCAAGCCCTAATCTCTCTCGGGAGGGCTGATCTGGAGTCCGTTTGGGGCTCCGGAGAGGGGGGATTTGTCGCCGTCATCATCATCAACCATCCTCCATCACCAATTTCATGATGCTCACCGCCGTGCGTGAGTAATTCCATCGTAGGCTTGTTGGACGGTGATGGGTTGGATGAGATTTACCATGTAATCAAGTTAGTTTTTTTAGGGTTATATCCCTAGTATCCACTATATTCTGAGATTGATGTTGCTATGACTTTGCTATGCTTAATGCTTGTCACTAGGGCCCGAGTGCCATGATTTCAGATCTGAACCTATTATATTTTCATGAATATATGTGAGTTCTTGATCCTATCGTGCAAGTCTATACTCATCTATTATGTGTTATGATACGACAACCCCGAAATGACAATAATCGGGATACTTCCCGGTGATGACCGTAGTTTGAGGAGTTCATGTATTCACTATGTGTTAATGCTTTGGTCCGGTATTCTATTAAAAGGAGGCCTTAATATCCCTTACTTTCCATTAGGACCCCGCTGCAACGGGAGGGTAGGACAAAAGATGGCATGCAAGCTCTTTTCCATAAGCACGTATGACTATATTCGGAATACATGCCTACATTACATTGATGAACTGGAGCTAGTTCTATGTCACCCTATGTTATAACTATTACATGAGGAATTGCATCCAACATAATTATCCATCACTGATCCATTGCCTACGAGCTTTTCACATATTGTGCTTTGCTTATTTACTTTACCATTGCTACTGTTACAATTACTAAAAAACTGCTATCATTACTTTTGCAACTGTTACTGTTACTATCATACTACTTTGCTACTAAATACTTTGCTACATATACTAACTTATCCAGGTGTGGTTGAATCAACTCAACTGCTAATACTTGAGAATATTCTTTGGCTCCCGTTGTGTCGAATCAATAATTTTGGGTTGAATATTGTACCCTCGAAAACTGTTGTGATCCCTTATACTTGTGGGTTATCAAGACTATTTTCTGGCGCCGTTGCCGGGGAGCATAGCTTTATTGTTTGACTCACTTGGGATTTATATCTGCTGATCACTATGAGGAACTTGAAAGGCGAAAGAAATAAGATTTTTTCCTCAACTACGAGGGGAGGTAAGGAACTGCCATCTAGCTCTGCACTAGATTCTCCTTCTGTTTTGAGTAAGCTTGCGACACCTAAACCTGCTACTGCTATGAATTCTGATATGTCGCATGTTATTGATGATGTCACTTCTGCTATGCATGATACTTATGATGAAACTACTTCTATGCTTGATACTACTGTGCCATTAGGTGAATATCTAGATGAACAACTTGCTAGGGTTAGAGAGAATGAAATTATTGAAGATGATATTATTGAAGATAGTGATGATGAAGGTTCTCCCCCTAAGTATGAACTGCCTGTTGTTCTTGAGGGTTATGTTATGGATGAAGAAGCGGCTAGAGCTATTCTTGCTTGCAATGATAGATCTAAACTTAAGAAGTTATTAGCTAAATGGAAGCAGCAATCTCTGAATGCTAGAATGAAATATGACCCTGTTTTTGCTACTTCACCTATCTTACTAAGTTAAATGATATAGCCACCATGTTCACTAATGATGAGAAAATCCTACTATTATTATATCCTTAAGATATTTCCATTCTCATTAAAGGGTAATGCTAAAACTTGGTTTAATTCTCTTGATCCTGGTTGTGTGCGTAGTCCCCAGGATATGATTTATTACTTCCCTGCTAAATATTTCCCTGCTCATAAGAAACAAGTTGCCTTGAGGGAAATATATAATTTTATGCAAATTGAAGAAGAGAGTCTCCCACAAGCTTGGGGGAGGCTTCTCCGAGTACTTAATGCTTTTCCTGATCATCCTCTTATGAAAAATGAAATACTTAATATCTTTTATAATGGACTAACCGATGCTTCCAAGGACCACTTGGATAGTTGTGTTGGTTGTGATTTCAAGGAAAGAACAGTCGACCAAGCTGAATTGCTACTGAATAATATGTTGACTAATGAAAATAGTTGGACTCTTCCTGAGCCAATTCCTGAGCCAATTGAGCCAACTCCTAAGCCTATTCCTAAACCTACTCCGAAGAAGAGAGGTGTTCTATTTCTCAGTCCTGAAGATATGCAAGAGGCAAAGAAATCTATGAAAGAAAAAGGTATTAAAGCTGAAGATGTTAGGAATTTACCTCTTACTGAAGAAATACATGGTCTTAATATGCCGCCTGTTGAAGAAACACGTTGTCTTGATAACCCGACACAGGTAGTAAAGGTAAATTCTCTCTATAGATACGATAAAGTTGAAATCCCGTCTACTAAATTTCCTAGCCAATGTTTGGGTGAATTTGATGACTTTATGGCTAGACAAGAAAGTTTTAATGCTTATGTTGGTAGAGAATTAAAGAGTAATGCTTACATGATTGGACGCTTCAGCGATTATATGGCTAGAGTTAAAGGTTAACTTAAACTCATTAGCAAATATGCTTCTATGGTTATCACTCAAGCAGAACAAGTACTTAAAGCTCAAAGTGATTTGCTCGATGAATTAAATAATAAACATGATTTTGCTGTTAGAGTGGATACTAGAACTGGTAGAATGACTCAGGAACCTTTGTATCCTGAAGGCCACCGTAAGAGAATCGAGCAGGATTCTCAGAGAAATAATTTAGATGCACCTAGTCCTCCTAAAAAGAAGAAAAAGAAAAATTATACGACTTTGCATGCTTCTAGTGAATCTGTTGTAGACAAACCTAAGAATCCCAATGATAATTTTATTTCCGATGATGAAACACAATCTGGTGATGAACATGAACCTAGAGATAATGTTAATAATAATGTTCATGTTGATGCTCAACCTAGCAATAATAATGACATAGAGATTGAACCCGCTGTTGATCTTGATAACCCACAATCAAAGAATTAACGTTATGATAAGAAAGACTTTGTTGCTAGGAAGCACGGTAAAGAAAGAGAACCATGTGTTCAGAAACCCATGCCTTTTCCTCCTAAACCATCCAAGAAAAAAGATGATGAGGATTTTGAGCGCTTTGCTGAAATGATTAGACCTATCTTCTTACGTATGCGCTTAACTGATATGCTTAAAGTAAACCCTTATGCTAAATACATGAAGGATATCATTACAAATAAAAGAAAGATACCGGAAGCTGAAATTTCCGCCATGCTTGCTTATTATACTTTTAAGGGTGGAGTACCAAAGAAACTAGGAGATCCAGGAGTACCAACTATACCATGCTCCATTAAAAGAAACTATGTTAAAACTGTTTTATGTGATCTTGGAGCCGGTGTTAGTGTTATGCCTCTCTCTTTATATCGTAGACTTGAATTGAATAAGTTGACACCTACTGAAATATCTTTGCAAATGGCTGATAAATCAACCGCTATACCTGTCGGTATTTGTGAGGATGTGCCTGTTATGGTTGCAAATGTCACTATCTTAACGGACTTCGTTATTCTTGATATTCCCGAGGACGATACTATGTCGATTATCCTTGGTAGACCCTTTTTGAATATTGCAGGGGCTGTTATTGATTGCAACAAAGGCAATGTCACTTTTCATATTAATGGCAATGAGCATACGATACACTTTCCAAGGAAACAACCTCAAGTTCATAGTATCAACTCTATTGGAAAAATTCCAACTATCATTATTGGAGGTTTTGAATTTCCTCTTCCTACTGTCAAGAAGAAATATGATATTCTTATTATTGGGGATGTTTATATCCCCGTTGAGGTAATCTAGTGTTATTCGAAATTTCTCCGGTTCCATGCTATTCGGAATGAGTTTGTTAACAAGACTTGATCAACCTTGTTAGTGGATTCCTTTTGATGATCATGAGAAGGATGAAACTAGAAGTCACAACCTTCTGTACCGTCTTTTTACTTTCTGTTATTTAGAATAAATAAAGAAAAAATAGTATTATCTGTCTGTTTTCTGAATTATCCATGCAAAAAAAAATACCCGAAAATAAAAGTTCTCCAAATGCCCTACAAATGTAGTATGATTTTTTATGGAATATTTGAGGATTTTAGGCACTAAGAACACAGCAGGGGGGCAAGCACCTGGCCACGAGGGTCCATGGCGCGCCCACCCTTACTAGGCGCGCCCCCCTGCCTCATGGGCCCACGGTGGCCCCCCTCCACTTATTCCTGCACTCACACACTCCATCTTCCGACCAAAAAATCCCCATCCAGCTCAAGCACGAGTTCTAGCTCATTTTGCTGCGATTTTCGATCTCCTTGCTCAAAGCTCCATTCACAAAACTGCTTTGGGAGATTGTTCCTTGGTATGTGACTCCTCTAATGGTCCAATTAGTTTTTGTTCTAGTGCTTTATTCATTGCAAATTTTTGCTGCCTAGGTGACCCTGTTCTTGAGCTTGCATGTCAAATTTATGAGGTCCAAAGTAATTCTAATGCATGATATAGGCCTTAGGCACTTGTGGGAGTAGTTGCTATCAATCTTGTTGAGTTTGATTCACTTTTATTTTGAAGTTACTAAAAATTTCAGAAATTTTCAGAAAATGATGAGGAGATTATTGAGGGGCTCTTCTAGTCAAAGCTCCAACTATAAACAAGCTAAGGAGACAGAAAAGGCCAAGTATAATCTTCCTCGTGTAGCGGAAGTACGGCCATGTGAGTGGCCTTGTGATAATTTCTTGAGAGCAGCCGGGGTTTATGAAGACTTTTATTCTTTGGCTGATAATGCGGGCCTCACCGACTTCCTCCACGACCGGATCGAATAGTATCTCTTACTCACCAATGCTTTCATACAAAACTTTTACTATTATCCTAAGAATTCACCTCCTTCAGTAGCTTTTCATTTATATGATGAGGCTAAATAAATGTCATTACGTAATTTTTGTGCGGTTTGTAGAATACCCTTCGAGGGCAGCTTAGATGAACCACATCATAAAGATGTGGATGGTTTTATTGACACGAATCGAGGAAGGTTTCCGATGCAAGAATAACTAGCATACATTTTCCTGTTTTACGCTACTTTGCCATATTTGCTAGTCGATCCTTAATTGGCCGCGGAAACTATGGAAACCTCAGTGTTCCTGATATTATTATTCTGTTCCATGCCTTACTTTGTGATAACTCTTTTAGTATGGGTGTCGTTATTGCTAAACGATTAAGCATGAATCGTACCGAGGGCCCCATCTTTGGAGGTATATATGTTGCATGCCTTGCTAAACATTTCGAGATACATATTAGGCATTATGAGAAAGAGGAGACATTGCTGCCTCTTTCCTTTTTAGATTACAGGAGCATGGTAGCGCATGAGTTTATTGTTGACAATGATGATAAGATGCTTCTATATAACCTGAGATTTAATAAGAAGCACAATGAGATTATTACTCTGCCTGCGCCTTCTTTGTTTGTTTTAACTGCAGGCCATTTGTAGGGGAACGCAGCAGAAAACAAAAAATTTCCAACCTACGCACCAGCCCAGGACCACTATGGAGACTGCATACATGGTTTGATCTTTTTCGTTACCGACTCGTAGCGCAGCGGGAAGTACAGTCGATGACGAATGGCGGTGCTGCTGCTGCTGTGTCGTACGTGTTCTTCTCCTTTCTGTTAGAAGTCCTGCTACAGTTCTTGGCTGTATTTTCTGCCCTACGTATGTTAGGTTCTATGTCGTATAAGCAACTTCATCTAGTGTCTGTTCTAGATGTGTTAACTCAAGTTCATATATGCATACGAGGTTTACCTTCTCTCTGTCAGATTGCATGACTTGCTTTATATTTGTTATTTTAGTCATGCTTTATCTAGTATTTCCGTTAGCAAAATTACTTGGTAAATTGCTCACATTTCCAACAATTAATTCATGCATCTCGTTGGCAAGCAGTTAACAATGTTGTACCCCTCAAAAAAATAGTTAACAATGTTGTCCCCCTCAAAAGAAAGTTACTCCCTCCGAGCCATATTACCCGTCGCTCCAACTCTTATTACATCAATTCATCACTGTGTGTGTTGAACAACAAAGAGGCATCAATTCATCAAACTCTTATTACATCATTTACTTTCGAGCAAGTACATGTAGACAACAGCGAAAATCACACATATTGAAAAGGAAAATAAATAGCGCACGAGATCATGACAAGGAAAACCCTTGTCCGTCTGCTTATTAAGTGTTGTAATGCTGGAAATGGAAGCTAAGCATCGACTGGACCAAGAAGATTCTTAAGCAACGTAACACGTGTGTTGTGCTAAATTGGGCTCGTGTAAACGCCAAGTGCACTAACAAACCCCCCAGCACGCACATAGAATCCCCCAATGATGTTACCATCTGGAACCTGGCTGCCAAATGGGGTGCCGTTTGCTTTTCCAAAAGGCCCATATGTTGTAACGCTGCTGATAAAGGAAAGTGAAGTAACAACTGTCTCTCCTCCAACTGTGCCGGTTGTTCCAAGAACTTGCCTTATAAACTCGGAAGGAGCAAGTGTGATCTGGAAGGGAGCGCATGCTTAAGTGTGATTTGCGTTATACCGCAAAGGACAATGCAAAAATTACAGTGGAATACCAAAAATAACTCACCGTTACAGTAAGTGCACCATCACCACCCCATGGTCCGGCAATTTTCTTATGACCAGCTTGGTCAGTGTAGGAAAACATAACCGAGTTAATCACATCGCCACATCTAATTGTCACAGTTTGAAGAGACCGAGGCATCTCCGTGATGTCAAAGGCTATCCCTCCATCCCCACCCCAAGGTCCCATCTTTGTCACTGGGGTCTGGGCATACGTGAACATAGTATATGGTAAAAATAATAATATTTGTGTAAATCCAAGTCATTAAGTAAGATGACATTTTTATCCAATATAAGTAGACTAAATATAGGAAAATAATTAGTGGGAAATGTATCTCACCACTTTGGGAATGCACAAACAGAAAGCACTAATGCGAAGCTCCCAAGTACGTGCAGGAGCAGGTGGTACATTTGGGAGAATTTTGGCGACCACAACACCATGTGCATATGCGAACTCTCCGGTCCCACCAACAATTGCCCATTCACCATCTTTTTCGCTTACAAAGTCTCCAAGAACCTTAAGGCTTGACCCCTTAAACCTAATAAGTGAAGTCAAAATCAGAAAAATCCGAGCACAAAAACTATATATAGATGCAGCGTAATTTTATTGAGAGGCTAACAACTCCAAAAGTTAGGAAACCAACCTGATATCAGTGAACAATATATTGTGACAGAATAACCAGTTTTCATCGACTTTACCCACACCCATGTGCATGCCACGGGCACGTGCGACAAGGTTAGCATCGGCAGCCGGACCATCACGTATGGTCCAGTCGTTTGCAACAGTGTGACCAAACCCAAAAGGAAGACCTGGTTTGACAATAGCTTGTTGGTTGGCATTTGGGGTTCCATCAAATATCTGGTTCATGTATAAATGGAAGAGATGCTCCTTCTGTTTGATGTCTTGGCAAACACCACTCTGGTAGTAAGAAGGGTTTGTAGCAGCCATGGCTATGGGATGTGTGGGGACTTGAGCTAAGCGAGCAGCTAGGATTCGGTGTGTTTGGTGTGGAAATGAATTAGTGAAGGTGGCAATTTATAGCCAAGTATGACCATGGCATATTCGCACTGAGATAGGTATATGACAATTGTAATTAGTTGTTTTGCCATGAGTATACATGGCTCAGTCTGACTTGATATTATCGAGCTTGATGTCTTTGACTATGTATATAAAAGGTCTGTGGCAGCTGGAAGGCGTTGGGGTCCTTCAGATCCCACTTGATCTTTTTGACTGCAGCTCTAGTCATAAAAATATATATATCCATTTTCAAGTGTCAACTTTCATGCAGCTTGCTCTTTCCTGTTATTTTAGAGACGTTGCAGATGAGTCCTTTGTTTAAGGAAACTCTTACTCAATATTTCGAGAGGATAAGCTTAAAACTGATTGGTAAAATACAAAAGTTATGTGTTATCCAACGTACTATAATTGGTGTGTAATCGATCCAATCATGTATGATTTTTTTTCCTTGAAAATAATGTGACCGGCAGACCTTTTCTGGTTCCACCTGATCATTCTTTTTTCCATCTTCTTGCACATATGAATAAGGGACATTCTTCTTTACCGAGATATACATCCAGTACTCTGTGCATAAATAGCTATATGTTGGTTGTTGCTAACATATGAAAACATTTTTACCTCAGCGCATCTTGCCTTACTTATATTTTAAACAAAAACCACGCGTTGCACGAAGTTGAGACACTAAAAATGCACTTTACACTTTATAATTTGTAAACAAAATTGGCAGCCAGATGTCCAAGCAACGCCATTACCAACATGTGTATACATTAATTCATTGGTAGAAAATTACACCTAAAGTGCATAAACATGTGTATACTGACAGATATGTCTGAACTAGCACTCGATTGTACTGATGACTGGGTTGCTTCGAAACTAGGTGAACTGGTGGTGAGCACACATACATACGTACATACATACAATTGGATTGTATACACATCTGACTAGCGGCACATTTGACTTTCAAGATAGGAAATATCTTCGGATCTTAGTAGTATGCTAATTAAGATGTTGTACTAGGATCGACGCAATTCCTTATGAACGTCACTACTTAATAGACAACATGCAACTAGCATCGATACACTTGTTCAAAGTAATGATTCCTAGGCATTGGAAAACTGGCTAGCCTATTTCGGTTGTTGTCACGTACGGAGATTGCCCACTAAGTATTCTTAAAATGCATGTTCAATTCTATATAGTGGTTTAATTTACTTTGCGGGCCTATGGTACGTATTAGCTTTTTCTAAGCTAGAGGGTGTGAAAGCTTTTGTAATTTTGTCCCGAATGATTCATGAATGCAGTTGACCTTAATTGAACCACTTGATAATAATTTGTGAATGGTCTTAAACTAGCATGCATATAATTGATAAATTGATAGTCTTTTATTTGTAAGGAACAAACCACTAAAAATATAGAAACAAATGTGGCAGCACTCGACTCCATCTATTTCACTCTATTTTTCATCGATACCAATGTAAACCACATTGTTCTTAGACATCCTTCCACCATGTTACAAGGGCGAGACTTCCAGGGATTGGTAGTTGATTATTACACTACTGGGAAATGGCGCACTGGTTTTGCCTACTAATGGCGCATTACCAGTGCGCCACTAGTAGCACGCCACTAGTATTTTTTACTAATGGCGCACCACTGGTGCGCCATTAGTATTTGGTATACTAATGGTGCACCAAGCAGTGCGCCATTAGTATGTAACACCATGCGCTATTAGTGTGCCTCCCGGGGGGCCATACCTAAGCATGTGCTTTGTCATACTAATGGCGCATGCTATGTTGATGCGCCATTAGTATCCTTTGGCATACTAATGGCGCAACTGGTGGTGATGCGCCATTAGTATGAATATTTGGTTTTTTTTACTTTTCTAATTTTTGCACAGGTTACAAAATATATTATTGGATAGAATATAGACAGCAGCACACAGCAACATCAGATTCATCGAATACAATAGAAGATTAGTCTCCGAATACAATTCATCATATTAGTCTCCGAATTCAAAAGACCGAACAAAGATAAAACATTACAAGTCTCAAGACCGCGAGTATCGAGTTTGTCTTCACATTACAAGTCGAAATCGATCATCTAAACTACCATCACATAGAAGAGAGTTGTGGTCATCACGATGAGCATCATCGCGATCAAACTGGTCTTCATCCGGTTCCTCCAACGCTCCCTCCTCTCTCCCGCTAGATAGCGGGCGTATCTAGATTCGGCCTCCGCCCTAGTGGTGTACCCTTTGTAACTGTTACCGCTGAAACGGTGAACCTGTCTTCGACACTCCTCCCAGTCGTCGTAGACTCTGGGAACCTTACCCTTGTACACGACATACGACGGCATCTCTATGCACAAGCCAAACAACAACAGAGAATACATAAGCAATATGTAAGTATGCAACAAAAGGATCGGAAGAGAAAAGCAAGACATTAATAGCACGTTTCATGGTCCTACTAATAAATAGCATCGATTACATCTAAGTTGAACGACTGTCCAAACCAAAGAGACATACGAATTCATTAAAGTTTAATTATAACATGACCCAATCAATGTTTCAGAACTGCACATCACTACTTTCGACTCGACTCATCGGACAGGAGCGTGGATGAAGCCGCCGGCTGTCGTGATGGTCATGAAATCGCGATCGTTGTCACCCTGCATTTGTAGCATTCCATCTATCTCATTGTTGGACGGTTGATATCTGAGGAAGAACTGCCCCGACGTATGAAGGACATCTTGATGGATGACGTCCGAAAAGTCCGACTGGATGTGAAAGAATTCTTGTCTGAGGTTCGCGTCCTGGATTGCCGACAAGTTCGCGGCCCAATCTTTTAGATTATCTGGTAGCAGAAGTTGATGATGGTCCCTTACGATCGCCCGCATGTGATGGAGGGCGTAGTAGGCATCCTTCTGACCGCCAGGCGGCTGCTTGACGCAGCAGAACTTCGTATTGTGTGAGAACATGTGCTTGCCGTACTTACGAACAGTCCTGGTGAAGGTGCCTCCAGATTTGGCGTAGCCGGGGAGAACATCATCAAGAACTTTCTTGACATTTGTGTAGTCTATCTTGGAGTTACGGTTCGGGTCGAAATACGTGGCCATGGAATATTTCGGGCTTAAGAGGATGAGTGTGCAATGTGTGTCACTGCACAGAACACGGAATGTTAGAAAAAAAAGAACGATCGAAATCTAAGAAATCATATGTTACGGGGCGGTTAAGGGATGACTTACTCGGGAAAGTAAGCCACAAGGAAGTTATCCTTATCTGGGTTTGCCAGAATGACGCCTTCGAGGAGTGAACTCGCAACTTGGCGGTTCCCAGCGCTGCTCAAGTGCTTGGCACGCATGTAGAAGGGGTCGACTATCACGATGTCCGGGGTCTTGTCTCTAATGATCCGCACTCAGCGAAAACAGCCGAACAACGGTGTAGTGCAGCGGATGAAGGTTAAACATAGCAAAGATGTCATCAAACCGCAGGACGATCGTACCCCCGATATCGCCATCCACAAAGCCCTTGCTCCCTGGCACCTTGGCCACGAAAACCGGGTATGCCACATCCTTCTCTCTGAGATGCCACTTCTCCAAAGAAAGAACACTATCGTGCAGACTCCGTGTAGCACCGGTTGCAGCATTCAGCATATTTGGCGGTAGCATCGCCCTACCCGCCAAATGCACCCTCCTCGAGATATCCTTAGGTGAAGGTGGCCCGTCCTGAGCATGGATCAAACTCGGTGCCGGCTGGCTCGCACCGGTGCCCTTGTTAGTCTTTCGTTTCCGTCCCTTCTTCTTGATCTCCTGTAATGGGACCGAGTTCTGCTCACAGACCGCCTTCTTGAGCGTGTTGGGGCTGATAATATTTCGTACCTCAGCTATCTGAGGCTCGGTGAAGGCGGGAGCTGGAGGCGTCTCCGAGAACTGAACGCCGAGCGGCGCTTTGTTGTAATTGATTTTCTGCCGTACCAGCTAGATTGCGGTCGTCTTGGTTGGGTTCTTGAGAAAGAGGCCCGCAGAACTCGTCAGCGTACCCATGTTCGGCAAAGTACTTATCGACTTTGGTAAATGTACCGTCGTCGTTGTCGTCGTCGTCCGGATCCTGTGCCATAGGGCTGTCCGGATCCTGTGCCATAGGGATGTCCGACATAGGGATGTCCGGCAGGTCCGGTAGCGTTGCGGCGTTCTTGCCATGGCTTGGCGCCGCACGACCGGGCGGTCTTGTCGTGGGTGGTGTCCCCGCCCCAAACGAATCTGGCTCTTCAGCCAAAGCAGGGGCCAGTTTACGCAGGCGCTGAGGGTCATCTCATCTTCTTCGTCGGCCCCAGCGTGTCGAACCGGAGGTAACAGCTCGTCGCAGCTTGTCAGCACCCGAACCACTTCAACCCTATACACTGCGGGTGGCATCGGATTATCGTGGAACATGGGGTTGCCCGGTTGAACGATTCTGCCCTTGGCGACATCGACCAACTCGGCGCCCACGAAGTGCAGAAGAGTGCAAGAAACGTCGGCGGTGCCCTGCGAAAACATGTACATGGCGTCAGGGATGCCTAGTCAAAGGCAAGGAGATGAAGTCATCCGCCGAGAGGCTTAGTTACCGTGATGCCGTCGAGCTCGGCTAATGTCGAGGCACCGCCAACGGCGGGCGTGCAACTGACGGAGGGGCGCTTGCTGGCGAGGTGCCGGCCGGCGTACACGTGGGTGCATTAAGCTCCCATGCCCGCGCCGGTGCCGGAGACACGAATACCGCCTCCGCCGGAGACACCAATGGTGCCGCCGGAGACACCAATGGCGCCGCCTGCGCGCTGTGCGAGTTGCTGGCCATGAAGCTAGGAACCGGGGGAGGCCCCTGTTGGCCGCCCGCAATCCACGTCGTCAGCCCATGAATCAACGTAGGCACCATAGCGTTGAGCTTCGTTCCCAGTTGTTATTCCACTTTCTATTGGACAAGCTCCGGAATCCGCGCCACTTGTGCCTTGAGTGCTTCAACCTCGCGCGTCTGGCTTTCCGAGCTGGCCTTTTTCTCCTTCCGCACACCAGCGGTATAGTATGACCCCCATTTTTTGGACAAGCCTTTGTCGGCCACACGACCAGCTGACGTCGGCTTAGTGAGCTTATCCTTGCTTTTCATTATGTTCAACGCCCTATTTAAAGGGGTGTCGAAAGGGGAGTTCTGAGACAACCCCGCGCTACTGCTTTCACTGTCCTACGAAAGGAACGTGAACCATTTAGAAATATTGGGGATTAATTAGAGTGCAACCATATGGAGCTAATTACGCGGGGGTGTATTCCTTACCAGAACAAGCTCAAGCGCCCTGGTCTTCGGATCCGTGGTAAGCTCCTTTGTTACCGGGTCCTCCTTGTACTGGGCAGTGACATAGTTCCTGATCATCTTGTCACCGCTGTATTTCTCGAAGCGGGGCAGTAGGCCTTGCTCGGCACGCTCCGTGTCCTCCTTGTCCCATATAGGCTCCGCCACTCTGTAACCACCGGGACCGAGTTTGTGTTCCCCTAAGTTCAACTCCCGCATTTCTTTCCCCCACTGACTTGATTCGGAGGTTGCGCTGCTCTCGCACTTGATCTTGAACTCCTTGTACTCATCTTCGCTCATCAAAGGATATTTCGCCTTGATCTTCTCATAACTATCACCTTTATCAATCATTCTCTTCACCGCGCTTCTCCAAGTAGATAGGGCCATGCTCATCTTCGTGAGGGCGGCACTGTTCACTTTATTCCCTGAGAGGCGTGTGTTTTCAAATTCGGCGGGGAACTTGTATCGTTCGTGCAGCTTCGTGAAGAGGAGGTTGCGCAAATTCCCCCGTGGTCCTTATTCCCAAGGTTATCGGTGTTGATCGAGACGGTGCTCCGGAGAATGCACCCGAGCTGAAGCGCGTAACCCTTGACTATATGTTTGGGCTCCGTTGGATTCCCGTCGGAGTCCACTTGAGTGAATTCCTCCTTGAGGGTGCGGAGCGCATTCGGGCGCCGGTCCTTCCTTTGCTTCTACGGTTGGCTGCCTTCTGTGTGTGCGCCGCCATCATCAGTGGTGGCATCCTCGGCGGCACCATCAGTGGTGTCATCCCCGACGTCACTAGGGTTTGTGTAGTCAGGATCGGTGTCTTCCGCAGCGTCCTCATAGCGGTGAGGTTGTTCCTCCATCTCCTGGGACAGCTCCCAGAATTGCTTGCCGCCCGAACCACCGGCCACATTGTTGTGGGCCATGTTTCGCTCTAAATAGGAAAAAAGTTTGGTCAAAAAGTTGGTTATTGTCAAGGAACAAGATCATGGTCTCATCATTTAGGGTTTGTCGACACTGAGGCACCCTAAAAGCCTAAGCTTTCATCATTTAGGGTTTGTCGACGCCGAGGCACCCTAAAAGCCTAAGCGTACATCATTTAGGTTCTCATCGACACCGAGGCATCCGGGGCAGCCAAGTTAAGATTTCATCATTTAGGGTTTATCGATGCCGAGGCACCCTAGGTTGGGCCTAATCACTTGGCACTAATCACTTGGCTCTATTGCCACCTATGTTGGGTTTATTATCTAGGGTTTATCGATGCTAAGGAGAATTCTAAGTTGGGCCTAGTCACTTGGCTCTATTGCCACCTATGTTGGGTTTATCATCTAGGGTTTATCGATGCTAAGGAGAATTCTAAGTTGGGCCTAATCACTTGGCTCTATTGCCACCTATGGTTTAATGCAGCAATAGTAAAGGGGCAGTTGATCTACTTAGTTAAGTACTAAGATACCCCGGCCCATGCATTAGTCACAAGTACCCCATATGTCCTATTTTTAGCAAAGTCATGCTAAAATTCACAGAAAATTTCAGCATGACCTTTGCTAAAAATAGGACATATGGAGTACCCGAATTTGCCGGAACGGAAGTTAATCGACATTCCGGTAAACTCAAGGGCCTCTCGAGGTACCTGCAAAATCATCACGACGCGATGGTCGGAGACAAAACCCAGCAATATATCTTCTTGGGTGAAGACACCAGCACCACTAGAAGGTGTCAGGACTCAAAGATGCTCCTGCAGAAAAGATGAACAAACACATGCCACATATATTACACCACATTCATGGAAACAATAATGATGGTATCTTTTCATATGGACAGCCCTTTCTTTCTCCTCTTGGCTTAAGCCCTAAACCCTAAAGCTGGTCTTGTGGCCTCATCCACTAACTAATGCAGGTATTGCATTGCACACTGCCTTACAGCTGGTAAAAAGAGCTTTGATAGGCTAGTGCATGGAAGATAGACACAAATGTTTTTTCTGCATCGAAGCATGGACACAAATGTTGATATTCTTAGTCAGTGTTTTTTTCTCTTTCGCCATTGATAGGCTAGTGCATGGAAGCTAGAACTCCAAGTACTTGTTTTGTGTGAAAAATATATAGTCAATTCAAAGTGTTCATAAACAGGGTGTTTTCATTTAGAGAAGCATATTAGACCTTACATGATCTTTGGGAACAACTAGCTTGTTCATGGTTTGTGGTATGGCAGTAACCAGTAGCTTACCAATTCATGGTGTTTGGGGTATGGCGAAAGAACATGTCTACAACTATCAGACCATCACAAGTATCAACAGAACATGTCTACAACCATGTAACAAATCATGTCTAGTTGGTCTTATGTAACAAATCTGACCATCACAAAAATCAAAAGAACAACTATACACCATCATTCAGGCCATCACAAGCATAACAGAGCAATGGTGTTTTCTTCAGTTACCTTTGAGCTGGCTGCTTGGAATCCACTGACCTTCAGATCCGCTGACCAATCCACTAACCTGCTGTTCATCAAAAGGAAAAATAAATGAGCATACGTGGTGAGTAAAAGGGATTGGGGATTTAGGGTTTCTGTATGGGGTTAGAACTAGTCAAGTCTGAATATTACACAACCCTGAACATTACACAATTCTGAACATTACACTACTCAAGGTTACAAAAATTTGAGAGAGAGAGAGAGAGAGAGAGAGAGAGAGAGAGAGAGAGAGAGAGAGAGAGAGAGAGAGAGAGAGACAGCAGCAGGTTTTGGGAAAGGGGGAGGAAGAGCAACAAGGTTTTTGGAAAACAATAGACAGCTCGTTCTCTGATCACTAACAAAGGTAGCATACTTCCAATGAACATGAAAAGTGAAATACCAGGATGATCGAAGTTGTAGGACCCCCAAGAAACTGTATTTAGTGATCTTTCTAAACAAGCTACAGAACATACACTGTATTCAAACTTGCTGCTATTTAAGCAAGTTTTTGTAAGAAAACTGATTAGGACCCCCAAAAAACTTGCTGCATTTCAATCAGACCAAATGTTTCACTTAATTTTATGAGTTAACTGAATTTACATTTAATTCAGTTAACCAAAATTACACTAAATTTTACTGTCAATTAAAATTCAGTGAGTACATTCAGGTGCGCATGCTGCAGAACTGTGCCGTTTATCTTTTAGTAGTAGTAAATTAACCACACACTAGAATTCATCTCTGAGCAAAGGATGGGCAAAAGAAGATGAGTTCATATAGTTACTAACAATGAAGATTCTGTAAATTGTGAGCAGAGCAGAGGTAGTAGCAACTGAAGTCTGAATTCTAAAAATCTCTAGGCAATGCATTGTGATGTAGTATTGTTGTTCATGGCAGCCTGGGTTGACCAATCCAGGCACCATTGTTCCTGTGATGCAGGAAGGTGTGCAAGAGTCCAAGCAGACTACTAGGGCTTTTACACATTGACTGAGGGAGGAGGGATGAGGGAAGAGGGAGGAAGGACGAAGGAGTGGTGGCTACCTGCCTACGGACTGGTCGCCGGCATAGCTCCGGGCGGCAGCGTTGCTGGGTAGGAGCGCCTGCTCGGGGGGGCGCGCTGGTGGGAGCGGCTGCTTGATGGGGAGGCGCTGCTGGGGTCTCAGACGGGAGGCGGGCAGGGAGGGTTCGGCCGGCTGGGCAAGGCCTGGGCGGCAGGCTGGCAGCGTGTGGCGGCGGCTAGGAACCCCACTGTCAAGGCCGGGAGGGAAGTTGACGCAGGCGGGGCCGTGGGGGGAGGGGGACGGCGAGGGCGCGGGTGCGGGCGGAGGGGGGACAATGAGGGAGGTGGTCGGCGGCGGAGGGTGGTCGGGTGCACGGCCGAGGACGGCGAGCACGGGGGAAGTGGTGGTCGGCGGGTGAGATGAGGCAGGGAGGATTAGAGAGAAATGTGAGAGATTGGGGATTTTAGTTTGGGGGAGGCTTAGCAATGGCGCACCACCCAGGGATGCGCCATAAGTACATCCATAGCAATGGCGCACCACCGAGGGGTGCGCCATAAGTAATTTAATCTAGCCCGACTTGTCGGGTTATATACAACCTAACCTATCTACAAGAGAACCCGCCCACTAGCCCGACTGGTCAGTACGCAGCACACACACCAGGAGGTCCTGGGTTCGATTCCCAAGCTCCCCAATATTATTTTTTATGCATTTTAAATCATGTTTGATATTTATTTGTGTTTAAATATGTTCAAACTTGTTTAAATCATAACAGTAATATTTTTTATAAAAACAGTAATAATTTTTTAAAAAATATGTTCAAATTTGTTACTTGAAAATATCATCGGCGGCGGCGGTGGAGCGGGGGAGGGTGCGGGGGTGCCCGTTGGCGACGGTGGAGCGAGGGAGGGTGCGGGGGGCCGGGTGCTCGTCAGCGGCGGTGGAGCGGGGGAAGGTTGCGGTGGGTCGTCGGCGACGGTGGAGCTAGCGGGGGAGGGTGCGGGTGGGATCGAGATCGAGATGGAGGGGGGATCGAGATCGAGATGGAGGGGGATCAAGATCAAGTGTCCTCATGAATTCAAAAAGTGTCCATGAAATTTAAAAATATTCATGATATCAAAAAGTGGCCATGAAATACAATCGAGAAATGAAGACTACGATTTAAATACAATCGATCTTAGCTAGTTATCTGTTCATAATCTTCTTGCCCTTCTTTTTCGCAAATGGAGTTCTTTTGTGGAACGGACGTCCTTTAGGTAGGGTGGTCCTGCTTCTTCTTGTGGTGTGTGCTGCTACTTCATCGTCGTCGTCATGTTCGATCTTCGGGTCGTTATACTTGTCGAAGTCTTGCTCATTGGCTACTCCATCCATTCCGATGATCTTCCTTTTGCCTCTCCTCACGACAACACGACTGGGCTTTGACGGGTCGGTAATGAAGAAGCATTGGTCCACTTGGGAAGCCAGTACCCATGGCTCATTTTTCACAGTGACGTTTGCGCCCACGGTCTTGGATTTGGCTTCGGGTATAACCATGGTGGTGAAATACCGGTCTTCTTTCAGGATGCTCTTGACCCATCTGACACGGAACATCGGGACCTTCTCTCCAGTGTAGCTCAGCTCCCAGATCTCCTCGATCCTTCCGTAGTATGTGTCCTTGTCGTTGCCGGTGTAGGATTCCATCATTACCCCGGAGTTCTGATAACCATCGCTCTTCATGTCCTTGTTCTCGGTGTAGAATGTGTAGCCGTTGATATTGTACACCTCATAGGTCATCAGGTTGTGCTCGGCGCCCTGTGAGAAGGCGAATATGAGTTGTTGTTCCACGGAAGAATCCTCATGTAAAGGGTATGACAGAAGCTTCTGCTTGAACCAACGCGTGAAACATGAGTTGTGCTCTTTGATTATATCTCCGTCCGTCCTCTATTGGCCTCGGTCATTGTACGTCTTCTCAATAAAGGGTTTGTGCTCTACCACCCAAGGATCGACCACGTCTATGTGTTGTAGCGTGACTAGGTTTGCTCTTTCAAAGTCGGCGAGTCGACCCTTGAAGTCGACATGCATTTCGCGGCGACCCTCACGGCGACCCCATCCAGCGAGCCTGCCGAGGTGCCTGTTAACGGGCAGACCAACGGGGTTCTTGATGCCTAGATAATTCGTGCAGTAGGAGATGCACTCTTGATCGAAAGCCCTCGCTATACTTCCTCGGACGTGACATGTTGCGAACGTATCCTTTGATGACACCATTCATCCTTTCGAACGGCATCATGCTGTGCAGGAACGTCGGCCCGAGTTGGATGATATCCTCCATGATATGGACCAGCAGATGCACCATAACATCGAAGAATGCGGGCGGGAAGTACATCTCAAGCTCGCATAGTATCACCACGATCTCTTCCTGTAGCCTTATGAGTTGCCTCACGCCAATCGACTTCCAAGAGATGACGTCGAAAAAGTTGCATAGGCCAAATAGCGTTTCACGGACGTGCGCGTCCATGAACCCACGGATTGCAACTGGAAGTATCTGCATCATCAACACGTGACAGTCGTGAGACTTCATCCCGCTGAACTTCTGCTTCGCTGGGTCTAGGTATCTGCTTATCTTCCCCGCATAACCGTAAGGAAGTTTTACTCCTAGGAGGCAGGTGAAAAACTGCTCGATCTCCTCCTGACTTAGAGTGAAGCACGCGGGAGGGTAGTCATTTCCGGTCTTCTTGGCCTTTTTGCCTTTGCGACGACTTTCTGTGTCCTGCTTTGCCTCATCATCATCATCATTATCATCATCATCATCATCATCATCATCATCATCATCATCAGCATCATCATCATCATTAGCGTGAAGCTCCTGCCTGATGCCCATTGATTTCAAGTCTACCCTTGCTTTCGGCCCATCTTTGGTCCTCTCTGGCATGTTGAGCAGGGTACCAAGCAGACTCTCGCACACGTTCTTCGTGATATGCATGACATCAAGGCTGTGAGGCACACGACGGATCTTCCAGTACAGCAAGTCCCAGAAAACAGACCTCGTTTTCCATACCTTCAGCAGCGGCTCTGGCGCCTTTCGCTTCTTTCCCTGCTCTGGCGCCTTTTGCTTCTTTCCCGGCAGTGGGCAGTCTTTACAATTTTTCAACAGCTCGTCTATTTCCTCGCCGCTCCTCGTACACGGGCGTTTTCGGGGTTCGGTTTCACCATCGAACAGATCCTTGCGTTTCCTCCACGGGTCATCGTCGCGAAGCCACCTTCGATGTCCCATGAACACGGTTTTCGAAGACCCGGGATCTCTATCTAGCCGGCAATACGTTGTGTCATCCATGCACCTTACGCATCCAGAAAATCCGTGGACTACCTGCCCCGCGAGATATCCGTAACCGAGATAGTCGTGCACCGTCGTGAGCAGTGCGGCTCTCATAGGGAAATATTCTTTCTCTGCGGCGTCCCACGTATTAGCTGGCGTTTTCTACAGCGTGTCTAGCTCCTCCTTCAGCAGCCCCAGATACAGATTGATGTCGTTCCCTGGTTGTTTCGGCCCTTCAATTAGCATACTCATGTGAATGTACTTCCTCTTCATGCACAACCAGGGGCAATGTTGTACATCCACACAAACACAGGCCAGGTGCTATGTGTGCTTCTCTGGCTGCCAAACGGATTGACTCCATCGGTGCTCGCGCCCAGTACGATGCTCCTTGGATCCTTCCCAAATTCGGTATTGAAGTTCAACGCTACATCGGCTCGCATCCTTAGGGTGACTAAGCATCTTGTCTTTTTTATTTATCTCCGGATCATTTCCGTCATCATCCCGCTTCTTCTCCCCCCTATCCGCGTGCCAACACAGGGTCCGTGAAATACCGCTGCAGACGAGGAGTGATTGGAAAGTACCACACCGATTTTCGAGGAGCTTTCTTCCTCTTCTTGTATCGAGTGACGCCGCACACCGGACATATGGTAGACTCCGCGTGCTCGTCCCGATAAATGATGCAATTGTTCATGCACACATGGTATTTCACGTGCGGTAAATCTAGAGGACACACGATTTTCTTTGCCTCCTCGAAACTGGTCGGGCACTTGTTCCCCTTGGGAAGACGTTCATCCCAGAATGACCTGTTCTCATCGAAGCATGCGTCGGTCATGTTGTGTTTTACCTTCATCTCCAGAGCCATGAGCATTACTTTCAGGCGGGTATCCTCGGGCCTGCATCCTTCATAAAATGGAGTAACTGTGTCTATCTCCAGTTGATCCAGCTTGGCTTTCTCTCGGGCGGCAGCTCTTGCGTTATCCGTCTGCTTGAGAAGAAGCTCTTGAATATGAGGGTCCTGCACCCCGCCTCCATCGTCATCTGCTCCGGCATCTTCATCTTCATGATCATGCCCTTCGTCTTGATCTTCCTCATCATCATGTACGACATATTCTACATGATGACTGTGTACAGCATCACCGCCGTGATCATGTCCTGGAGATTCTTCGTCTTCTTGCCCGCCCTCGCCGCGGTGGTACTTGTCTTGTTGCCCTTCCTCATTTCTTGCCCGGCCCTCATGGACGACTTCATAGTCATCTTCATCACCTTGCCACCGATAGCCATCCATGAAACCACGCAAGAGCAGGTGGTCCCGCACCTGCCCGGAATCCGGGTCCGCAATAAGGCTCTTCAGCTTGTATCTGCGACACGGATATCTTATCTCCGTCTCGTTCTTTTGAAGCATCTCGGCCTTCGCGGAGCTCAAAAACCTATTCACGATGCCTTCGGTCATCGTGTGGACCATGGTCGCCTGCGGGGTAGAGCAAAACGATATTTTAGAACCAAGAAAAAATTTGGCATGACCTTCCCTAAAAATAGGACCAAAAAGAATGCATAGTGCCAAAATTCTCGCCGAAATGGAAATGAATCAACATTCCGGCAAAATATTGGCAACTATCGCATTCCAAATACCGGTACCTGCAAACACAAATATATATGCAACACCACAAACACAAGCAACACCACAAACATACATAGATCTAGCTAGGCCACAAAAAGTGCATGTGCACGTTGTTGGAGCGAGCTAGGGAGAAAAAAAGTAGATCTACATCATGAAGATTGCTTTCCCCTTACTTACCTATCAAAAAAAGGTAATTTCACCACTTAATTTTGATGAATCCATGGTGGAAATGAGGTGAGGAGGAGGAGGCAGCCGAAAGCTTGGAGAAGAAGGTGAAGGGAATGAAGTGGGGAAAGTGAGTGGGTAGGTGTGGGGCTGTCCAAAATATCTTGTTGGGGTCCCAGGTTACTAATGGCGCACCAACAGCAAATGCGCCATTAGTAACCCTGGTTACTAATGGCGCACCTACAGGTGGTGCGCCATTAGTAGTTCTGCAGAAAAATAATATATATATATATATATATATATATATATATATATATATAGGGAAAATCCATCCTACCACCTGGTGGTAGTTACCCCACATATCTCATATACTACCATGCGGTATTATATATACTATTTTATTATTTTAAATATGTTCGTACACTATATCTAAGATATTTGAAAACAAGTTACATGAAAAAATTGCATATGAGTCCATAGTTTTTGTTATATTGGTGAAATACGTACATATTTGTACGTAAAAAGAGCATATTCAAAATATGATACATACTACCTAAAAATTAGTATATATACTACCTAAACATTGTTATATACTACATACTACACGTACATCCTCTCGGTTTCGACAGATACTACATACAACATACAAAACGCAAGTGGTGGTAACTACCACTGCTTGTAGGAAACATTTGTCCTATATATATATATATATATATATATATATATATATATATATATATATATATATAGTAATGGCGCACCTGGCCAGAGTGCGCCATTAGTAGTTTTGCAAAAAAAAGAATATAAAACAATACAGTAATGACGCACTTCGACCTGATGTGACATAGTATGTATGGAAAAATGAAAAAAAATTAATACTAGTGGCGCACCATGTCTCTGGTGCGCCATTAGTGTCTTCCACACTAATGACGCATCACCAACTGGTGCGCCATTAGTATATAGTAGTGGCGCACTGCTTCCACAGTGCGCCATTAGTGTCAATCCTATCTATAGCCTTTTTCCTAGTAGTGTTAGCATCAATCTGCATCTTATCTTCATTATTCTCTATCCCTTCTAGTATTATCATATCTATAATTACTCTCTACAAAATGTAGAGTACAGACAATGCTTATGAAGAAGATTTTGTGCTGAAATTCTTGAGTTATCCTTCCCTTGACATGGAGAAGGACATTATAAAGCCGGTGTTAACTGTTAATGTAAGTCAATCCTTCTAAAGCCTTTATTCTCAGCTGTTGTTTAATTTGCTCATACTTCCTATCGTTTACTATTGTTTAGTTTGCTATTTCTATCAAAATGCATGTTCGCAAGAATCGTAAGTTCTAAGTTTTACTTGTAAAACCAAATTATTTATTCATACCATGCACATTACTCAATACTCCCTATATGTATGCTTGTTTTTTGGATCTATAATCCAGTGTGTGGTGAAGCAGCCCACGTTTGCTCCTTGTCATCTCCTATTTTATCTTACTAATGTGGCTGATGATATGAACAACATGCCATGCACATTAACCAAAATAGATACAATGATTGTTTTTGCCCTTCATCTATGCTTGTTATGTTGGCATGGTAATCCAGTAGTGTGGTGAAGCTCCCCGCATTATGAACAATGCCAAATTATGCCATTGATATTTTGAACTTACTCTTTCTTTTCTAATTTGAAATTGGATGAAATTAAAAAGGATAGTTATCATCTTTGTTTATACACGTACAAAACCCGTCATCTCTCTACTTGTTTCAGGGTGATATGCCTGATGGCATGCACAAGTCTGCTGAAGGCTGTGAGACAAACCCAACATATATTGCAGCAAAGAAGGCAAAACATCTTGAAGATAGCGAGACAACCCCAAAGTCTTGTCTTGATGCAGTGTTCAAGTTACTTGAGACTAGCAGTCAGACAAGCTCATAGAATTTGTTGTCTGAATCAGTTCGATTTCTTCAGTCCCAAGTTCTAGCAGAAAGGCATTCTACAACTCAATTTCGACTTGAAGTCCTATCTCTAAGAAAGATTGTGGAGAACACCAATGAGAACCTCGTTGCTAAACAACTACACCTGGAAGCTATGACCGACATGCCAGGCCAGCCTCACAGCCTTGCTCAGCAGCTTGCGCAGCAGTTCCTGCTCAAGGCTAACCTTTCTTGAACTGTCTTGGAAGTGGTCTCGGTTCAGCATTATTTTGTTACGCTACAACGGTGCCTAGTTTTTGTAATCTGCTTCTTCGTTGCACTTTATGATCACTGGTGGCGAACTTCGATACCCAGTGGATGTAATATACCATACATTCTTTATTGTATAATGTAGGTTTATTCTTAGTTACTATGCTATAATTTCTTTATTGTATGGAGTAGGTTTGTTCTTAATTACTACTAGTTCCGGCCATCATTCGCTATCTGGAAAAAAATCTGATGTAGTCGACCGGGCCGAAACATTCGCCTCTAAGGGGCCTGGTTTTTAGCGGACCACAATTGGGCCTGCTTGCATGTTTCTTGGGCCCGAATGATTGGGGCCTTCACACTTTGCGCCAGGCCCACAACTTATTCCCGCCTATATTCGGCCCAAATTTTAGTTGGGCCTTTTGTGGACCCAGCACTTAGTTTGGCCTAGGTAGTGTTGGACGATTAACAGGGTGAATATTCTACTAGCCTGTTATGGCCCAGATGAAACCATGGGCCTTTAGCAGGCCCAAATGCATGTTGGGCCTCAATTTGCACTAGTCATTGACGGTTCTTCAGCAGGCTGAAATGTAGACCGAGCCTTTATTGGCCCAGTTATTTAACAGGCCGTTACCAGGACGAAACATATCTTGGGCCTTAGTTCGCCCACTGATATCATGTGCCTTTAAAGAGGCCGAAAGCTTAGTACAGGCATCAACGGGCCAAATTATACAACAGGCCTTTAACATGCCCAAAGTCACGTTGGGTTGAATTGTTGCCACCTTTATCACGGGCCGTTAGTGGGCCCGATGTCCCGTCGAACCATATATGGCCCATGGGCAGCACGGGTCATTCCCAGACCGAAAGTCACACTGGGCTGAAATGGACCCATGTCTACAGCAGGCCTCTAATAGGCCGAAAGTCACTGGGCTGTAATTGGGCCCAAATATTCGACGAATAATTAAGGGTGAGATCGGGCTTCGGGCCGTAGATGGGCCTTTATTAAACATGTCGTTATTGGGTTGACCCACTAGTACCTGAGTAAGTACTACAGGCACTACTAGGGAAAAGCCTAGTAGTAGCATGGATTTTGAGGCTAGCAGCAGCGCAGGTGGCCGCGCTACTAATAAAGCGCTACATCTAACTTATAGTAGTAGCGCGGCCCTTACCCGCGCTACTACTGTTGACGATATCAGCAACGCTTTTTATGAACGTGCTACTATTACCTAGCTGTAGCGATTTCAGAGTCCCTCGCTACTGCTATATCTTTCATCATTTTCCCCCCGTACCACTTTCCCTTTCAGTTTCCCTTTCAGATACTAGATACTAGGTACTGCTAGTAGATATCAAATTCATAAACCATTACTGGGTAGTACTCCCTTCGTTCCAAATTACTCGTCGTGGTTTTAGTTCAAACCATGACGAGTAATTTGAAATGAAGGGAGTAAATCCACAACGAGTAATTTCGAACGAAGGGAGTACTAGATAACAATTTCATGCATAGTCAACATGCATCCTCAAGCAGTATAAGGTCATATCAATGGCGATCATCATATGTAGTTCTAGATGATATCGACGACGATCATCATATGTAGTTCTAGATGATATAGCCACACACACATATGTAGTTCTAGATGATATAGCCACACACACATATGTAGTTCCAGATGATATCGAAGACAATCATCATCCTCAACCCTGGGCGGTTGGTGTTCCTGATAGTAATTAGGATGGCCTGTCCAACAGGAAGATTCTTGCCATCGAGGAATTTCTTCCACCCAACCGTGTTTAAGTGTGTGCGACCGTTCGTGTCCACGCGGTAAGTACAGGTTGTGACGGAGCCCCTTGCAGTAGGGCGTAGTCCAGCTGAGCCTTCTTCATCAGGGTCGATACCATAACTCACAGATATGCTCTTTGCCAATTTCTGATTAAGAAAAACATATCAATTAATAAATAGCCTCGCAAATAAGTACATATGGATTATCTACACTATTAATAGTTTTCTTAGATTCTGCACCACTAGTAGAAAACGGGCCAATGGTCCAGGCCGGTCCAGCCCATTAGTCCCGGTTCAATCTAGAACCGGGACCAATGGGGGCATCGGACCAGGTTCGTGAGCCCCGGGGGCCGGCCGGGCCACGTGGGCCATTGGTCCCGATTTGTCTGGACCTATTGGTCCCGATTGGTGGGACGAATCGGGACCAATGGGCCTCGCTCCTGGCCCAAAACCATTGGTCCCGACTACCTCGCCGTCGCCGCCCGCGACGCGCCGTCGCCGCCCGCCCGCCCGCCCGCCCGCCGTCACCGCCCGCCCGCCCGTCCCGCGCCGTCGCCGCCCGTGCCGCCCGGCCGCCCGCCCGCGCCAGCGCCGCCCGCCGCCCCTACCACCGCCTGCCGCGCCGCCGACGCGCGCGTCGCCGCCCGCGCCGCACCTCGTCGTCGCCGTCGCCGCTATGAGCCTCTTTTTAATTTTTGTTAGATTTGTTTTAGATTTTTTGTTAGATTAGATGTGTAGTAATTTAGATATGTAGTTAATGTAGATTGTGTAATTAATTTGTTCATATTATGTTAGATTTTTTTCTGTTAATAGATTTTTTAAATTAGATTTTTTCTGTTAGATTTGTTCATATTGTGTAATTTAGATCTTTTTGTTAGATTAGATGTGTAGTAATTTGAATATGTATTATATTATGTTAGATTATTTTTTCTGTAAATAGATTTTTATGTTAGTTTTTTATGTTAGTTTTTTTTCTGTTAGATTTGTTCATATTGTATAATTTAGATCTTTTTGTTAGATTAGATGTGTAGTGATTTAGATATGTATTATATTTTGTTAGATTTTTTTTCTGTAAATAGATTTTTTATGTTAGTTTTTTTATGTTAGATTTTTTTTCTGTTAGATTTGTTCATATTGTGTAATTTAGATCTTTTTGTTAGATTAGATGTGTAGTAATTTAGATATGTATTATATTATGTTAGATTTTTTCTGTAAATAGATTTTTTATGTTTGTTTTTTATGTTAGATTTTTTTTCTGTTAGATTTTGTTCATAGTATTTTAATGATTTTTTTGTTCATAGTATTTAGAAAAAGGAAAAAAAGAAGAAGTAGTTTATATATAGTTGAACTAGCTAGCTGATTTAATAAACTAATTTATTTTACTATATAATGAAGTAGTTTGTTTTTAGTAAGTACTACTTATTTATTTATAGTAAGTGTTTAGTAGTTGAACTAGATAGTTGATTTAATTAATAAGACTACTTTTATTTAACTATATATAGAAGTAGTTCCCGCGTCGACGTCGGCGATGCCTATCCCGCATCCTCGTCGTCGTCGACTCGGCGGTGGAGGCCTGCTTGATCAGGGCCATGTTCGGGACTGGGCTCCGCCGGGTTGGTATTGGGAGGTGCTACCTTCCGGGGGACGTAGGTTGATGAGGAGGCAGCCCGTTGTTGACCCGATCCTTGTTTGGTGGCGGTCGCGTGGGCCAGTGACGGTGGTGAGGCATCCGGACACCGCGGAGGTGGTACGTCACCGTGTCAGCGAGGAGGACGAGCACGTCCGTCGCTACATGGTTGCATTGGAGGGGAGGTTCGACAATACCTGGCAGGTTCTTCAGGGATCTCACTGGAGCTATGATCTTGTGATGGTTCCTTATCTTTGGGTGTCCACCGCCCGCGTTGATACCCGTCGGGCGCTACGGTTCTAGTTGTATTAGTGATAATATTCGATGATGTACGGACACCAAGAGATGATGTACTTTTGCTTATAATTATTGAATGCATGCTAATTTGAATAGTATACTCTATTTTGTGATTTGGTTTTGCTTATTGAATGCTCATATTGGATAAGTTCTTCTTCATTCCCGTGTGCTAGACAATTTGATATAATAATGCATTCGGGAATGAAAGAGGAGCTACGTACGTACATCGATCATCGATAGTCAACTCGTGATTAATAATAATGATCTAATTTAATATTTGAATTATGAACGTAGGCCGGAAATGTCGTACTCATTGGACGACGAAAATCGCCCGGGGGAGTGCGACTGGTGCCACGACGACCGAGGTATGTGCGACAGATTCATTGAGCTGGACGAAGATCGGTGCTTCAGCATTAAGCTCGAGGAGACTTGCGATGTTCATACGGTACGCAACGACGACAATAGTTTCTTTTCGTAATTAAGCACGACTTCAACTATTTTAACGTGTATTTTTCATCTTTTCCAATTCGACTAGCTTATCCCATGCTTTGCAAGACGCTATGTCCTGGAGAGGATGGATTTTGAAGACCATGAAAATTTCGAAACCAAAAAAATTGTCCTAAGTACCGAACATGATGTGGATTTTCAAGTAAAGCTGTACAATGCTCAGAGTGTAACCCATTTTGGTTTCAAAAATTGGGATGCATTTTGCAAGATGTATGGTCTTGATGAGGGTATGATTGTCACCATGGATCTTGGTGATCCTACAATCGAGCAGGAGACACCTTCGATTTGGGTCTTTGTGGATACACCTCCAGTTCTTCCCTCATGTGAGCTAAACATAGTTATTAAGTAATTTATATTGTTTATTTCAAAATATATAGTTGACAACTTATCTCCATTGACAACTTATTTTCATTCTTCTAAGAATGTGCGGAAGATGGTAGATGAACGCACTACACGAAGGCTCAATTAACTTATCAGGAGAAAAATCATCCGGTCGGATTTTGTACTGATCTTGAGAATTACAATATCTACAATCAAACTCCTCAACATTATGGTCAATACGTGCCACTAGTGCACGTGTTGAACTACTGTAACTACCATGGAGATACCTTGGTAAGATTATTTTTACTATTACAACATCCGTGCATCTTTTGCACACTTCTAAAACTAGTACATCATTGCTAACTACGAAGTTATTACTATGTTTTTCAACAGATAATCCTGAATGATTGTGTGCCTCATCCGATGTATACGCGTGGTAGCCTTCATATTTTGAACATACGACCAGGTCGTCCTCTTAATCTCAACTGTCCATACCGGTTTCTAAAAGAAGTGGAGACATAACAATCAAAGAATGGAAAAATGTATGGATAGTCGTAAGGAGCTTCTTGGAAGCAATAAGCAGCGAAAGGCAAGAATTGGAGACAGGATGATCGCCATTCTTCATAATGGAGAGTCGGGTCTATATTGTTTTATGCTATTTTACCTTAAGGGTGTTTAGGTCCTATACGACATCGATGATCATGTGCTAAGAACAATTATGTAGGGTTGGGTTCGATGACTATATATGAGGATGATGATCGTATGACTTATTATTAATAACGAGTAGAAGTTGTATGATGATGCATGATTAGTAGGACTTGTTATTATATACATATATATGATGATGTATGATGCAAAGCATGCATGAGCATGTCATATCTGCGGGTGCAATGAACATAGAAGCAGCGTTGATAAACCAAGGACGAAGATAAGAGAGGACACTTCTCTCTATTAGCTAGCTATAATAACAACCTAAAAATAACCCCCAAAACCCCTAAAGCAGCCACTTTTGTAAAAAAAATGACTTTTGGTCCTGGTTGGAGCCACCAACCGGGACCAAAGGCCCTCTGGCTGGGCTCGGTGCACAGGGCCACGTGGAGCCACATTGGTCCCGGTTCGTGTTTGAACCGGGACTAATGGGTGGTGGCATTAGTAACGACCCATTAGTCCCGGTTCATGAACCGGGACTAAAGGCCCTTACGAACCGGGACTAATGGGTGGTTTTCTACTAGTGCACTAATAAGCATGTGATCGAACTCTACACTAAAACATATCATCGACTAGATTCCACACAACATACCATATCATTGGACTGTACACTAAGTATTTCATCGGATAATTTGCATTTGTAAGTATAACATACCATATCATGTCTATCAACCATGGTATTTGTCAGGCGGGTCACGAATGGCACCCCGACAAAGTCAGCACGTGGCGGAATATGTCCCACAGGTTGGACACCTCCTCCTCGCTCAGCCTTATTCTTTGAGCTACGATGGATTCATGAAGTGGGTCCTCATCATCTTCATCGAGTGGGTCCTCATTATCTTCATCATCTTCGTCATCTTCATCATCTTCCACCATGTTGAGATAAATGACAGCCAGCTTGGGTCTTTCTGCTCGAAAGGAGAAGCTGATGAACTCACCACCAGTAAGACGCATGCGAGCGACGAAACGGGCCCATCCATCTCCTCCAATCTGCGACATATTGCGCCCTTTCTCGACCTTCATAGTGTACGGCCCCCCAGGAGCCTCAAGTGTCACAGTGTCTCCTGTCAGCTTGTTGAATTTCAACCTCACATTGCATGGGACGATCTGTGTAAAATAAGCAAAATGACACAATGCAGTAATGCCAACACTAAAAATAAAATAGTTATTACATTTCATCTAATTTATTACCGCCGCATGACAAAAACTCGGCTGGAAGTAGATGCCGAACAGCTTGCCAGTTGCAAGGCTGCTGGCGCATCTTGACTTGCACAGTCGACATAGTGGTGGTGGTGGTGGTGCTATTTTTCCTAAAGCAATATGAGCAAAGGATTAACGATCCACTGCACAGGAAAGAAAAACAGTAGCATGTGATATTTTTGGTTCTTCCGCGAGAAGCAATTTGATAGACAATTATAATCCTAAGATCTAGTAAAATATTAGATGACAAGGTACCACCTACATTTTGCCAAAAAGTAACTTATTAAAAAAACAAAAGCAACTACGTACCTATCCATGTACTGAAAAAATAACAATAAAATGGTGCATACTAAATCAACTAAATGAACTAGCCTACTAAATCAAAATGTTCTAAATCAACTAAAAGAACTAGCCTACTAAATCAACTAAATCAAAATGTTCTAAATCAACTAAATCAACTAAATCAACTAAGTCAAAATGTTCTAAATCAACTAAATGAACTAGCCTACTAAATCAACTAAATCAAAATGTTCTAAATCAACTAAATGAACTAGCCTACTAAATCAACTAAATCAAAATGTTCCAAATCAACTAAATCAACTAGCCTACTAAATCAACTAAATCATATCAACAAAATCAAAATGTTGCATATGAACTAGCCTACTAAATCAAAATGTAGCAGGCAGGAGGGAGAAGGAGGGGCGACTCGAGGAGGGAGAAGAGAGTAGGACGGAGGAGGAAGGCGGAGCGAGGAGGGGCCGGCCGGTAGCCAGTGGAGGGAGGACGAAGGAGGAAGGCAGAGCGAGGAAGGGCCGGCCAGCGGCGAGTGGAGAGGGAGGACGGAGGAGGAGGCCGGTACCGAGTCCAGCAAGGAGGAGGAGGAGGTGACGGCGGCGCAGAGGAAGGAGGGGCGACGGGGGTGGACCGGCGCGGGGGATTGAGAGGGGATCCAGTGAGTGTGTGACTGTGAGTGGATCGGATAGAGGAGATGGGGGGTGGGAGATGGAATGGCTTAGCAGTATCGCGCTATAGAGAAAGACGCTACTGGTAAGCTATCTAGCAGCAGCGCCTTTCACAAAGAAGCGCTACTGCTATGTGTCAGCATGTAAAAATAGACTTTGTTCAATGTATCAAAAATACATTGATCATCAATGACCTTTTTGTGTACAATCTGATTTGTCAATATGAGTCCTCACCGGTTTAGGAACAGGTGAAGACTCATATTACAGCCACAAATTCTACACATAGAGTTCAATGAAGACCAAGCGCATGTTAAAGTTTGAGAAGTAACATATATAAGGTGGTAGAAACTCTCTTCACGGAGCGAGGTGGGACTAAACTTTTGTAGTAAACTTAGCAGTAGCGCTTATTGGCAAAATGCACTGCTACTATGCTACATAGCAGTAGCGCCCGTCGTTATAACGCATTGCTCCTATAACTAGCCTCGAGGCGGCCTCGTGGGAATTATAGCAGTAGCGCGTCTTTGAGCGGGTGCACTACTACTATATTTGTTTGAACATCGAGTTACTCTTGTGCACGCTACTGCTAATTAGCAGCAGCACCTTATTTTAAAGCGCGCTGCTGATAAGATTCGGTGTATAGGCTTTTCCCTAGTAGTGGGGCCTTTGACTGGGCCGGACTTTTTAACCTATATGGGCCTCTGTTGGGCCCCGCCACGTGTCGACGTATCATAGGCATGTCTCCTCCAATGGACGGGTGACATCTGGCCCACTGACGAGCTGACACGTGTTTCCTCCGACCAATCAGAATTTCACACGTGGAAATTTCCCATTGGTCCGGGCTATTGACGGGTTATCGGATCCAAAACCGGACCCGATAGCTTAATGGCGTTCCGTTACGGTGGATGCCACGTGTTGGTCATCCTTGACGAAAGCACTTCTGTGACGCGTGATTTATCATCATGGAAGTGGACACTTCCGTGATGATAATTTTGGTAATGTCATGGAACACTTCTACGACAGCACATGTATGACTATCTTGATTCTCTCATAAAATCATCATGGATGTACATGCATGACAGAAAACGCGACCTACTATGACAAACACGTATCATCACGGAAGTGTATAATTTTTGTAGTGCAAACACTTACAAACTAATCTAACATAAAAAATTATACCGTACGGAAGTAAAATAATGAAGAATAAACTTGTACAAACATGCTGACGTGGTAGATTTATCTGTTTTTCAAATGTGGCAAAGATAGAATCATAGAAGGATGTGCTGCAAGCATACCTTCATACGGGGCATCTACGTATTCGGTGTTAATGCTACCCAGTTGCTGCTGCATGCATCTAGGGAGCTTCTTTATAGCAGGGCAGCCTCTAATTGCAACATGCAAGAGAGACCTATATACTTGCGGCTCATTCGGTAGGGATGCTAGGGTACTGCAGCTTTGAAGATCAAGGATTTCCAGCGATTGGAGATGCTCTCCCGATAGACACTCCAACGATGTCAACCCACTGTTGCCCATAATGCGCAGTCTCCTGAGGAATGCAGGCAAACGGAGAGTCCCACCCAACATGCCAGCACAATCCCATATTACTAGATACTAGTGGTTGGGGCGCACCTTCGTGCGCCTCTTGAAGCGTTTTTGTGCGCCCCTATCTTTTCTCAGCACATTATTCCACCTTGTTTGGTCCCCAATGTCGCTCCATAGCTTAAGTTAGAAATGCTAGTTTATTTAGATACTCCGAGAGGGAGTATATAACATAAGGATATGTTAGTGGCTTAACTAATCAATCCAGAAACAAAGATAAGGTCATGTAAATGCAACATACAAATTTACTGGGTTTACCCTGTAATAAGCAACCATTATTTTTGCAAATACTTTTTCCAGCTCCTTGTTCATCCAGGCACAAAATGACGATATAAAAATTTCTTAATATCCATCCATTGAAAATAAATGAAATCAACAAACCAACATAAATCTAAATAAGATAGGTCTTGACATTGCCATCTAGAGTATGCAGCTGGCCACCCACTCGTACCTCTTAATAAACAAGCTAGTGAAGTGAGAATGCCTACCCATATATTTTGTAGGAAATTATATAAGTATATTCTTCACTCATGGGATGGATTGATTCGGCCAGCCATCAAAGTATTGCATTGTATCCAACCACCATGGTTCCTGCTTTATTATCAAATAGGACCCATGTCTGAACAGAGGCATAGCATGTATTGTCAGCTTCCAAGTAGACTCTGATGGACCAAAATCTATCTCCTCCAACACCCATAGCAGACCTAAAATCAGTAAACGAAATGATTTATTTAGACAGGGGACAAACCTGCTCGAATGATGGAATTGTTTGAAGCTAACATTCAGCTGCATCGAAATGACATGTATCGATTACAACGATAGATAATAACGAGAAATAAACGAGACAGAGAGACATGGATTTTTACGTGGAAACCCTTGCGGGAGAAAACCACGGACGCACGAAGGCGCAATCACTATGATGGAGGAGTATTACAAGCACGAGACGACAGACCGTCTGAGGTGCGACTACATGGGGTATATAAGAGGGCAATACATGAGAGTCCTTGGAGGACAAGTAAATGAGTTGTACTCGTACGCGTCGACGTCAACGCAAAGGCCCACACCGGTTGTACTACATCTAGTCCAACATGGTATAATTTGGATCACAATTTAACAATCTCCACCTTGATCCAAATTCCCTCCAGTAGTCGAAGAAAGTGAATAACTCCATCCAAATCAGCATAAACACCTTATGCGTCAAAAGTCCATAGGACTAGTGAGAAATACCAACTAAGCCTGAGCAAAGCTCAAACTTATTGGTCGGAACTGGCTTTGTCATCATATCAGCAGGATTATCATGAGTACTTATCTTGCATACCTTCAAATCACCTTCAGCAGCAACATCTCGAATATAGTGAAATCTGACATCAATGTGCTTTGTCCTCTCATGATACATTGGATTCTTTGTAAGATATATGGCGCTTTGATTGTCACTAAATACGGTAGGGCAAGATGAATCTCCACAAAGCTCGGTGTGTAAACCTCTCAACCAGATAGCTTCTTTGCATGCCTCGAAATAGCCATATACTCGGCATCGATGGTCGAACAAGCCACAATAGACGCAAAGTTGCTCTCCAACTCACAGCACAACCACCAATGGTGAAAACATAACCTGTGAGTGATCTTCTCTTATCCAAATCACCAGCAAAATCCGAATCAACAAAACCAACAAGTCCATCTCTAGTTTTCCCAAACTGTAAATAAGCATTAGAAGTACCACGCAGGTATCTGAAATCCACTGAATTGCTCTCCAATGCTCTTTTCCAGGATTAGCCATGTATCTACTGACAACACTCAATGCATATGATAAATCCGGACGAGAACAAACCATGGCATACATAAGTGAACCAACTGCACTTGAATAGGGAACTCTAGACATGTACTCAATATCTGCATCTGACTTAGGACATAAAGCTGATGATAATTTGAAGTGTGCAGCTAACGGAGTACTTACTGGCTTGGCATTATGCATATTAAAACGACGAAGAACTTTATCAATATATCCCTTCTGGCTTAGATATACTTTCCCAGGCGGTCTATCTCTGGATATTTCCATGCCAAGAATTTTCTTTGCTGCACCCAAATCCTTCATCTCAAATTCATTACTCAATTGCTTCTTTAGTTCATTAATCTCTGACATACTCTTTGCAGCAATAAGAATATCATCAACATAAAGGAGCAAATAAATAGTTGAACCTTTGACAGTTTTCAAATAAACACAACTATCATAATTAGACCTTTTGAAACCTTGAGAGAGCATAAAGGTGTCAAATCTCTTGTACCCTTGTCTAGGGATTGCTTCAATCCATAAAGAGATTTCTTTAACTTACGACAAGCTTTTCTTTTCGGGAATAACAAAACCTTCAGGCTGTTCCATATAAATATCCTCTTCTAATTCTCCATGTAAGAATGCAGTTTTAACAACCAATTGTTCAAGCTCAAGATCATGCATGGCAACAATACTGAGTAAAGTGCGAATAGAGCTATGCTTCACAACAGGAGAAAAGACTTCGTTATAGTCAATACTTGGAATCTGGCTATAACCTTTAGCAACTAACCTTGCTTTATATCTTGTCTCATCATTAGGAGAAACACCTTCTTTCCTCTTGAAAACCCACTTGCAACGAATAGGTTTCTTCTCTCTAGGCAATTTTACTAAATCCCAAGTGCCATTCTTTTCAAGTGATTCCATCTCATCATGCATAGCGGTCATCCACTTATTACTATCACCAGAAATAATAGCCTCGGAATATGAAGAAGGCTCAGCATTACCTTCAATTTCTTCTTCAACAGATAAAGCAAAAGAAACAATATTGCACTCTTCAATTAACCTGTCAGGTTTATTAATACCCCGTCTAACTCTGTCACGTGCGAGATTCCAACTGGGTGGAACAATATGCTGATTTGGAGTAGGAGTGACATGTTCATCATCAACGACGGGTTCATCATGTGCATCAACATTTTCATTACCAGATGTATCACTTGAATCAATAACATGCTCCACCTGAACAGTAGGCTGCTGAATAGTAGGCTGTTGTTCACTCTCAACAGGAACATTAGTAGATGGAACATCATGTAACATAGCAGTTTCATTAAAGATAACATTTCGCTAATAACAACCTTCCGGGTTTCAGATTCCACAATTTAAAACCTTTAACACCGGACTTATAACCAAGAAAGATGCACTTAACAGCCCTAGGCTCCAATTTTCCATTATCAACATGAGCATAAGCGGTGCAACCAAAAACTCTCAACTGTGAATAATCAGCAGTGAACCGGACCATACCTCAATTGGAGTTTTCTTATTAAGAGCAATAGATGGTGAGCGATTAATGAGATAACAAGCGATGGAAGCGGCCTCAAATTAAAAACGCCTATGCAAACCTGCATTGGACAACATGCAACGGGCTTTGGAAATAATGGTCCTGTTCATACACTCAGCAACACCGTTTTGTTGAGGAGTATAAGGAACGGTGTAATGTCTGACAATGCCTTCAGACTTGCAATAATTCTTAAATTGCTTAGTACAGAATTCCATACCATTATCGGTCTAAGTATTTTACCTTCCTTTCAGTTTGTCTTTCAACCATAATCTTCCACTCCTTAAAAGCTGAGAATGCTTCATATTTATGCTTCAAGAAATAAGGCCAAACTTTTCTTGAATAATCATCAATAATAGTCAGCATGTAACTTGCACCACCTAATGACTTCTTGCGAGATGGTCCCCATAAATCAGAATGCACATAATCAAGAATACCTTCAGTTGTATGGGTCGAAGTATTGAACTTCACCCTCTTGTGCTTGCCAAAGATACAATGCTCACAAAATTTCAATTTACCAGGTTCATATCCATCAAGAAGACCTCTCTTATTTAACTCTGCTAAACCAAGTTCACTCATATGTCCAAGACGCATATTCCAAAGGTTAGCAGCATCACAATCAGAATTCTTTGAAACAACTGGAGTAGCGTTACCTGAAACGGTAGAACCTCGAAGGTAATAAAGACCATTGGTCGAACTTAAGTCACCTTTCATCACAACAAGGAGCCTTTGGTGACTTTCAAAACACTATCTCCACTGAATACTTGTACCCCTTTGCATCAAGGGCACTAACAGAGATAAGATTTCTCTTCATCTTGAATGTACCGAACATCTGTCAAAGTTCTGATCATGCCATCAAACATCTTGATTCGAATAGAACCTATGCCTTCAATCTTGCATGGTGAATTATCAAAACCCAAAACGGAACCAGCAGCAGTAGTGGAATCAAAAGTATTAAACCAATCTCTATGTGGACACATATGAAAAGTGCATGCGGTGTCAAGTACCCACTCATCATTGGTCTCAAAGACATCCAAGCAATAACGACAAGAGCATCATCGAACTATCATCACGAGCAACGTTAGCAAAATTTTCACCTTGTTTGTTACCTTTCCTCTTTTCCTTGTTCTGCAACTTGAAACACTCGGAGATGTCATGCCCGTCTCTCTTGCAATATCTGCAATATTTCTTGTCTCTGGATTGCGACCGGCCCCTGTGGCCGTTCTTACTTTTGCCTCTGTTTCCATTATTGGAGTTCTTCTCCTTTGTCCTGCCACGAACAGATAATCCCTCGGCTTGGGATGAACTCGAACCATCATGAGGCACCATTAATTTCATCTTCTCCTTGGAGTTCAAAGCTTCATAAACTTCATTAAGTGTGAGAGTATCACGACTGTATAATATGGTGTCTCAAAAATTGGTATAAGAACTTGGCATTGAACAAAGTAACATTAAAGCAGTATCTTCCTCTTCATACTTAACCTCCATTGCAGCTAGATCAGATATGATCTCTTTAAATTCTGAAATATGATTCAAAACATTACCTCCCTCGGGTAATCTGTGCAGGAATAATTTTTGCTTGAGATGCATCTTGCTGGTGAGATCTTTAGTCATGCAAATTCCTTCAAGCTTTAACCATAGAGCGGCGGCAGTTTTCTCGCTCAAAACTTCCTGTAAAATATTATTATGCAAATGGAGTTGAATTTGTGACAAAGCCTTACAATCAATTCTTTTCTCCTCATCAGTCCAATCCTGAATCCTTTGTTTCCCAAAACTATCCAGTGCTTCATCATAGTCGGACTGAGCCAACAACGCCCGCATCTTGACTTGCCATAGGGTAAACCTTGTGTCACGGTCCAGCAGCGGAAGATCGTACTTCATGGATGCCATAAGTCGATAAAACTGTGTACACAAAGTAGTACAAGCCCAGTAGAAAAATTCTTGACAGAATTTAATATGCGTATCAAATGGGATAGGAAAAGTAGCACCAGATAGTCTGATAGTCTATACGTAGCAGTTGACCAAGGAAAAATAGCCCTGTAGCCTTCACGTGACGAATACCAGTACTAGTAGCTGGCTGACCAAAGTACTAGTTGATCGGTGATGAAAGCAAAAAAGCAAATAACTTAGCTTCAGGTGAAGGAACGACGACTTGGACAGATCGCTTCTCCTCGGGACTTGAAGCCGGTTGCTTTGATTAGCACCAGCGGCAACTCGGCGGATTACACTACAAGAAATATGTCAACTTGTGACCACCACTATTGGTCACTAAAAGGTCACTGTTTTCAATTAGTGACCTTTTTGTGACCAAAAACATAAGGTCAAAAGCTGAGGGTCATTAACTGACTATAGCGACCTTCTCTATGAGAAGGTCGTGGACGTTTACGACCAAAATATTCCTACTGTGGCGTTTTGGTCACTAGCAACCTCCCCAGGCCACGTAGGCATCCAGCGTGGCAAGCTGATGTGGCACAAGATTCAGCCCGGTCCAATTCGATTTTCTACATGGGCCTAGCCCAACAATTCGGCCTATTTGTGTTTTTTTCTCATATTAATTTTGGCTAGGTAGATGGGCCAAGCCCAACAATTAAGCCTTCTCATTTTGGGGCCGTGGCCTTTTCTGCTAGAAAGTTTTAGTTTTTTTGTAATATAAAAAAGGTCCACTAGTCAAATGGGTCCCAGATGTCAGGTTCAGGTACGTGGGTCCCAGCTAGCAAGTTCTTATTCTTCATATTTCAATCTAACAGTAAATAAATAACCAGTATTTAAATTGGCACAAACAGAACACACACATAATACTCCAAATATTATCAGGCAGATTCAGTACAGAGCTCCTATTGTACAAATAACATATACTTTACAAGCTCTACAAATAATAAGCTCTAACATATACAAGCTCTACAAGCTCTACACGTGATACATTTACAAGCTCTATACATATACAAGCTCTACAAGCTGCCCTGGTGTTAACCCTGGTGCTCTTCAATCTTCTTCAACATGGAGCTCCTTCGGTAGCGAGCACAAACTGGGCACCTGCATCATCACAGGAAGGCAATTTTAGATCATAAAAATGAATGTTCCAAGCACAATTTAGAGAAAGGAACCAAGTAAATTTGCCCTCAATCATACAAACAAAGTTTAGAGAAAACCAAACATGAACAAGCACTTATTATGCAGTTTTTAAAGTTTTTAATACATTTATTTTCTATTAGCAAAACTGAATATGCTACTTCCTGATTCATGGTTGCATAGTCAAGAACAGAATGTATAAGCACGAAGTAAGATAGGCCATGCATCAAACACGGAAATACTTTTGAGACGTTCACTGTCATGTACTACTACCTAATCGGCTAACTCAAACTGTGATCGATGGTACACTCGCACCAAATTCCAAAATGAATTCCATATCGAGTAGCATCAGCAGCAAGCAGAAGGCAAGAGTAGCAAAGAAGCAGTGAGTACTGCGGCATGGCGAGAAAGCAAAGATATCGGCTGCAGCGAGCAGCAGAAAATAGCAGGAGCAGCAGCAACAGTATGCGAGCGAGGGGGCTACATGCAAATAGGAAAGCACCAAGATTGGTTTTCGTACTCACAAGAGCATTGTTTTCTGTGAGAAGGAACTATTAAGTAACTTGAGATGCCTTTATATCAGTTCTGTGAAACAAATCTACATATCATATTTCTAGAATGGGCGCACCCCGTTGCTCACAAGTAGATTCAAACCCAACTTGTAATGCAATGATGTTTCTTGTACAGTATTACTATAGTTACCTAAATTGCCATGGGAATACTGACAGCAGAAACAGGGGAACGAGAAGTAAGTTAAATTAGAGCTAGCAGTTCCAAACAATCACTAAAAACAGCAGCAAAAGCAGACAGTTCAAATTAAAGCAATCACTAAAAACATGAACGAAGAGCAACAGTTCCAGGGCGGTAATGGTGAGGCTTCTTCACTCCTCCAGTTGTGGGAGCAGACTTACGGGCAGTCTATCAAAAAGCAAAGTAGAGCACATGGTCAAATTAATAATAATACCATGCTAGTCCATATACAACAGTAGGATATCTGGTCATAAGCTGGCAATGAAGGTTGAGGTTCAAATTATACCCAGTTCAATTTACCTAAACCATAAATAAAGACATGGCATAGGTAAACTATCAATATTGTAGTCACAAACCTTGGTGGCTAGCTGCTTCCTAGGAGCCTTTCCTCCAAATGGACTTACGAAAGCGATCCGCTTAGTACGAGCCATGAGCAAAACCTTGGTTTACCTGAAGCAAAAACAAAACGTAGTCAATTCTATAAATTGAATATCACAATAACACAACTATAGTCTTCTGATAACCAGTAAATTGTGCCTGGCACCTTGTTGCTAGCAAATCCATTCAATAACTATTAGAGTCCCAACAATCATCAGCCTAGAATACCTACCAAAATTTTGTACATCAAAAAGTAACAACGTCATACAACACAGGTATACACAGCATAGTTTGTTCACTCGAAAGACACATATAAAGATGACACACTAAAAAACTGCAGCCTAGTACTTTTTTTAACACTAAAGAAAACAAGGCTACCATGATCGCCTAATTTTGCAAACAGAAGCAAGAAAAGAAATAGCAGTCCACTGATAAAAATATGCTTCCTAGTTATCACATGTAATGGTTGAACATCAACTTCACATAGTTATGTGCATATGATTTTAGTAATTAGCTAACTGGCAAGTTGATACAATTCAGATACAATAAATGTGAATGTGCATGTACTCAATGTGCATGTACTAAGAAGCCAAGAACATCAAGAATTTCTTGAATGTGCATGTACTGCGACTAGTATGTGTGTCTATCTGCAAGTGATAGTAGTAGCTAATATGTGCAATCCAGATGTATAGCACGAGGACACGGTCCCAGTCCCAGCTAGCGCTATCGAAATCTTCCCAGAATTGCTCCCTGCAACAAACCAATCTGGCAATTGTGTTATCTACTGTAACTAATAGCACACCAAAACACGATTCAGACACGCACCTGGATTCTGGAACTCCTGACGGCGCGGTCCAAGCCGGCGACGGGCACGGAGAAAGCCACCTGCAGAGAGTGAGGGAAAAGGTGAGAACACGGAAGCCGTCGCCCAGGAGCGGTACGGGGTCGGTGCGGACGTACCTGGGACGACCTCGCGGACAAAGACGGTGATGTGCGGCGCGGAGGGGGAGGAGTGGTCGAGCGGGACGGTGAAATGGTGGTCGCGAAGGCTGAGGTCCGACACCGCGTACCACGGCCCGGCCTGGTGCGGCGCGGGCGCGGGCGCGGCCGCGGCGGCGCTGGCGGCCGGCGAGGACGACGACATGGACATCCTCGTCGGGATCCGGTGGGGCGGGAAGCGGAGGCCAGGATGTAGTCGTCCCTCTCGACGAGGATGGAGCGCTCGGGCGTGGTGGATCCGGCCCCATTCCCGTCGGCGAAGTCGGATCTCCCGGCGGCGGCCTCGGCGGAGCAGGGAACCGGGGCGAGGGAGGAGGAGGGAGGTGGTGGCGGCGATCTGGAAGGGAGGGAGCAGCAGCCGGGGCAAGGAGGGAGGGAGGAGGATTGGATCTGGCATCGGGAGAGGGGTTCCGGTTGAGGATGGATCAATGGATGTGGGATCTTGTCGGAGGGGAACTAGGGAGGAGCAGAGCACGGCAATCTTGCCGGAGGGGTAGGAGGGAGGAGTAGATCACGGCGATCTTGCCGGAGGGGAAGGAGGGAGGGGAAGGAGGGAGGGGATCTGCGAGGGGAGGGGCGGGTGGCGGCGAGGGGAGGGATCTGCGAGCGCTAGGGTTAGCTGAGAGAGCGGAGGGGTGGATGGACGAACGGATGGATGGATGGATGGATGGACAGATGTTTGCCATGTCACTGATCCATGCCACAACTGGTTCCACCAATCAGAATTAAGCATTTTTTGTTTTTTCTCTTATAGTTTGTACCCTCTTATTCAGGCAAACATTTAACCTCTTATAGTTAGTTCAAATAAACTAATATTTTGTAAATGTGTGTATTTAGGCATGACAAACAATGTTTATTTGGGAGGTTTTCATTTTCTTTGCTCAAAAGAACCATTTTTTATTTTCTGAGTGACCAAAATGTGTTTTTTTGTGAAGGACCTACCATATGTTTCTTGCAAAATTGTACCAAATCATTTTTTTAAAATACTAGGCCATATTTAATGCACATTTGACCAAATGGTTGGGTGTACAAAAATTTGATCCACCTCTCGTGAAAAAGACAAATTCCCGCCGATTCAGCTGGAAGCGAGTCAAATTTGAACTGTAGCTACCTTATAGTTTGCTCTTTATTTTTTCCAAAAATCATTTCTAGGTACATAAGTATCTATTTAATCAGAGAAACACCAAAAAAATTCCAAGATTCAACCACTAGCTAGGAACGGTCATTCCCGCCGTTTTGACCGCATTTTGAAACGGGTATAAAAAATTCAAAAAAAAAATCAAAAAATTGTGAAACCTTTGCATTGTGTCATCATATGTGGCCAAGTTCCTAGGAAAAATAACAAACTTGTAATACGGCAATTATTTTTAAAAAGTGTTCTCAAAAACGAGCTATCATGTGTGGAGATCAATGGCTTTCAAGCCAAATGATCAATCTTATGGCCACATTCATGGCATAGTTTGTTAAAATGATCTCATATTGTGCACAAGGGTGCATATTGGAATGGCAAACAATGTTGCCTAAGGAAATTTTCATTTTCGTTGTACGAAAAAACCATTTTCCATTTTTCGAGTGCCCGAAAGGAGGTTTTTTTGTGAAGGAACTACCAAATAATTGTTGCAAAATTGGACCGAATCATTTTTATAAAATACTAGGCCATATTTAATGCACAATTGACAAAATGGTTGGGTGTAAATTTTTTTGATCCACCTCTCGTGAAAAAGACAAATTTCCGCCGATTCAGTTGGAAGCGGGTCAAATTTGAACTGCAGCTGCCTCATAGTTTGCTATTTATTTTTCCAAAAATCATTTCTAGTTACATAATGACCTATTTAATCATAGAAACACCAAAAAATTCCAAGATTCAACCACTAGCTAGGAACGATCATTCCGCCGCTTTTGACCGCATTTTGAAACGGGTATAAAAATTCAAAAAATCAAAAATTGGGAAACCTTCGCATTGTGTCATTATATGTGACCAAGTTTCCAGGAAAAATAATAAACTTGTAATACGGTAATTATTTTTAAAAGTGTTCTCTAAACGAGCTATCATGTGTGGAGATCAATGGCTTTCAAGCCAAATGATCAATCTTATGGCCACATTCATGGCATAGTTTGTTCAAATGATCTAATATTGTGCACAAGGGTGCATCTTGGAATTCAAACAATGTTTCCTAAGGAAGTTTTCATTTTCTTTGCACGGAAAATTCATTTTTCATTTTCCGAGTGCCCAAAATGAGGTTTTTTTGTGAAGGAACTACCAAATAATTGTTGCACAAATGGACCAAATCAATTTTATAAAATACTAGGCCATATATAATGCACAATTGACAAAATGGTTGGGTGCAAAAGTTTTGATCCACCTCGATGAAAAAGACAAATTGTCGCCGATTCAATTTGAAACGGGTCAAATTTGAATTGCAGCTTCCTCATTGTTTGCTCTTTATTTTTTCCAAAAATCATTTCTAGGTACATAAGTATCTATTTAATCATAGAAACACCAAAAAATTCCAAGATTCAACCACTAGCTAGGAACGGTCAAGCCCGCCGTTTTGACCGCATTTTGAAACGGGCATAAAAAATTCAAAAAAATCAAAAAATTGGAAAACCTTCACATTGTGTCATTATATGTGACCAAGTTTCCAGGAAAAATAATAAACTTGTAATACGGTAATTATTTTAAAAAAGTGTTCTCAGAAATGAGCTATCAAGTGTGAAGATTCATGGCTTTCAAGCCAAATGATCAATCTTATGGCCACATTCATGGCATAGTTTGTTCAAATGATCTCATATTGTGCACAAGGGTGCATCTTGGAATGGCAAACAATGTTGCCTAAGGAAGTTTTCATTTTCGTTGGACGAAAAAACCATTTTCCATTTTTCGAGTGCCCCAAAGGAGGTTTTTTTGTGAAGGAACTACCAAATAATTGTTGCAAAATTGGACCAAATCATTTTTATAAAATACTAGGCCATATATAATGCACAATTGATAAAATGGTTGGGTGCAAAAAGTTTTGATCCACCTCTGATGAAAAAGACAAATTGTCGTCGATTCAGCTGGAAACGGGTCAAATTTGAATTGCAGCTGCCTCATTGTTTGCTCTTTATTTTTTCCAAAAATCATTTCTAGGTACATAAGTATCTATTTAATCATAGAAACACCAAAAAAATTCCAAGATTCAACCACTAGCTAGGAACGGTCAAGCCCGCCGTTTTGACCGCATTTTGAAACGGGCATAAAAAATTAAAAAAAAAATCAAAAAATTGGAAAACCTTCACATTGTGTCATTATATGTGACCAAGTTTCCAGGAAAAATAATAAACTTGTAATACAGTAATTATTTTAAAAAAGTGTTCTCAGAAATGAGCTATCAAGTGTGAAGATTCATGGCTTTCAAGCCAAATGATCAATCTTATGGCCACATTCATGGCATAGTTTGTTCAAATGATCTCATATTGTGCACAAGGGTGCATACTGGAATGGCAAACAATGTTGCCTAAGGAAGTTTTCATTTTCGTTGGACGAAAAAACCATTTTCCATTTTTCGAGTGCCCCAAAGGAGGTTTTTTTGTGAAGGAACTACCAAATAATTGTTGCAAAATTGGACCAAATCATTTTTATAAAATACTAGGCCATATTTAATGCACAATTGACAAAATGGTCTGGTGTAAAAATTTTGATCCACCTCTCGTGAAAAAGACAAATTTCTGCCGATTCAGTTGGAAGCGGGTCAAATTTGAACTGCAGCTGCCTCATAGTTTGCTATTTATTTTTTCCAAAAATCATTTCTAGTTACATAAGGACATATTTAATCATAAATACATGGTTTGGTGGCGATACGTCGAGGTTTGGGCGGTGGCCGAGGGCCCCAACTCTAGAGCTGCCAGAACTCAAGATGCCCGCCAGCGTGGTCATCCAGCGTGACCGTGGCGTTGCCATGTGTTCTGGGCGGCCTAGGCATGTCTAGTGGGTTGGGCACTCCCCAGGTTGGTGCTAGGAAGAAAATTACAACATAAGATTCTCACGAGGAGACCAATCGATGCTCAAACATGAATTAGCAGCCAAGTGTTTGATTAGCGGTACGGAAAATGTACATGGCCAATGGGCGTGAGTTTTGGCTGAGGATGATCAGTTACTAAGAAGACCGTTTTCACAAATTTTCAGCTCAAAAGGAGGAGCCTAGGTGGTACTTGCTTTGCAAACCACCACACTTTGGACATAAATCTGAATGTTGAAGCTCGGCTCAAAATAATGAATGGATTGAGATGGCATTTGGTGGAGGATGGTTATTTGGGCATAGGAAAGCACTGTAGAAAATGGATACTATTTGGACATGCCAAAGTGGTACTTCCTTCACAAACTGTTACTCTGAACCAGAATAGGAAAATGAATAATTTTCAATTATTTTTGAACTAGGCAAGGAAGGTTTTACATATTTGACGAAGATATGACCCAAAGAATTTATGAGATTTTTTTGGGAATTTTGGGATTGACAGAAATGTAGGTTGCTTCACAACCTAGGGCAAAAACTGCCACATGGACATGACACATAGGCAAAACTGATGAGGTGGCGCCTAGTCATAGCAACCCACCACAATTTACAAAGCTATGACCATCTATATTGGTCGTTAACAACTAGAAATAAGGCAGCGGACTAGCGCTGTTTGCTTTATGACCTTTTCGTGAGGAAATTACGACCTTCGACCAAAATGGTCGCAATGGTTTAGGGTTTGGAGCCCCCCGAACAGCTTTTGACCAATTGGTCTGAAATGGTCATAAATTTATGACCAATTCTTCGAGGGTCACTGACAGAAGGTCATAAGTTGACATATTTCTTGTAGTGTTAATGCGTGCGCTTGCAGCAACGCGTGGCTTGGCCAATCGAAAGAGCGGCTCGTTTTCCTGTCGGTCTCGGTTTCAACGGCGGCTGCAGCAGGGTCCTATCTTCGGGTTCGACGGATCGTAGAGACGCCTGCGGCGGCGCACCCGGAAACCCTAATCCTCTCGTCTCAAAAAATCTCGTATCTGAAACTTGGCTTTGTATACCACTTGATAGATAATAACGAGAAATAAACGAGACAGAGAGACGGATTTTTACGTGGAAACCCCTGCGGGAGAAAACCACGGACGCACGAAGGCGCAATCACTATGATGGAGGAGTATTACAAGCACGAGACGACAAACCGTCTGAGGTGCGACTACATGGGGTATATAAGAGGGCAATACATGAGAGTCCTTTGAGGACAAGTAAACGAGTTGTACTCGTACGCGTCGACGTCAACGCAAAGGCCCACACCGGTTGTACTACATCTAGTCCAAAATGGTATAATTTGGATCACAATTTAACATACAATATACATTTTCATGAATGCGATTACATAAGCATTGAAAACTATTCAATTACTATTTATAGTGACTCATATAAAACAACTCTTGTTATTACCATAAGTATCGAACGATTCATATCCCTATTTAAAGTGTATATGTAGAAATTCTAAATGGAAGGACGGCTACCATGAGTATACATCAAAAGTAATTGCAAACAAGTGTTTGACAAAACTATGAAAAAACTTACTCAATCATGCTGGATGAGCTATCAACGTATGTATAGAAAAAGTTGGTCAATTCGCTCTATTTCCTTTGAAACCACTTTAGTGGGAACGGGAGATAATAATGGAAATGTTACTTCAAATAGATTTAAGTAACATGTGGGTCACTATCAATATACAGTGTCTTGATTTTGCATATCACATACCATATAACAGAATTTAGCCTGCAAGCAAAAATTATGCATTTGGTAATTATATAATGTGCAAGCAAAAATTATGCTTCTAGAAGAAGCCGAAGTAAGGAGTAGGCTGACACATAGCTTGACATAAACCAAATAAGTGAATAACACGTACATGCACATTCTTACACCCAGATGTATAAGTGTAAATTGTTCAACAAGTACTTCAGAAAGAAAAGGAATCAGTGCATCTCACCACATGTGCTTTCCTGCTGGTCAGGTCTGTATTGACTCCTTTCCTTTTTCTGTTTTGTTCCTAAAAATATAATTGTTTGCTTAGTACCCATTCAGATAGTCATAACTCAAAAGAGAATATCATAGCTCCCACTCCAACCCATACGGAAAAGAAGTAATGCGGAAATGAAAATAAACTGAAGCTAGTAAAGCTTGATGAAAAGAAAATCGATGCGCACCTCAACTGCACAAGGCAGCCACTTCACACACGCAACCGCGCACAAACTGGAATTAGTAGCCGACTTGTCCAACACAAACAAAATTTTAGAGCAGGCTGTGAATCACATGATATGGACTACAAAGAAACACACAGGCCCACAGGCATATGTATGAACAGGTGACGAGCAACAATCTAACGGCACAAAAGGAAACAATGGAAAGAGGCATAGCAACCTCGGCAAAGGAGAGCAGCCTCTTGCGACGCGATTATCGGACTACTCATGTCACTCCGGCCGGCAAGCCTCCCTCAACTGAAATCACTATCACTAGTAGAAAAGGGGGCAATGGTCCAGGCCGGTCCAGCCCATTAGTCCCGGTTCAATCCAGAACCGGGACCAATGGGGGCATCGGACCCGGTTCGTGAGCCCCGGGGGCCGGCCGGGCCACGTGGGCCATTGGTCCCGGTTCGTCGGACCTATTGGTCGGTTGGTGGGACAAACCGGGACCAATGGTCTCGCCTCGCCCAAACACATTGGTCGGTTGGTGGCTTGAACGGGACCAAAACTTCCTTTAGTCCCGGTTCGAGCCATCAACCGGGACTAAATGGTCGGTACCGTTCTTGAGCGAGTTTAGTCCCACCTCGCCAATCGAAGGTGAGCGGACTGGTTTATAAGCCCTCCTCTCTACTTTATTGAGCTCCTCCGATAATGAAAATAGATGCGCTTATATAGGTAATTTAGCATAAATTCATACGGATTTCTCTTGAAATTCGTTATGAATTTAAGTTGAATTCCTCTATAAGTTTATCTGCATACATTCTGAGTAGATTTTTTCTTTTTCTGCTATATTTATTTTTTTCTTTTTATTTCTGAGTTGTAATAAGCCATTAAAAATAAGCATATATGCTCCTTTTTAGTACAGATTAATCACAACTATTTTTTGCTTCTATTCATTTTCGAGTAGTTTTTATATAGTATTTTTTTCTTTTCTGCTATATTATTTTTTCTTTTTATTTCTGTGTTGTAATAAGCCATTAAAAATAAGCATATATGCTCCTTTTTAGTTTAGTTAATCACAACTATTTTTGGCTTCTATTCATTTCGAGTAGTTTTTATATAGTTTTTTTTTCTTTTTCTGCTATATTATTTTTCTTTTTATTTTTGTGTTGTAATAAGCCATTAAAAATAAGCATATATGCTCCTTTTTAGTTTAGTTAATCACAACTATTTTTGGCTTCTATTCATTTCGAGTAGTTTTTATATAGTTTTTTCTTTTTCTCCTAAATTATTTTTTCTTTTTATTTCTATGTTGTAATAAGCCATTAAAAATAAGCATATATGCTCCTTTTTTAGTACAGTTAATCACAACTATTTTTTGCTTCAATTCATTTCTGAGTAGTTTTTTATATTTTTCTTTTCTGTTATATTTGTTCTTCTATTTATTTCTGAGTGGTTTTTTATATATTTGTTTCTTTTCTGCTACATTTATTTTTTTTCTTTTTTTTTCGAGTTGTAATAAGTCATTAAAAATAAAAAAGAGTCGCAATGCTCGTTAATCTGCTTCAAACCATTCGGGATAGTGTCAACTGCACTGCACATAGCTCTGTGCAGTCTACCGTATCCCGCAAGGCTTGAAGCCAACCAACGTGCAGGAGCATTGAGCCTCTTCGTCATTGTATGTGCACTAAGGGCTTATAAATAGCTGCGAGTGCCTCTCGCTTGGCGAGGTGGGACTAAAACGAAAGCTGCTGGAAGAATCAACAAAAAAACAGCTGCAGAGACAAAAAGTAGTTAGACGGGTCCATTGGTCCCGGTTGGTGGCTCCAACCGGGACCAATGCCAATCTTTGGTCCCGGTTCGTGGCTCCAACCGGGACCAATGCCGCTCTTTTGTCCCGGTTGGAGCCACCAACCGGACCAAAGGTCTTTGTTTCCCGCCCTTTGGGCTGCTGAAAAGAGGCCTTTGGTCCGGTTGGTGGCTCCAACCGACTAAAGGTGGCATTGGTCCCGATTTGTGCACTTAATGGACCAATCTTGTTGCTATATATACAGCACTTGGCATCTATTTCGATCTCTCCGCCTCTATACTCCTCCCGACGCCCGCCGCCCGCCCTCGCCGTCGCCCGCCGCCGCCCGCCCTTCGCCGCCGCCCCCGCCCGCCCGCCCCGCGCGCCGTCGTCGCCCGTCTTGCCGCCTGTGTGCCGTCACCCACCGCCCTGCCCGCACTGCTGCCGAATGCCAGCCGCCGCCTCGGCGCCGTCGCCGCCCGTCCGCACCTCGCCGTCGCCGTCGGCGGCAGTCGCCTTTTTTAATTTTGTTAGATTTGTTTTAGATTTTTTGTAGTTCATAGATTTTTTTGTTAGATTAGATTGTGTAATTTAGATATGTAGTTAATGTAGATTGTGTAATTAATTTGTTCAAATTATGTTAGATTTTTTTTCTGTAAAAGATTTTTATGTTAGTTTTTATGTTAGATTTTTTATGTTAGATTTTTTATGTTAGTTTTTTATGTTAGATTTTTTCTGTAAAATTATGTTAGTTTTTTTCTGTAAAATTTGTTAAATTATGTTAGTTTTTTCTGTAAAATTTGTTCATATTGTGTAATTTAGATCTTTATGTAGGATTAGATGTGTAGTAATTTAGATATGTATTATATTATGTTAGTTTTTTTTCTGTAAAAAGATTTTTTATGTTAGATTTTTTTATGTTAGATTTTTTTTCTGTAAAATTTGTTCATATTATGTAAGATTTTTTATGTTAGTTTTTTTATGTTAGATTTTTTTCTGTAAAACGATTTTTTATGTTAGTTTTTTTGTATGTTAGATTTTTTTTCTGTAAAATTTGTTCATATTGTGTAATTTATATCTTTTTTTCTGTAAAATTTGTTAAATTATATTAGATGTGTAGTAATTTAGATCTTTATGTAGGATTATATGTGTAGTAATTTAGAAAAAGGATAAAAAGAAGAAGTAGTTTATATATGAAGTAGTTTGTTTTTAGTAAGTACTACTTATTTATTTATAGTAAGTGTTTAGTAGTTGAGCTAGATAGATTTAATTAGTAAGACTACTTTTATTTAACTATATATAGAAGTAGTTCCCGCGTCGACGTTGGCGATGCCTATCCCGCATCCTCGTCGTCGTCGAGTCGGCGATGGAGGCCTGCTTGATCAGGGTCATGTTCGGGACTGGGCTCCGCCGGGTTGGTATTGGGAGGTGCTACCTTTCGGGGGACGTAGGTTGGTGAGGAGGTAGCCCGTTGTTGACCCGATCCTTGTTTGGTGGCGGTCGCGTGGGCCAGTGACGGTGGTGAGGCGTCCGGACACGGCGGAGGTGGTACGTCATCGTGTCAATGAGGAGGACGAGCACGTCCGTCGCTACATGGTTGCATTGGAGGGGAGGTTCGACAATACCTGACAGGTTCTTCAGGGATCTCACTGGAGCTATGATCCTGTGATGGTTCCTTATCTTTGGGTGTCCACCGCCCGCGTCGATACCCGTCGGGCGCTACAGTTCTAGTTTTATTAGTGATAATATTCGATGATGTACGGACACCAAGAGATGACGTATTTTTGCTTATAATTATTGAATGCATGCTAATTTGAATACTATACTTTATTTTGTGATTTGGTTTTGCTTATTGAATGCTCATATTGGATAAGTTCTTCTTCATTCCCGTGTGCTAGACAATTTGGTATAATATTCAACCCGTACGTACATCGATCATCGATAGTCAACCCGTGATTTATAATAATGATCTAGTTTAATATTTGAATTATGAACGAGGTCGAAATGTCGTACTCATCGACGCACGAAAATCGCCTGGGAGTGCGATGGTGCCACGATGACCGAGGTATGTGCGATGATTCATTGAGCTGGAGGAAGATCGGCGCTTCAGCATTAAGCTCGAGGAGACTTGCGATGTTCATACGGATGCATAACAACGACAATAGTTTTTTCGTAATTAAGCACGACTTCAACTATTTTAACGTGTATTTTTGATCTTTTCAATTCGACTAGCTTATCCCATGCTTTGCAAGACGCTATGTCTTGGAGAGGATGGATTTTGAAGACCATGAAAATTTGAAACCAAAAAATTGTCCTAAGTACCGAACATGATGTGGATTTTCAAGTAAAGCTGTACAATGCTCAGAGTGTAACCCATTTTGGTTGCAAAATTGGAATGCATTTTGCAAGATGTATGGTCTTGATGCGGTATGATTATCACCATGGATCTTGGTGATCCTACAATCGAGCAAGAGACACCTACGATTTGGGTCTTTGTGCATACACCTCCAGTTCTTCCCTCATGTGAGCTAAACATAGTTATTATGTAATTTATATTGTTTATTTCAAAATATATAGTTGACAACTTATCTCCATTGACAGCTTATTTTCATTCTTCAAAGAATGTGCGGAAGATGGTAGACAGAACGCATTACTACACGAAGGCTGCGAATTAACTTATCAGGAGAAACGACATCTGGTCGGATTTTGTAGAGATCTTGAGAATTACAATATCTACAATCAAACTCCTCAATATTATGGTCAATACGTGCCACTAGTGCACGTGTTGAACTACGGTAACTACCATGAAGATACCTTGGTAAGATTATTTTTTACTATTACAACATCCGTGCATCTTTTTGCACACTTCTAAAACAAGTACATCATTGCTAACTACGAAATTATTACTATGTTTTTCAACAGATAATCCCAAATGAGTGTGTGCCTCATCTGATGTATACGCGTGGTAGCCTTCATGTTTTGAACATACTACCAGGTCGTCCTACGAATCTCAACTTTCCATATCGGGTTTCTAAAAGAAGTGGAGACATAACAATCAAAGAATGGAAAAATGTATGGACAGTCGTAAGGAGCTTCTTGGAAGCAATAAGCAGCGAAAGGCAAGAATTGGAGACAGGATGATCGCCATTCTTCATAATGGAGAGTCAGGTTCTATATTATTTTATGCTATTTTACCTTAAGGGTGTTTAGGTCCTATACCTGGTACTGATGATCATGTGCTAAGAACAATTATGTAGGGTTGGGTTCGATGACTATATATGAGGATGATGATCGTATGACTTATTATTAATAACGAGTAGAAGTAGTATGATGATGCATGATTAGTAAGACTTTATTATATACATATATATGATGATGTATGATGCAAAGCATGCATGAGCCATGTCATATCTACGGGTGCAATGAACATATAGCAGCAGCGTTGATAAACCAAGGACGAAGATAAGAGAGGACACTTCTCTCTATTAGCTAGCTATAATAACAACCTAAAAATAAACCCCAAAACCCCTAAAGCAACCACTTTCTTAAAAAAAATGACTTTTGGTCCCGGTTGGAGCCACCAACCGTGACCAAAGACCCTCTGACTGGGCTCGGTGCACAGGGCCACGTGGAGGCACATTGGTCCCGGTTCGTGTTTGAACCGGGACTAATGGGTTGAGGTATTAGTAACGACCCATTAGTCCCGGTTCCCGAACCGGGACTAAAGGCCCTTACGAACCGGGACTAATGGGTGGTTTTCTACTAGTGTATTCTGACCTTTTTAACAATCTTTGTCACAAAATGAACCCAACATGAAAGTATTTCACAATCTGACCCTTTTAGCAACGCCACAGCCCGTGGCGTTTCTTCTCCATACAAAACGCCGAAGTAGCTCGCGTTTTAGACCCACATATGAACGCCAAGCTAGCTAGCGCTTTCGACCCACATGGAAACGCCAAGCACGTTGGCGTTTCCGACCAGGCAGAAACGCCATGATCGTTGGCGTTTGTGGCATAACCTCCCGCAGCCGTAAGTATATTAGCAAGTGGTTAAAATATAGAAGCATGCCTGAAGATGCTAGTACTACTTATGGGCCAGGCATCGCTATTGCTTGAGCATGCACCCGCTGCCGGATCGCTAGCATGGACATGACTGGTCAGACATGAGACATGAGCTGTTATCGTACTTGTACCGCGTACAATAAAAGATGACTTTTCATTATTTTTGTAGCAACGTTTTACCTTTTGACTGGGATGGGGAGACTCTCTGCTGGGAAGATATCTGGTGCTCCGGGAGCACCTAAACTTAGGTGCTCCGGGAGCTTCTCAGCCGTTGGATCTAAAATCCGAAGGCCAAAAAGAGAGCTCGCGCATTTATTCAAAAAAACACCCCTAGAAGTTCGTTATTGCAACCAGATCCAGCACATCCTAGATGACCGTTAGATTATAGATCCAACGGCTGAGAAGCTCCGGGAGCACCTAAACTTAGGTGCTCCCGTAGCACCTGATATTTTCCCACTCTCTGCTAGGCTGCATGCATACAGGAGGGTGAAAGCGACGTTCGGCAACCAGGGTCTCATGCATGCGCGCGCCTATTGGGCTAAGCAGGCAAAGCTAGTTTATGCCACAAACGCCAACGATCATGGCGTTTCTGCCTGGGCGGAAACGCCAACGTGCTTGGCGTTTTCATGTGGGTCGGAAGCGCTAGCTAGCTTGGCGTTCGTATGTGGGTCTGAAACGCGAGCTACTTCGGCGTTTTTGTATGGAGAAGAAACGCCACGGGCTGTGGCGTTGCTAAAAGGGTCAGATCGTGAAATACTTTCATGTCGAGTTCACTTTGTGGCAAAGATTGCTGAAAAGGTCAGAATAATGATTTCGGCCCAACTGCCGACACCGGCCGCATCCGCCACTCCACCAACTCCTGTTGCGTCTGCCTATGGGCGACGGGCTCGCCATGACCTCCTGCCCCCGCACTGAGCTTTACAAACAGAGCACCAGCTTCAAATCGAACACACTAACACACCGAGAGAAGAGGTGGAGAGGGCACCTTGTCCATGGCATTGGCACAAGGGCAAGATCCACAGCGAGCTCGCTCCTCATGTGGACTGAGCCTGCATCAGGGCACTCCAAGCAGACAAAGAATCCTGCAACTATTAGCTGAAGCATTGATCACAATCAAACATCTCCCCATTATTACAAAACATGCTACATCTAGAGTTACTAAACTGAATCATTTAGCTATCTTCTGAATATGGTAATCAAATTCATCCTTTTGAAGGAAAGTTCAAAGGAATTGTCTAAAACATTACTTTTATTAATTCATTAAGTACTGCAAAATCATACCATTTGTATCTATCCCTATCTTAATAAGGATTTGAATTAATCATGTTCATTTTTGTTAAAATATGTGGTAATAACATGGTTCCAGAAATATTGCTTGTGGGGGTTATATACACTTTTTTCTATTGGATTCATCTCCAGCAATGCTGGCAGACTATTCCAAATAATTTAGAATGGCCTAAAATTGGAAATAATTAGGATGACCCTAATTACTCAAATAATTAGCATGGCCCAAAAATGCAAAAAACAAAATATCTAATGTATAGGTTACAAAGAAGCGACCATATTTGCAAGTGAGATATATACCCGTTCACATCTCCAAGGCACATGAAACATAGTGTTGTAGTCCCACTGTCGCTTCTTGTCATTACTACTGAAATTGTACTCCTAAGTGAATTGTCGCTATACATTTCTCCAATGAAGTATCTGAATGGTGAATTATCACGGCGCTCAAATTTTGCGGTATCACATAGTTGAGATGAGGCGTAAACGCATACATTGTAATAATTCAGTGTGCGATAGGAAATCTAACTAAAATTTGTTCTCATCAACGGCCACTACAAAGCAACAATGGTTAGGAGCTGGACAGTTAAAAAGAAATGCAAATCCACATACTGGTAATAATATCATTTTAAAGGATTCCATTAAAAATACATGAACAGAGTACCTCACAGGCTTAAATTATTTAGTTCAACTTTCTAAGTTACTATTTTCACCCATTTGCATCGTCTTCCACAAGTCGTTTGACAAGCTTATAAAGAATGTTTGACAAGCTTATAGAGAATCAGTGCATCCTTATTTTCTTACTTAGAAGCAAGGGTAGGCCATGGCTTAACCTCCCAATTACGGAGAAGATCAGGAGGAAAAGCAGATCCCCTCCTGCCAGAAGCCCTGTCTTCCTGTGAACGCAAGGGATCGACGGACGAACAGAATGTGTGAATCGAAAACAAACATATATACAAATGAGGAATGACGCATTGGGGAGAACAAATGAGTTGACCGACCTAGACATGCCAACCATTCTTCTGCAGTTTGAAGATCCCCAATGACAATTGTGATCTGCTCCAAACTGGACATATCTGTAGACAAGGACAGAGATTAGAAGCAGCAACCGTTTTGTGTGCACAATGCAATAAAGCAAGCCGAAACAAGTTTGTTTATAATCAAAAGAAAGACTTATAAAGTAACCAGGAAACTGAATGAACATACTTATAGTCATATGCCAGCTCCTCCCCTCTCTCCATGTCAAGAAGAGCAAACATTCCAACTCTGGTCTCTCCATCTACAGTCCTGAAATAACATGAGACCAGTAGCAAATATCATGGTCATCAGCATGGATATAAAATAAGAAGTACAATAGAACTAACCATTTCTGCATCTCTGTGTTTGGTTCACAACTATGATTGATGAACCTGGACTTGTTCCCCTTGTTTGTTGCATCAATGACCATATTGCTACAGACCTCACAAAGATAAAAGTCAGTGTACTGTTGTCTCTTCATTTACCATGGTCTTTCCTCACAAGTTATGTCATCAGTAACTATAACATTGATGCAAGATATATGGATATTAGTTTGATCGCCCAGTGTACATTGTGAGTAACCATAATAATATCAATCAAACAAAAAATGCAATCACATACACATACACAAAATTATTTTCATCAGCACAACACAATGATCCAATGTAATTAGCGTTTTTTTTAGAGAAAGCAAGCATGTGAGTGATTTAGTAACAGGGAAACAGAAAGGGGAACAACCTGGAGATTGTGATGTCGATGAGCCCGTCGTCGTAGTCGAGGAGGGAGCAGTGGTCGATCTAGATGTCGAAGGATACATGATTGTTATGGATGCCGTCAATGTCGTGGTTGCGGCCGGCCTCGAACTGGACTAAAATAATTCAGAATTAATACAAGCACAAGCACGAATGAAATTCAGAATTAATATAAGTGCAAGCACGAATGGTAGTAGTTACCTTGCTGCATGGGCCGTCATGTTGGCCGAGCGTGTAGCCAAAGGTGTACGAGACAATAAAGACGAAGGCTTTGAAGAGCGTCCAAGCACTGACCCGCTGCACAGCACCCGAGCAGTCGACCATGTAGATGAAACCCGAGCCCTGGATTTCCTCCTCCACGAATCCGTAGTCCAGCGACTCAGCCTCGCCCTCACCGCCCGCGACCGTGTTATGCTGGTTCTGGCACGACCAGTTCGCTCCGCTCTGCTCTGCCCAGCCTGCTGCTCAATCTGGTGCGAGGAGGAGGGGAGGCCGCCGATGGTGAGGAGAAGCTAAGGCATCTGCAAACATGTAGTGTAATTTCTTCAGAAAGTTCAAACTGCATTATTTCAAAGTTCAGAACTACATGTATGCATGTAATGTACCCCTGAAGTGGCATTTAAGGTGCTACTGCTGTTCCTGAATAACGGTGCCCACAGACTGCCCAGGAAGCTGCTGTCAATGCCACTGGAGCTGGAGTTTGCAGCACCGCTGTCCGCTGCTACTCCAAGGCTGTACGCCACACTGAAGCAGCATACATACATGACCAATATAATTATCATGATACCAAGTTAATTTGAAGGAAATATACCAATATGAAAACCTTTTGATGTTTCTTATCATACATTGGGCGTCATCGATGCCGGGAAAGAGAAGCTGACAAAGAACCCCAACAACACCATGGCTAACGCCGACAGAACCGAGACTAATTTCATCCTCACTGCATATATTATTCAGTCACCACGAAAATTCCAGGAAAGAACACGGATATATATATAACAAGTTTCTGATTCTGCAAGGCAGATGCTTACGAGATCGGTCGATGAGGACCCCTGCTTCTGGTGCGGACTCGAAGGGCAGGAAGAACAGAGGAACGTCTCTGTGATTTATGCCATGACATTACACGATCTACTGCGATCACCACGGCGACGACCTCCAGATGCAGCCACCTACCGATCCCGTGTAAAAAAGAACTCAAAGACCAAATCAAGCTACATCTGTATGTATTTACATATCCAACGACTTGATAATTCTTATGCAGCTTCCCTTTTTCTATGGTATGATATAAATGTAGAGAAATTTTGGCCTACCGCATATTCTGGGTGCATTCCTGGCAACCGTCCACGAGTCGTGAAAAATCAAAAACCTACACAAACCTCAAAGAGAATTAGCTGAAAGAACACTATGAAGTTTGCTTCACCCGATATGCACGCAACAATTATGATTTGTCTCCTTGCAAACTAAAATATATGCATCATCATATTTCATCTTGTTTAGTAAAGTTGCAGCCTTCACAATGACAATTAGCAGATTCAGTGCAAATCCGTAAGCACATATGTGACATGAACCGCCGAGATACTACCCTTCAGCACCTACATGGCGAAGTTCAGATAGCATCAACATTTCAAAACTAACGATTGTCAAGTTCCTAATAATTAATGAGGTCCCACAACTACCACATTCTAGCATCTAGTATTCATTGCCACATTATGCACACAGAGACTAAAAGAGGCTGGCAGTACAATACTTTGGTTCATACATTACCTATAGTATATGTTGGCCGACAGCATGAGGCAAAAAACTTGAGGTCGATGTCGGCCATGACTCCCAAACGGCCCCAGGCCGAAGCGGCGGGGTAGGCGCCATCAAGCTGTGACCTTCGAGGCTTGGTGCCTTGCTCCTCCTTCGCCCAATTCACCGTAGGAGATTAAATCAAAGGGGGGAGAGGAGGCAAATCAGGTTAAGGAGAGGTGTGGGTACCTGCAAGGGAGGGATCGGCGCCTCCTTCTGGGCCTGCACCTTCAAGGCTTCAACACGGGGGCGGCGGCTGGAGCACGGGCGAGGAGCGGCCGCACTTGGGGTCGCCGCTGAGGGCAGCAGAGGGAGGAGGGAGGTGGAGGCTCCAGGCGCTGCGCGACGGGGCGCATCGGCGACCTCGGTCATGGTGGGTGGGAGACGAGGTGAGGGGGAGGGGAAGGCGTGAGAGGAGGTGTGGCGTGCGGGGCGGGGAGGCGGCGGCGGAGGGATAGCTGGGAGGAGGGAACGAAAGAATGGGGTGCGAGCGTTTGTTTTTGTCCTCCCTCGCGCTTGTAAGCTTCCACATCCAACTAAACATAGCTCTTCTAGGCACGGACAAAAGTGATTCATGCGTGAGGATGGCAACTCTGATACAGCTGCAGGCATGATTGCCTCACTTCTAGAAGATCCTTGGACTAAATCTTTGAAATGTTTATAGTACATTGCAAAATTAATGGATTATCATCTCTATTGATCTCCAAATCTCACCTAACAAAATTGAAAGAATACAAGTTGAATGAAACGTAACGATTGAATGTTCGTAGATCTTCTAGTCCAGCAGAATATGATCCATACCCAACCACCTTGCCTTTGGACGAGATGCATGGCCAGATCAAAGCTGCGGCCATGGCATTGAGGTGATGTAGAGGACGCAAACAACCAATTGGGGTGTGGGAAACAGGTTGTCTATAACCTTGTGGCTATAGGCACCCGCATGGAGGACTGTGAGGTGGGATGGCGCCGAATCTTTGCCGGCGGCCGCCCCGGGGAGGGCTGTGAGCCTCCTCTCGTGTTCTTCGTTGAAAAGGTGGTGCGAGATCGCGAGGGAATTGGGTTGGAGGTAGGGAGGGGCCACGATGCGCGGCTAGATCCTGCCGTCGAGGAGTAAAACCCTAGCGGCGGCGAGGAATAAACCCTAGCGAACGGGATAAAAATCGTACCAAAAATAGCCCTGAAATTCATACCGAGAATATCCTCGAAATATTTGGGAGGGAAAATCTGATCAGTTCAAAATATATTTTCTCCCAAAAATGCCCCTTGGGGTCTGATAAAATACATGTGACATCAACGTATTGCATCGGATCTGGACAGTCGAATTCGCTCCGACGGACGGTCCATATCGACCGGATGCACCGTAAAATAACTCATGAAATAACTGCATGTGTGATTTTTCAAAGCAAGCAAGGCCTTATAAAATGGGACATGCTTGTGCTGCTCTTAGGCGTAATATACCCGGAGGGAGTAGTGTTAATAAAGGAAGAAAAAATGCATTTGCATCAATCAAGAACTGAAAAATAACTGTTTTCAATATACATCGAAATTAGAAGGGATGTGGCATGATTCGTTTCCTATAATAGAAATCGGAGGGATCCCCTCTTCTCCAAAAAAACATACTCCACAAGAAGAAACTGATGTGGCATACTAGACAAAGTGTCATATGCACTCACCCTTTGGGCCACCACAAAAGAACCACAAAGGAGGCATCGGAATGTAACTATCTACTGCTCAAATGTCAGCAAGAAATGCATCCTTAAGGGCCAGTGCTCTAGCTGCCCACCACATACCGGAATCCTATAATTCTGCTATTTCAACCTCGAGCACTAAAAGCAGAGCATTGTTCGCACCAGATGGGTTGCAGTAAATCAAAAACACTTGTTAAAAAATCTAGATAAGTAGTGATGAAACCATAAAAAAATGACAGCATGTTCCTGGTGCAGCTGAGTCTGGTTGAACAAATTAGAAATAAATTTGTGGTGTTGTCGTTTCTGTCTTATGAACTTTTGGCATCGTCATTAAGAAAGCGTGGTCGTGTCTATATTCTATGAGAATGAGATGATGATGAATATGGTGGCCCTGGTTCTGTCATCTCACTTTATTGATTGTCCATTCCAATTTAAGAAGATGGCATGAGACAAATAAGACAAATGTTTGTCGAATCAGGAGCCTCTATTTTGCGTCAGTGACTGGTTACTTGTGAGCTGAAAGTTCAAAAACATCTAGAGCAAGAGGAGTTAATTCCAATAAGCCTTGAAAAATGTGGAAATCAACGTAAAACGAGGAAATGGTTTAGAAAATTCAGAATTCAAACAAAAACTATGATACAATGGTACCACACCCAATCATTTCAAATTTGCAACTGAACTAGACCAACTTGGAAGTTCTACGAGAAATTGGAATTCGAAAGGAGAAAAACATGAGGGGTGGAAAAAGTTCACTTGAGATGCCCTTGTATAAGATTGCTGCAGTTTAAGAGTCTCTGCTAATCGGCAAGTCAGGCATCACTTACACTTCTCAACGCCCTGGAATTCGAAGGTTTGTCTATTATACTAATTCTCCACTGTTAGATCCAACAGCCTGATTCCTCCACCTACATGATGTATCCCAATAACAAACAGCACACGCCTCATAATCCAAACCAGCTAGCAATCCGATTAAATACTATAGGTGCAGAAATTCCTCGCGGCAGCTACATATCCCTTCCATACTAGTACAAGAAGACTGAGCAACGAGCACTAAATGATGAGTAAAGACTGGATGAATAACCTAGTCGCAACCGCAGGATCTCTGTTGTGCCGCGCCGGTGGCCTCCCGCGTTGGATGAAAGACTAGACGGCTAGGATTGAGACGGCGGCCTCTCCAAGAGCCGCAGTAACCTCCGTATCTCCTCGAGCTCTCTTGCCGCACGTGGCCGTCAGCATGCAACAACCTACGCGGCGGCGAGGGCTGGGGAACAGTAGCGAGGCCAGTTATTGTTTTTTCAAAAGTAATTCTATGAAAAGGTCTATTTTTTTCTAAGTTCATTTCTTAGACGCAGGGTCTGGTACCGCCTGTCAACGACATGTCTCCTATTCTCTATATATAACAAATATAGATTCTGACATATAACTATGAAATTTATCAGACTACATTTCCGAAAAATGATTTACAAGAACCGGTCTATTGGTCCATCAACGCACCCTGCTTGGACTGTTTTGCCCACAAAGTCTCTGTGCTCCTCGTCGATGTCCAAGGTGCGAAAGGTCATGACCATGACCTCATCGACAGCTAAAACGTGGATTATGATGCCCATGATCAGCAGGAGGAGCTTAGGATTGCGGCGTCATTCACTCATTGTCTGATAGCGCAAACACAGGCTCCCGCTTCACAAAGGGAATGGCGCGGCGAATGGACTCGTACCACCAAAGAGCACGATGGTTGGAGCTGTTAGACGCGAGAAGATACATGTATTTTTTCCTACAATATTTTAGATGAACTTAAGATGTATAGAAAGGGAGCAAATCTGAACTCATATCACACTCATATTGACATCCCAAGACCGCGGAGTATATATAGGACTTCTGCACATCTCTTCTCTTTGATAGCTCTTTTTAGGAAGAAAAATAAATTGTGGGCATGGGATATGTGTTGAGAAAGTCATGCAAAAAATGTTTATTTTATCATGTGACTAGATTACGCAATCAGGTGATCATCCTACTTGCATGTTTAGGTTAGCGTCCAATGACACGGTCGAAGACTTTAGTATACATGGTATGATAGTTCTCACATACGTACCATCACTCCAAGTGCACTGCATCATGAAAGGCACGTGAAACATGAGAACTGGTTCATTTTAGCTATCTTTTCAGCTCCTTCTGAAGAACATCATAGCATCCGTGTGATGGTATTAAGCAAGGTGTTTCGAAGCTGATTAACATTTCTTTATTAAGCAAGTACACTGCATAATATAAGGCCCAATAAATATATACAAGTGAGAGAAAAAAATCTTTGGTTTTGGCATTACTTGATTCTTCACCACCACTCAGTTTCAGCTAGAACCGGATCGGCTGGATTAACTTTCCACATGCAAAAGAAGCTAAAAAATAGCGCACTATAGAAAAATAGCGTGAGCCTTAAAATACGCTATTAGCGTGCTATATCGCGCTATAGCGTGCTATTAGCGAGACATGGTACATCGATTTATTTAGCGAGAGAATTCAGCATGCTATTAGCAGCGCTATAGCGCGCTATTTTTTTCAGTGCAAAACTGGCCAGAGTAGGTGATGGATTTAGCAGAGAGAGAGAGAGAGAGAGAGAGAGAGAGAGAGAGAGAGAGAGAGAGAGAGAGAGAGAGAGAGCGATGGGCGGAGCTCTAGGTGAAGATGGTTGAGAAATAGATCTCACTAAAAAGAAGATTGAAACGAAAGGTCCACATTTAAACAAACTGATTACATGCATAAATGGAACTGTCTGAATATGCCACCTTTCCTCCGCAAAAATGAACATTTCAATTCTTACACGGAAGAAAGATAAAATCAAGATCACCGTTGCAAGATCAAGAATACACATTTACACGAGTTGGCACGTAATTATAAGTTAAATCTAAATCATAGCTACCACATGTCATATGTGCTGAGAAATCAAAAAAATGTATGCGTTGTAGCTGAACTTACATTCGACGAGGGCGAAAACGTTGTTAAGAGGGTCTATTGGAAAAGGACCGTAGAAGCATTTGTTGCCCAAAAAGGGCCGCTATGTTTGGAGGGTCCATATGTGTTATATCAATCCATTGATACACGAGCAAGTAAGCTAGTGGACGTATGAACCGCCTTTATGTGAACGGACCCAATCAGACCACGGAGGTGGAACCGCATGTCGAGAGGTGACAACCTTAACCTTGTCTTCTCCAGTTTAGATACTAGCATCTCCTTATACTTCTGATAGTTGAGTAATCAAAATCATCCTTCCTCCCCTGCTCATGATAACCACATTTACCAATGTCTTTTTTTCTAGAGAAATCAAAACATTAAGCAGTCAGTCAGTATGTCATCATAAGAACTCAGGGAAAGCCAATGCAAAGAGGAAATAAACTAAAGTAGCCTCATGAGTGCATTCATGAAACATCTTATAATTGTGGACAGGGAAAATAAACTAAGAGATTGGATTTTCAGCACCCGAGTGCCCCTACACCTTCTTTTTTGCGGGAAGTGCCCCTACACCCTTTATGAACAGTAAATTCAAAACTAATTTAAAAAAATCTAAAAAATCTAAAACTTTGGGACATCGAGCTTCATGAAACTTTTGATGCTTGCAAAGTTTTAGCTAAAACTAACATTCGAAGAGCACTCAAATAAAAAAAACAAAATCATTGTTCAAAGTTGATGTACATTTTTTAGCACTGATTTTGTTTTCTTTGGTGAGGGCTCCATGAAGGTTATTTGTTGGTGAAACTTTGCAGGAACATCAAACCTTTGATAATATTTGATCCTTGAAAGTTTCAGAATTTTTTGATTTTTTTTTTCAATTTTATAGTACTACTTTGATGCTTCTCTGTAACTGAGAAAGTAACTGCTCTTCTACCCCCAATATTGCTCTGCATTCAGAGCATCATTTGTTCTTCAAGGAGGATGACCCCTGGCCTCCACATCATGTGATGCATACTGCCATATATTCGGATCATCACATCTCATGCTTTGTCTCTAAGTTACCTGTCCTGCAAATCATTGTGCAAGCTTTAGATATGATGGCAAAACATTGAAACTGTAAGTATAGGCAATGGGAAAGAACATAACCTGTGGAACAATCTGCTCTTGAGAAAGCGAATCTCACGCGACCGCCAATGGGATCTGGAATTCAGAAAAGTTGTTCAAAGTGAGTATCTAAGAGAACAGTCATTGGAATCACTGGCCAGACACTCTATTTTCAATATCACGAGTCAATACAGATTTAAACTAAGTAAATATTACCGTGATATTTTTGTTTTCCTCCAATATTCCATATAATTTTAAGATGGATACAGAGATAAGCAAATTAGTATGCATATTCCACTCACTTTATTGACATCCCGGGGCAGAAGGTATATATAGGACTTCCATATATCTATATTCTTGGTTAGCTCTAGTCATGAAAACAAAATAGTGTTAGCTTGCGATAGGTGTGAGCAAGCCATTCTGGAAATAATACTCATGTCATTTTTGTGAGTACACTGCAGAATCATGTGACCATTTGAGTTGCATGTTCAGTTTTCGATCTCAGGAACAAAGTGAACGTAAACATTGTGTTTGGCTGGAGGAGAACTCACACTAAAAGAACTGCGAGAGGTGCATAAAGCTGTGAGTAGTTGAATGAAAATTGCATTTTTTAACCAGTTATAGTCTTGAATGATCCGTCGAGTCATCTACTTTCAAGAAGTAGAGCTTAACATAAATTTTATGTCAGCTAGTTGTGGTCAGGCATGAGCATCACCACTTGATCGGCAAGGACGAAGAGAGTAGCCCTAGTCCACTGAATCAAGAAAAACTTGTGAGATCGAAATTGGTCACATTTAATTAACTTTTAAGCTCCCATCAAATGGCATTCACGTGTAGAAGATTCACACCAGTTGTGAAGAGATAGTCATTTTCTTATCTTTATTCGTTGTCCCCTGACTATTCCTGAAAGTAGCGAGCTGTCTTAGAACCATGATTGCATAAGGACATAAAATACATGTAATTCCTGCGTTAACAAAAAAAATGTACACATGAGTCCCACAAATCCACGTTCACTTACAAACTAAATATCATCTTGACAATGGTACACTGCTAGGGAATCATCGATATTAAAACGATCGTATGGTGAATAAAGTACTACCGGCAGAATAAAACCACTTTACTTGACTGGTGGACTGAATGTAATTCAAGTGCCATAGATGCGAATTTGGTTTCCTATTCGTAGTACCGGGGCTTTCCCTTATGGTTTTCTTTATAAAAAAACACATCCAGTACCAGGAGGTGAGGATGCACACGACCCAATTTAGTATGACATCTTTATGGTTCAAAACCAGAAACAAAAAACTAACAAGCTCTCAACACACTGAGAATTGAAAGAAGACATAGAAATTGCTAAACCATCGGCTAGTATTGGGACAAAAATTATCTTGTAACTTATTGGTACCACCAGCACAAAAATCATCTTGTAACTTATTGGGACAAAAATCATCTTGTTCCGGCAGTTGCAGCAAATACCATGGCTGCAGCCCAATGCAACCAATTGCTAAAAGTGCTATATTACAATGCTTAATAGGGTTATAATAAGGTGGACACATTGTCGATTATGAATGAGTAAATCTGTAGATCATCACACAATCCGAGTTTATTATTTTCCTCGGAATCGAAATCACAGTTGTCAGATAATTATAAGAATTTAAGATTGCATCCCCAGATTCAGATGGACGGCGAACTCGCCAAAACTCAAAATAAGATCCCCTGTTTTGGATGCCTTGTAGGGGTGAATCACAACATTTGGATTGCAGGGCCATATGATTCACAACTAATGTACGGCTGCACCTGTAGTGTTTACATGGACAATTCCAAGTTAATTTCAAGCCATACTTGGCATTGCAATCCGCCCCTACTTGGCATCCCAAAACACGCACCAAAATCGGAATTCTGGAGTGCTTACACTTCGAATTATGTTCTTCAAAACTCCTTCCCGATCAGAGGTGTATGACCAACATCTTGTACTTTGTCTGGAAAGTGCTCAGATCCAAATGGATGACTGTAACCTACAAATACAAATTAATTTTGTATCATTGCTTTCACTTCACAGTGCACAAGAACCAGAGAAAAGAAGATGGTAAGTGTGTGGCACTAATGTTCCAACCTCATCAACCCTTGTCCCTTCAGCTCAATCGTCTCTTGAGCTTCATCTACACTAGCATCCACTCGGTCGATCCTTCTAGCTAGATGCAATTTCATAACCTGAGCAGTGAAAAAAATCGGTATATATGTATTTTTCTTGTAACACAGAAACAAGAAGATGGAAGTATAATCAATTCTGTTGTAGCGCACTTGGAAGCACAATAGTCCAGGCATAGTGCTAGTGAAATGGGTCTAAGGGCAAAAGACTTACATGGACACTGACTGAAACTACATTAATACGGTTGTCAGCTACATTGCAAGTGTCAGATAGTTTATGATTCTGAACCCACATTGAATCATGAAGTTTTCAACCCTGTAAATTGTTGCAAAAAATCATTTACTCAGCAGAGGAAACTAAAATATGGACCCAGTCAATTTCTGCTGCCAACGTAAAGTATGACTCATTGAAACCAAAAGCGAATTAAGAAAGAATACCTGAGGTAGTGGGAGCAGCTGCAGGGAAGTTGACTGTAGTAAGAAATACATTAACCATAGTCAAACATGAGCATCAAGTGTTCTAAATTCATATGGTAAAGATTAAAGAAGGAAAATCATTTTTCAGATAATGCATCTAGGAGGACAATAGTTTGAAGAACTACAAGTAATGTGCCACTAAGAAATCACTAATCGGCTTTGGAATTTGCAAGCATTTTGTTCAGTGAAGCTATACATATATAATCACATTCTTACCATGATCTTTTGTTTTCCTCCAATATTTCAAGCAGATTGACAGAGACAGAATGGAGCATAAAATAATTTAAAAACTTCTCATATAACAGTCACTTTTGCACTCTAGCTAAGGCAAGTCAGGTGATCGAGTATATATAGGACTGACTTATATATACCGCAGTCTTTGTTAGGATCTTTTTACATCAAGGTAAGCATGTGACATGTGTTAACTGTTACTCATGCATTCAGGAGCAGTTATCGTTTCTTTTCCACGTGAGTACGCAACAAAAATTGTGTGACATAGTAGAGCTACTTGCATACAAGCGACAATATGGTTTAGTGCGGAAAAAGATACTAGGAATAACTTTTTAGTTCGGTGACGACAACTGCATGACAAAGAGTAGACAAAGTCCAATGTAATAATGACCCAATCAGGTCGTACAATAGACAGGCAAATGCTAAATTGGTGTAGCAAATGGATGGCCCTTGGAATGTGTCTTGTGCCCAAATTCAGGCCACTGCTGCATTATCAGAATGAAACAGAGTCAGTTCTGGCTGCAGCTCTCAAACAACAACACCATTCCACTTCTGATACAGCTCAAATCTATGATGCCCAAGCAAGACTGATTGCTCCGCATCTTCAGTTTCTTCCTCGCCTTCACTGCCCAAACCTTTCTCTTCCAGTGATACCGAAAAACACCTTCCTTCTGCTGATCACACGGGCGGGGACAATCATCTTCTTGCCAAAGAACAACACTCCATTTACATAATGTCCACTGGAAAACAGCATGGTTAGGGAACTAATCAGCTTAGCAAGCAACTAGCTCGCTACTGTTGACTAGAAACAGTATCCACATGCCTGCATGTAATCTGTTCTACTCCATAGAAGTGGATGCTAAGCCTACCAACAGGCAACAGAGCAGGAGGCGTTCAGGACTTCAGATGAATTAACTGAATAAACAAGGATACAGTCTCACGTTAACTAGCTGTTAGCATAGAAACAGGGCTTCCGGTGGCGATGGTCATCGGCGGCACAGCTGTGGGAGGGACTTTGTCGAGCTCTACAACCAATTAAACCCTTTAAGAGTCGCGCAAGGAGCGAACGCAGGTGCTGTCCACGTAGATTTCACTGTGCCGGGTGAAAACGCGTTAACAAGAGAAAAAAACAGGAAAAGAAACGTCGTCTCGTTTCCTTCCGTCCACATCGAGTCACCTACTCCACCCCTCCCCTCGACCCAAGCACGCCGCCGCCGCCTCTCCCCATCCCAGCCCCCTCCCCTCTCTGTAGCCTCGTCTCCTTCCCCTTTCTCTTCTCAATCCGGATCCATGGAGGTAGGCAGCAGGGGCGCCATCGACTACGACACTAGGGTTCCTAGCCGCCGCCACACGCTGGCCAGAGCCATCTCCGCTCCAGCAGCCATCGATGGGGCGGGCGTCGGTGCGGCCCGTTGACAGGCCACGCGGCAGCAACACCGCGCACTGCAAGTCGGTCGCCCCCCGCCGCCCGCCATCCCTGGCCCGCGCGCGCCCCGCCGCCGACCACGATGATACCGCCGGTAAGCCTCGGCTCTCACCCCTCTCCTTCCCTCCCCCCGAATGCATCAGAGGAAGCGCAAGTGCATGTTTCCAAGAGATTTTTTAGCTGCGGCATCGAACTGTCTTTATTTAGAGCTGAAATAGGACGGGGATGATATTTGTGACGGAGATACGCTATCGCACCATTGCTATTGCATCAATACATGTGTTTTTTCCGTCAGGTTTTCAGCCCGTACTCTTCTGTTACAACATGATAGATACAGTGATGGCGGCGCAACATTAGCGTTATCGTTTGCAAATTCGAGGGTGTTCTTTGGGTACTAAGTACTAACTATGTTTCGAGAACTCATAAAAGATGTGTTTCTCAGACTTGTGCAGAGTAAGAGTTGCGCTAAGGATCCGGCCCAAGAATGCGGATGAATTACCTCAGGGCGCCGACTGATCGATACTTGTGTTGAGTTACAGCCCGAGGTTTAACCCCCTCTCCATCCAATTTTTCTCTCCACGCTTCATTATTAGCATCATCACATTGGGCAAGTTTTTCATATTGTTTGCTGGTCTTTGTTGTCTGCAGTGTAAGAAGCTGAAGCTCAAGAAAAATAACTGGGCTTCTGACTCCTACCAGTTTGATGAGATATTTGGTGAAAATTCTTCACAAAAGCGTATATATGAGGTCGTCGCAAAGCCTCTGGTTGAGCAAGTCATGTATTTCAATATATTTTTTAACATGCATCATATAATATTAATCATGAGCAACATAATATTCCAGTTGTTTATATTTGTTAATTTTTAAGTACCGGCACTAACTTTGTATAATTTGGAGCACTGGCAGTAAGTTTTCAGGCTCCTTTTTTGTAATAAAAAAGATATACATAAATCTCTTAGATACCCTATGATAGTTATTACTCCCTCTGATACAAAATAAGTGTCGTGGACAGTGGCGTTCATGCAAGAGAATCCACGTCATGCTCCGTTCCAATTGACTGTTGGTGGCGCTCTGGTACTGCTCAATGAGATCCCTCAAGCTACATCATTGGATAGTTGAACATTTATGTTAAGTAGATAATTCAGTTAACCAGTGTGCGTCTACTTAATCAATTTATACTATTTCACTAATTCATGCAAAGCAGGGTCTAATTGTAGATGAACATGCATGACATGCATATATCATGTTAAACCTAGGTAACTAATTTCGTTTTGTGCATTTTTTATGCATACCATGCATATATCATGTGAATGGTTGAACAAGTTTAGTTGATAAGATCTCGTCTGTTGGAGACTTGGAGCGAATTGCACCAGGTTCACAGTAACAAGTGCTAGCTTCTACTCAAAAATTAGGTGTTCATACAAATCTGTTCATGCATGCATGGCTGCTGAATTAATTAGTATAAGCTAGCAGCTAACACACGTGTACATGCATGTTGTTATCAACAATTCAGCATCGATCTGTCTGAATAATTAGTTGGAATATAATCTCGGAATAAGAACACTGTGAGTTTATAAAATGCATGGTTCGGTTTACTGACAGATTAGCACACAGTTAACTTGATCCACACAGAACAGCAAATCTGATGACATGCATGTTCGACAAGAAGACGATCAATACCACTCTCCCTAAACAGTCTTAAGATCACACCAAAGGGTAGAAGACCCATGCTAGAAAAACATACTACTGTACATACAGTTTCAGTTCTGACTTAGGAAGGAACGATCAGCAACATACTGATTAACTAGCTGCTGGTAGATCCGGTTCTCCAAAGTAATCAAAAGAAAGAAGTTGTAATTTGATGGACTAATTAACAATGTTATCTTTTATTTCTCGAATCGTGTCTATTCGCACAAGCACTATGTACACGGCAACACATGGTCTATAGTGGTACAAACTGTTCCAGGTTAGCTTTCAATCTGTTATTCAAGTTACTGTATGTACCCTGACTGAGGAAACATTTTTTTAGGAAAGAAGGATGGTATGGAATCGACACATGATTCGGTTATGTTTCGTTACATCTAAGATGTGTTGAACGGGTATGAACCTATCATTCAGCTTATGTCTGGGCACTATTCTCTTATATAATGCTCCTTTGTTGATCATCCACTATTAGTCATCCATTCACATTGTCAGGACCCATGATCCGGTTAGTTGCATGGCGATTGCTGCTTTCTTTTTCATGAAATTAATAACAGTTGATAAAAATCTAAAACTGGATCTTGCTATTTCTTTTTCCAAACAAACGGTAATGAAATAATTTTGTGCTACAAAGTAAATTTGTTGTCCAGATGATAACTCACCTTCCTTTTCACTTTTCGAGGTGAGATAGATGGACCGTAATAGCACTTGTGTTTACTAATTTGAGTCTTTCTTTCCACGTTGAGTCAAATGTCCCTGATATTGTCTTCTTTTACTTTTCAGGTTTCCTGGAACTAATAGATGGATGGGTGCTAGGGCTGGGATTGGGCTCGGATGAATTGCTCTGTTGAATTTGTTCGCTGCTGTATAGTAGTATGTATAGCATAACTGTAACAGTGCCTTTCTGTTTAACAAATAAATGTAGTTTTCCATGCATTTCTCTCTGGTTGAATAGATCGATTAGTTTTTCTCCTTTACTTTTTATGTGGACGAACGCAGGGGTACTCCCACATTTATGCATATATTACTGCTCGTTTGCATTGGGCTAATTGATTTTGACAGCTTGTAGGCAATGCATGCCAAGAACAACCAAGCGGATCCATTTAAGAAACAAGAGTCAGAAGATGTAGATGTTGCAGAGAACCTGTCTGTACTGAAGTAGCGGATGAGTAAGTAGGCTGTACACCTCCTGATAGGGTGTACTGATGCTCGTCGCTTTCAGTGAATAGTTTGTCCTGTTTTTCTATGACAGTGATTATTCTATGCAAATGTAGCAATTTTATAAGTTACTCAGTATGTTTGTTGAAACCAGAGTTTGTAGAAACTAGAAAGGATGGTGCTATGTTCCTGTCCAACTGTCTTTTTTTCTGAATGGTTTGTTTAGAACTTGTTCCTAGCAGATTTGAAAATTCTGGAGATGAGATTGCAGCAGTACACCCTATCCTCTGATGGAGAAAAGGAGCCTGCGAAGAATATTGGGCTTGAGCTGGAACGTGAGGTATATGCTTTTTCAGTTTACGCGCATCTTTTTTATACTTTTTTCAGCTAGCGATAATTCAGTTGTGAGAAGTAAATAACAATTCAGTGCATATGTTATCATGTGACCAGGTGCTTTCACACCTTAGGGATGTAGCACTCTCTGGTGCTCACACTCTCGGGTGGACATACTCTTGTAATGCCATGACTCCTTATTGTCATATTCAGATCATTGTTCTTCAAATATAAGTTAAACCCTTGATCTGCATTGCACATTTTAGGGGAAGAGATCGTCTGGAGAGCTTGGTATTCGACTACGCTTTGCCAAATGATCCTCTGAAGTTTGATAACTCCTACTTTATGTAAGCTTAATCGTCACGGTTGTTGATTGCACATTGGCTTAAGATTATATAGATGTAATGTCATCAGCGCAACATTGTGAAGTTGTACATCCCTGGACGTCATCTTTTGTATATGCTGCAGTGAGCTTCTAAAAGGGTACTCCTGAAGTGGATTACAGAACAGGTTCTCATGGAGGATCAACTTTCGGTCCCTTAGTTGAATTATACGCAAAGGTAAAGAAGAGTTTAATTCATCTTCATTTGCTTGTTGGAGATGTTGGCAGGACACGTTCTTTAGAGATTACGCTGATTCGCACAAGAAGCTTTCCGAGCTCTACTTTACTGGCATGGACATGCAGAGACGAAGCCAAGAGGGCTGTGAGGAGAACTACCACTGTCTTTGCAGTTGCGGTTGCCGTCATCATCTGCGCTTACATATGTTAATCCAAGAGGACGCTCAATGGTTAGATTGCAAGTCTCCATGTGCAGATGACTCCAGTTCAGTTATGGGTTCTGAAGAACAAAGTTAAATCATACATTGAGATGTTGTGTAGTCGTATTTGTAACCAATCTGCTGATACAGTGATGATGATGCAGATGTACTATCCATGCAAGTACATTGCAAATAGGGAAGTGAAAGGAGCGCAACCCACCTAGCACCGCCCATGCTTCCTCTCAGGCGGCGCACCAAGGGTAGGGATGAAAACGGAGCGGAAACGGACGGAACTGAGTGCTATCATATTTGTTTTCACATTTCTTTGCAGAAGCGGAAACGAATACAGAAACCCCGGAAATGAATACGGAAACAGATACTACCGGAAACGGACACGGAGCGAATACAAAGCGGATATGAAAACAGAAATAGGCATTGATCGGAACTTAAAAACCCCTTGAATAATAGAGAAATACACACAAAAACAAACAAATTTAATGAGTTGTTAACATGCCTACAAAATAATACCATTATGTTAGCAACTTAGCATAGTATTGTAGTAGTACCGGACAATTGCATATAGGGTCAAGCTGAGTACATGTGTGGTAGTAGGAGTTGGGCCTTAGATCCATTCTACTAATTGTGACATTGTGTTCTGTTTGGTAGTTGGGCTACAAAACAGCTATAGGTCTATAGTGAAAACAGAAATTCCATATTCACGGAAACGGAAAGTTCCATTTCCATGCATGTTCCACCGGAAAACACCATTCCGTTTTTGTTTCCGTTTCCGCATAAAAAATTCCATTTCCACTTCCGTTTTGCAAATTTCTGTTTCCATTTTCATATTTTCTTTCCGTTTCCATTTTTCCTCCGGAAAAACGGTAAGTTTCCACTCCATTTTCATCCCTAACCAAGGGTGCGCCCCAACCACTAGTGCAATAGAAGCAGAGCACTAACTAGTGACTACGGGAGGCTGCAAAGATAAGAAGCACAAAAAATAATCCTTGAGAAATGAAGCTGTTTACCCCTGCTTAGATTCTGTATGCAAACCATCAACTAAAACCTGAATTATCCTAGTCACAAAGATAACAAATGAGCTGCCAGAGTTTGCGCACTTAGCTGTTCCAGGTGCACACCTTAACTGCTAGGCAAAATAGGCTGAAATTACAGTAAAAATGAATCCCTCTGTAAAACTGCCGCAGTTATGCACTCTTAACTTCCATGAAATGTACTCCTCTTCTCAAGTAAAGACTTTTTTAAACACAAACGAACTGCTGCCATTTTCAATGTTAACTGGAGTTTATTCTAGCTAGACATGGATGTTGCTCGTAACACCTGATGACCAACCGGATCTACGGCACCATTGAATCTCAAACTTTAACTGCCAAAACTATTGTTTTTCATCCTGTAGTCCCTTTTAGAATTACTAAACGTCCTTTTTCAGGCCGAGATTTCCAGGAACGCTTTCTCGGGGTTTGTGTTCAAGTATTTCAAATCATACGGACCTAAAAATTAGAAGTCATTCCATCTTTATTCCCCTAGAGCCTTCCAGAAGTTCCTAACCGCTCCAGTCTGAGCATGTTATCATTCTCATTAGTTCTCAGTGAATTCCCTCGATATGATAGTTCTTTCATCGGTTTGTTCCTCGTTTCTTCTCTAGCCTGAGCCTGACACACTATATTAGCTAGACATGGGTGTGGCTCGTAACACCTGATGAACAAACGGATCTACGGCAACATCGAATCTCAAACTTTAACCGCCAAAACTATTGTTTTTCATCCTGTAGTCCCTTTTAGAATTACTAAACATCCTTTTTTGGGCCGAGATTTCCAGAAACGTTTTCTCGGGGTTTGTATACAAGTATTTCAAATCATACAGACCTAAAAATTAGAAGTCATTCCATCTTTATTCCCCTAGAGCCTTCCAGCAGTTCCTAAACCGCTCTAGTCGGAACACGTTATCATTCTTGTTAGTTCTGAGTGAATTCTCTCGGTACGATAATTATTTCATCAGTTTGTTCCCCGTTTCTTCTCAAGCCTGAGCCTGCCACACTATTCTAGCTAGACATGGGTGTGGCTCGTAACACCTGATGTGCAAACTGATCTACGCCACCATCGAATCTCAAACTTTAACTGCCAAAACTATTGTTTTTCATCCTGTAGGCCCTTTTAGAATTACTAAACGTCCTTTTTTGGGCCAAGATTTCCAGGAACGCTTTCTTGGGGTTTGTGTGCACCTATTTCAACTCAACCGGACCTAAAAATTAGAAGTCATTCGATCTTTATTCCCCTAGCGCCTTCCAGCAGTTCCTAAACCGCTCCAGTCGGAGCACGTTATCATTCTTGTTAGTTCTGAGTGAATTCCCTCAGTATGATAATTCTTTCATCAGTTTGTTCCCTGTTTCTTCTCTAGCCTGAGCCTGACACACTATTGTAGCTAGACATGGGTGTGGCTAGTAACACCTGATGACCAAACGGATCTACGGCACAATCGAATCTCAAACTTTAACTACCAAAACTATTGTTTTTCATCCTGTAGTCCCTTTTAGAATTACAAACGCCTTTTTTGGCCGAGATTTGTGAACGCTTTCGGGTTTGTGTGCACGCATTTCAAATTATACGGACCTAAAAATTAGAAGTCATAACATCTTTATTCCCTAGAGCCTTCCGAAGTTCCTAAACCGCCCAATGAGCACGTTATCATTCTTGTTAGTTCGAGTGAATTCTCGGTATGATAATTCTTTCATCAAGATGTTCCCTGCTTTCTTCTAGCCCGAGCGTGACACACTATTCTAGCTAGACATGGGTGCGGCTCGAACACCTTATGACCAAACGATTCACGCACAATCGAATCTCAAACGTTAATCGCCAAAACTATTGTTTTTCATCCTGTAGTCCCTTTAGAATTACTAAACGCCCTTTTTGGGCCAAGATTTCGTGAACGCTTTTGGGGTTTTGTGCAAGTATTTCAAATCATACGGACCTAAAATTAGAAGTCATTCCATCTTTACTCCCTAGAGCCTTCCAAAGAGTTCCTAAACCGCCTAGTCGGAGTACGTTATCATTCCTGTTAGTTCTGAGTGAATTCCGTCGGTATGATAATTCTTTCATCAGTTTGTTCCCCGTTTCTTCTCTAGCCTGAGCATGACACACTATTCTAGCTAGACATGGGTGTGGCTCGTAATACCTGATGAGCAAACGGATCTACGGTACCATCGAATCTCAATCTTTAACTGCCAAAACTATTGTTTTTCATCCTATAGTCCCTTTTAGAATTACTAAACGTCCTTTTTTGGGCCGAGATTTCCAGGAACGCTTTCTTGGGGTTTGTGTGCACGTATTTCAACTCAAGAGGACCTAAAAATTAGAAGTCATTCGATCTTTATTCCCCTAGCGCCTTCCAGCAGTTCCTAAACCGCTCCAATCGAACGCGTTATCATTCTTGTTAGTTACGAGTGAATTCCCTCGATGATAATAATTCTTTCATCAGTTTGTTCCCTGTTTCTTCTCTAGCCTGAGCCTGACACACTATTATAGCTAGACATGGGTGTGGCTAGTAACACCTGATGACCAAACGGATCTACGGCACAATCGAATCTCAAACTTTAACTACCAAAACTATTGTTTTTCATCCTGTAGTCCCTTTTAGAATTACAAAACGTCCTTTTTTTGGCCGAGATTTCCAGGAACGCTTTCTCGGGGTTTGTGTGCACGTATTTCAAATTATACGGACCTAAAAATTAGAAGTCATAACATCTTTATTCCCCTAGAGCCTTCCAGAAGTTCCTAAACCGCTCCAGTCGGAGCACGTTATCATTCTTGTTAGTTCTGAGTGAATTCCTCGGTATGATAATTCTTTCATCAGTATGTTCCCCGTTTCTTCTCTAGCCTGAGCGTGACACACTATTCTAGCTAGACATGGGTGCGGCTCGTAACACCTTATGACCAAACGTATCTACGGCACAATCGAATCTCAAACGTTAACTGCCAAAACTATTGTTTTTCATCCTGTAGTCCCTTTTAGAATTACTAAACGTCCTTTTTTGGGCCAAGATTTCCAGGAACGCTTTCTTGGGGTTTGTGTGCAAGTATTTCAAATCATACGGACCTAAAAATTAGAAGTCATTCCATCTTTACTCCCCTAGAGCCTTCGGCGGTTCCTAAACCGCTCTAGTGAGATGCGTTATCATTCTGTTAGTTACGAGTGAATTCCGTCGGTATGATAATTCTTTCATCAGTTTGTTCCCGTTTCTTCTCTAGCTTTGAGCATGACACACTATTCTAGCTAGACATGGGTGTGGCTCGTAATACTGATGAGCAAGCGGATCTCGGTACCATCGAATCTCAATCTTTAAGCGCCAAAACTATTGTTTTTCATCCTATAGTCCCTTTTAGAATTACTAAGCGTCCTTTTTGGGCGAGATTTCGAGGCGCTTTCTTGGGGTTTGTGTGCGTATTTCAACTCAAGAGGACCTAAAATTAGAAGTCATTCGATCTTTATTCCCTAAGCGCCTTCGGCGGTTCCTAAACCGCTCGATCGAACAAGTTATCATTCTTGTTAGTTACGGTGAATTCCCTCGGTATGATAATTCTTTCATCAGTTTGTTCCCGTTTCTTCTCTAGCTTTGAGCACGACACACTATTATAGCTAGACATGGGTGTGGCTAGTAACACTGATGACCAAGCGGATCTCGGCACTGTCGAATCTCAAACTTTAACTACCAAAACTATTGTTTTTCATCCTGTAGTCCTTTTAGAATTACAAACGTCCTTTTTTGGCGAGATTTCCAGAGCGCTTTCTCGGGGTTTGTGTGCGTATTTCAAATTATCGGACGAAAAATTAGAAGTCATAACATCTTTATTCCCTAGAGCCATCCAGCGGTTCCTAAACCGCTCGATTGAACGCGTTATCATTCTTGTTAGTTACGAGTGAATTCCTCGGTATGATAATTCTTTCATCAGTATGTTCCCCGTTTCTTCTCTAGCCTGAGCGTGACACACTATTCTAGCTAGACATGGGTGCGGCTCGTAACACCTTATGACCAAACGGATCTACGGCACAATCGAATCTCAAACGTTAACTACCAAAACTATTGTTTTTCATCCTGTAGTCCCTTTTAGAATTACTAAACGTCCTTTTTTGGGCCAAGATTTCCTGGAACGCTTTGTCGGGGTTTGTGTGCAAGTATTTCAAATCATACGGACCTAAAAATTAGAAGTCATTCCATCTTTACTCCCCTAGAGCCTTCCAGCAGTTCCTAAACCGCTCTAGTCGGAGCACGTTATCATTCCTGTTAGTTCTGAGTGAATTCCCTCGGTATGATAATTCTTTCATCAGTTTGTTCCCCGTTTCTTCTCTAGCCTGAGCATGACACACTATTCTAGCTAGACATGGGTGTGGCTCGTAATACCTGATGAGCAAACGGATCTACGGTACCATCGAATCTCAATCTTTAACTGCCAAAACTATTGTTTTTCATCCTATAGTCCCTTTTAGAATTACTAAACGTCCTTTTTTGGGCCGAGATTTCCAGGAATGCTTTCTTGGGGTTTGTGTGCACGTATTTCAACTCAAGCGGACCTAAAAATTAGAAGTCATTCAATCTTTATTCCCCTAGCGCCTTCCAGCAGTTCCTAAACCGTTCCAGTCGGAGCACGTTATCATTCTTGTTAGTTCTGAGTGAATTCCCTCAGTATGATAATTCTTTCATCAGTTTGTTCCCCGTTTCTTCTCTAGCCTGAGCCTGATACACTATTCTAGCTAGACATGGGTGTGGCTCGTAACACCTGATGACCAAACGGATCTACGGCACAATCCAATCTCAAACTTTAACTGCCAAAACTATTGTTTTTCATCCTGTAGTCCCTTTTAGAATTACCAAACTCCTTTTTTGGGCCGAGATTTCCAGGAACGCTTTCTTGGGGTTTGTGTGCACGTATTTCAAATTATACGAACCTAAAAATTAGAAGTCATTCCATCTTTATTCCCCTAGAGCCTTCCAGCAGTTCCTAAACCGCTCCAGTCGGAGCACGTTATCATTCTTGTTAGTTCTGAGTGAATTCCCTCGGTATGATAATTCTTTCATCAGTATGTTCCCCGTTTCTTCTCTAGCCTCAGCCTGACACACTATTCTAGCTAGACATGGGTGTGGCTCGTAACACCTTATGACCAAACGGATCTACGGCACAATCGGATCTCAAACTTTAACTGCCAAAACTATTGTTTTTCATCCTGTAGTCCCTTTTAGAATTACTAAATGTCCTTTTTTGGGCCAAGATTTCCAAAAACGCTTTCTCGGGGTTTGTGTGCAAGTATTTCAAATCATACGGACCTAAAAATTAGAAGTCATTCCATCTTTACTCCCCTAGAGCCTTCCAGAAGTTCCTAAACCGCTCTAGTCTGAGCATGTTATCATTCTCGTTAATTCTGAGTGAATTCCCTCGGTATGATAATTCTTTCATCAGTTTGTTCCCCGTTTCTTCTCTAGCCTGAGCCTGACACACAATTCTAGCTAGACATGGGTGTGGCTTGTAACACCTGATGACCAAACGGATCTACGGCACCATCGAATCTCAAACTTTAACTGCAAAAACTATTGTTTTTCATCCTGTAGTGCCTTTTAGAATTACTAAACGTCCTGTTTTGGGCCGAGATTTCCAGGAACGCTTTGTCGGGGTTTGTGTAGAAGTATTTCAAATCATACAGACCTAAAAATTAGAAGTCATTCCATATTTACTCCCCTAGAGCCTTCCAGCAGTTCCTAAACCGCTCTAGTCGGAGCACGTTATCATTCTTGTTAGTTCTGAGTGAATTCCCTCGGTACGATAATTATTTCATCAGTTTTTTCCCCGTTTCTTCTCTAGCCTGAGCTTGGCACACTATTCTAGCTAGACATGGAACACCTGATGTGCAAACGGATCTACGGCACCATCGAATCTCAAACTTTAACTGCCAAAACTATTGTTTTTCATCCTGTAGTCCCTTTTAGAATTACTAAACGTCCTTTTTGGGGCCGTGATTTCCAGGAATGCTTTCTCGGGGTTTGTGTGCACGTATTTCAACTCAAGCGGACTTAAAAATTAGAAGTCATTCCATCTTTATTCCCCTAGCGCCTTCCAGCAGTTCCTAAACCGCTCCAGTCGGAGCACGTTATCATTCTTGTTAGTTCTGAGTGAATTCCTTGAAGATGATAATTACATCACCAGTTTGTTCCCGTTTCTTCTCTAGCTTTGAGCGACACACTATTCTAGATAGACATGGGTGTGGCTCATAACACCTGATGACCAAACGGATCCACTGCGCAATCGAATCTCAAACTTTAACTGCCAAAACTATTCTTTTTCATCTTGTAGTCCCTTTTAGAATTACTAAACGTCCTTTTTGGGCGAGATTTGAGAACGCTTTCTCGGGTATGTGTGCACGTATTTCAAATTATCTGAGACCTAAAATTAGAAGTCATTCCATCTTTATTCCCCTAGAGCCTTCCAGCAGTTCCTAAACCGCTCTAGTCGGAGCACGTTATCATTCTTGTTAGTTCTGAGTGAATTCCCTCGGTATGATAATTCTTTCATTAGTTTGTTCCCCGTTTCTTCTCTAGCCCGAGCCTGGCACACTATTCTAGCTAGACATGGGTGTGGCTTGTAACACCTGATGACCAAACGTATCTACGGCACGATCGAATCTCAAACTTTAACTGCCAAAAATATTGTTTTTCATCCTATAGTTCTTTTTAGAATTACTAAACGTCCTTTTTTTGGGCCGACATTTGAAGGAACGCTTTCTCGGAGTTTGTGTGCACGTATTTTAATTTATACGGACCTAAAAATTAGAAGTCATTCCATCTTTATTCCCCTAGAGTCTTCCAGCAGTTCCTAAACCGCTCCAGTTGGAGCACGTTATCATTCTTGTTAGTTCTGAGTGAATTCCCTCGGTATGATAATTCTTTCATTAGTTTGTTCCCCGTTTGTTCTCTAGCCTGAGCCTGACACACTATTCTAGCTAGACATGGGTGTGGCTCGTAACACCTGATAACCAAATGGATCTACGACACAATCGAATCTCAAACATTAACTGCCAAAACTATTGTTTTTCATCCTGTAGTCCCTTTTAGAATTACTAAACGTCCTTTTTTGGGCCGAGATTTCGAGGAACACTTTCTCGGGGTATGTGTGCACGTATTTCAAATTATACAGACCTAAAAATTAGAATTCATTCCATCTTTATTCCCCTAGAGCCTTTCAGAAGTTCCTAAACCGCTCCAGTCTGAGCATGTTATCATTCTCGTTAGTTCTGAGTGAATTCCCTCGGTATGATAATTCTTTCATCAGTTTTTTCCCCGTTTCTTCTCTAGCCTGAGCCTGACACACTATTCTAGCTAGACATGGGTGTGGCTCGTAACACCTGATGACCAAACGGATCTACGGCACCATCGAATCTTAAACTTTAACTGCCAAAACTATTGTTTTTCATCCTGTAGTCCCTTTTAGAATTACTAAACATCCTGTTTTGGGCCGAGATTTCCAGGAACGCTTTCTCGGGGTTTGTGTAAAAGTATTTCAAATCATACAGACCTAAAAATTAGAAGTCATTCCATATTAACTCCCCTAGAGCCTTCCAGAAGTTCCTAAACCGCTCTAGTCGGAGCACGTTATCATTCTTGTTAGTTCTGAGTGAATTCCCTCGATACGATAATTATTTCATCACTTTGTTCCCCGTTTCTCCTCTAGCCTAAGCTTGACACACTATTCTAGCTAGACATGGGTGTGGCTCGTAACACCTGATGTGCAAACGGATCTACGACACCATCGAATCTCAAACTTTAACTGCCAAAACTATTGTTTTTCATCCTGTAGTCCCTTTTAGAATTACTAAACGTCCTTTTTGGGGCCGACATTTCCAGGAACGCTTTCTCGGGGTTTGTGTGCACGTATTTCAACTCAAGCGGACTTAAAAATTAGAAGTCATTCCATCTTTATTTCCCTAGCTCCTTCCAGCAGTTCCTAAACCGCTCTAGTCGGAGCACGTTATCATTCTTGTTAGTTCTGAGTGAATTTCCTCAGTATGATAATTCTGTCATCAGTTTGTTCCCCGTTTCTTCTCTAGCCTGAGCCTGACACACTATTCTAGCTAGACATGGGTGTGGCTCGTAACACCTGATGACCAAACGGATCTACGGCACAATCGAATCTCAAACTTTAACTGCCAAAACTATTCTTTTTCATCCTGTAGTCCCTTTTAGAATTACTAAACGTCCTTTTTTGGGCCGAGATTTCGAGGAACGCTTTCTTGGGGTATGTGTGCACGTATTTCAAATTATACAGACCTTAAAATTAGAAGTCATTCCATCTTTATTCCCCTAGAGCCTTCTAGCAGTTCCTAAACCGCTCTAGTCGGAGCACGTTATCATTCTTGTTAGTTCTGAGTGAATTCACTCGGTATGATAATTCTTTCATTAGTTTGTTCCCCCTTTCTTCTCTAGCCTGAGCCTGGCACACTATTCTAGCTAGACATGGGTGTGGCTTGTAACACCTGATTACCAAACGGATCTACGGCACAATCGAATCTCAAACTTTAACTGCCAAAACTATTGTTTTCATCCTATAGTTCCTTTTAGAATTACTGAACGTCCTTTTTTGGGCCAAGATTTCCAGGAACGCTTTCTCGGGGTTTGTGCGCACGTATTTCAAATTGTACGGACCTAAAAATTAGAAGTCATTCCATCTTTATTCCCCTAGAGCCTTCCAAAGAGTTCCTAAACCGCCCGATGGAGCACGTTATCATTCTTGTTAGTTCTGAGTGAATTCCCTCGGTATGATAATTCTTTCATTAGTTTGTTCCCCGTTTGTTCTCTAGCCTGAGCCTGACACACTATTCTAGCTAGACATGGGTGTGGCTCGTAACACCTGATGACCAAACGTATCTACGACACAATCGAATCTCAAACTTTAACTGCTAAAACTATTGTTTTTCATCCTGTAGTCTCTTTTAGAATTACTAAACGTCCTTTTTTGGGCCGAGATTTCGAGGAACACTTTCTCGGGGTATGTGTGCACGTATTTCAAATTATACAGACCTAAATATTAGAAGTCATTCCATCTTTATTCCCCTAGAGCCTTCCAGCAGTTCCTAAACCGCTCTAGTCGGAGCACGTTATCATTCTTGTAAGTTCTGAGTGAATTCCCTCGGTATGATAATTCTTTCATTAGTTTGTTCCCCGTTTCTTCTCTAGCCTGAGCCTGGCACACTATTCTAACTAGGCATGGGTGTGGCTTGTAACACCTGATGACCAAACGGATCTGCGGCACAATCGCATCTCAAACTTTAACTGCCAAAACTATTTTTTTTCATCCTATAGTTCCTTTTAGAATTACTAAACGTCCTTTTTTGGGCCAAGATTTCCAGGAACGCTTTCTCGGGGTTTGTCTGCACGTATTTCAAATTGTACGGACCTAAAAATTAGAAGTCATTCCATCTTTATTCCCCTAGATCCTTCCAGCAGTTCCTAAACCGCTCCAGTCGGAGCAAGTTATCATTCTTGTTAGTTCTGAGTGAATTCCCTCGGTATGATAATTCTTTCATCAGTTTGTTCCCCGTTTGTTCTCTAGCCTGAGCCTGACACACTATTCTAGCTAGACATGGGTGTGGCTCGTAACACCTGATGACCAAACGGATCTACGACACAATCGAATCTCAAACTTTAACTGCCAAAACTATTGTTTTTCATCCTGTAGTCCCTTTTAGAATTACTAAACATCCTTTTTTGGGCCGAGATTTCGAGGAACACTTTCTCGGGGTATGTTTGCACGTATTTCAAATTATACAGACCTAAAAATTAAAAGTCGTTCCATCTTTATTCCCCTAGAGCCTTCCAGCAGTTCCTATACCGCTCTAGTCGGAGCACGTTATCATTCTTGTTAGTTCTGAGTGAATTCCCTCGGTATGATAATTCTTTCATTAGTTTGTTCCCCGTTTCTTCTCTTGCCTGAGCCTGACACACTATTCTAGCAGGAGATGGGTGTGGCTCGTAACACCTGATGACCAAACGGATCTACGGCACAATCGAATCTCAAACTTTAACTGCCAAAACTATTGTTTTTCATCCTGTAGTCCCTTTTAGAATTACTAAAGGTCCTTTTTTGGGGCGAGATTTCGAGGAACGCTTTCTCGGGGTATGTGTGCACGTATTTCAAATTATACAGACCTAAAAATTAGAAGTCATTCCATCTTTATTCCCCTAGAGCCTTCCAGCAGTTCCTAAACCACTCTAGTCGGAGCACGTTATCATTCTTGTTAGTTCTGAGTGAATTCCCTCGGTATGATAATTCTTTCTTTAGTTTGTTCCCTGTTTTTTCTCTAGCCTGAGCCTGACACACTATTCTAGCTCGACATGGGTGTGTCTCGTAACACCGATGACCAAACGGATCTACGGCACAATCGAATCTCAAACTTTAACTTCCAAAACTATTGTTTTTCATCCTGTAGTCCCTTTTAGAATTACTAAACGTCCTTTTTTGTGCCGAGATTTCCAGGAACGCTTTCTCAGGGTTTGTCTGCAAGTATTTCAAATCATACAGACCTAAAAATAAGAATTCATTCCATCTTTATTCCCCTAGAGCCTTCCAGCAGTTCCTAAACCGCTCCAGTCGGAGCACGTTATCATTCTTGTTAGTTCTGAGTGAATTCCCTCGGTATGATAATTCATTCATCAGTTTGTTCCCCGTTTCTTCTCTAGCCTGAGCCTGACACACTATTCTAGCTAGACATGGGTGTGGCACGTAACACCTAATGACCAACCGGATCTACGGCACAATCGAATCTCAAACTTTAACTGCCAAAACTATTGTTTTTCATCCTGTAGTCCCTTTTAGAATTACTAAACGTCCTTTTTCGGGCCGAGATTTCCAGTAACGCTTTCCCGGGGTTTGTGTGCAAGTATTTATAATCATACAGACCTAAAAATTAGAAGTCATTCCATCCTTAGTCCCCTAGAGCCTTCCAGAAGTTCCTAAACCGCTCCAGTCTGAGCATGTTATCATTCTCGTTAGTTCTGAGTGAATTCCCTTGGTATGATAATTCTTTCATCAGTTTGTTCCCCGTTTCTTCTCTAGCCTGAGCCTGACACACTATTCTAGCTAGACATGGGTATGGCTCGTAACACCTGATGTGCAAACGGATCTACGGCACCATCGAATCTCAAACTTTAACTGCCAAAACTATTGTTTTTCATCCCGTAGTCCCTTTTAGAATTACTAAACGTCCTTTTTTGGGCCGAGATTTCCAGGAACGCTTTCTTGGGGTTTGTGTACACGTATTTCAACTCAAGCGGACCTAAAAATTAGAAGTCATTCGATCTTTATTCCCCTAGCGCCTTCCAGCAGTTCCTAAGCCGCTCTAGTCGGAGCACGTTATCATTCTTGTTAGTTCTGAGTGAATGCCCTCAGTATGATAATTCTTTCATCAGTTTGTTCCCCGTTTCTTCTCAAGCCTTAGCCTGTCACACTATTCTAGCTAGACATGGGTGTGGCTCGTAACACCTGATGACCAAACGGATCTACGGCACAATCGAATCTCAAACTTTAACTGCCAAAACTATTGTTTTTCATCTTGTAGTCCCTTTTGGAATTACTAAACGTCCTTTTTTGGGTCGAGATTTCGCGGAACGCTTTCTCAGGGTATGTGTGCACTTATTTCAAATTATACGGACCTAAAAATTAGAAGTCATTCCATCTTTATTCCCCTAGAGCCTTCCAGCAGTTCCTAAACCGCTCCAGTCGGAGCACGTTATCATTCTTGTTAGTTCTGAGTGAATTCCCTCGGTATGATAATTCTTTCATTAGTTTGTTCCCCTTTTCTTCTTTAGCCTGAGCCTGACACACTATTCTAGCTAGACATGGGGGTGGCTCGTAACACCTGATGACCAAATGGATCTACAGCACAATCGAATCTCAAACTTTAACTGCCAAAACAATTGTTTTTCATCCTGTAGCCCTTTCAGAATTACTAAACGTCCTTTTTTGGGCCGAGATTTCCAGGAATGCTTTCTCGGGGTTTGTGTGCATGTATTTCAAATTATACGGACCTCAGAATTAGAAGTCATTCCATCTTTATTCCCCTAGAGCCTTCTAGTAGTTCCTAAACCGCTCCAGTCGGAGCACGTTATCATTCTTGTTAGTTTTGAGTGAATTCCCTCAGTATGATTATTCTTTCATTAGTTTGTTCCCCGTTTCTTGTCTAGCCTGAGCCTGACACACTATTCTAGCTAGACATGGGTGTGGCTCGTAACACCTGGTGACCAATTAGTTCTACGACACAATCGAATCTCAAACTTTAACTGCCAAAACTATTGTTTTTCATCCTGTAGTGCCTTTTAGAATTACTAAACGTCCTTTTTTGGGCCGAGATTTCCAGGAACGCTATCTCGGGGTTTGTGTGCAAGTATTTCAAATCATACTGACCTAAAAATTATAAGTCATTCCATCTTTATTCCCCTAGAGCCTTCCAGCAGTTCCGAAACCGCTCCAATCGGAGCACGTTATCATTATTGTTATTTCTAAGTGAATTCCCTCGGTATGATAATTCTTTCATCAGTTTGTTCCCCATTTCTTCTCTAGCTTGATCCTGACACACTATTCTAGGTAGACATGGGTGTGGCTCGTAACACCTGATGAGCAAACGGATCGACGGCACCATCGGATCTCAAACTTTAACTGCCAAAACTATTTTTTTTCATCCCGTAGTCCCTTTTAGAATTACTAAACGTCCTTTTCCGGGCCGATACATCGAGGAACGCTTTCTCGGGGTTTGTGTGCACGTATTTCAAATTATACAGACCTAAAAATTAGAAGTCGTTCCATCTTTATTCCCCTAGAGCCTTCCAGCAGTTCCTATACCGCTCTAGTCGGAGCACGTTATCATTCTTGTTAGTTCTGAGTGAATTCCCTCGGTATGATAATTCTTTCATTAGTTTGTTCCCCGTTTCTTCTCTTGCCTGAGCCTGACACACTATTCTAGCAGGACATGGGTGTGGCTCGTAACACCTGATGACTAAACGGATCTACGGCACAATCGAATCTCAAACTTTAACTGCCAAAACTATTGTTTTTCATCCTGTAGTCCCTTTTAGAATTACTAAAGGACCTTTTTTGGGCCGAGATTTCGAGGAACGCTTTCTCGGGGTATGTGTGCACGTATTTCAAATTATACAGACCTAAAAATTAGAAGTCATTCCATCTTTATTCCCCTAGAGCCTTCCAGCAGTTCCTAAACCACTCTAGTCGGAGCACGTTATCATTCTTGTTAGTTCTGAGTGAATTCCCTCGGTATGATAATTCTTTCTTTAGTTTGTTCCCTGTTTCTTCTCTAGCATGAGCCTGACACACTATTCTAGCTCGACATGGGTGTGTCTCGTAACACCTGATGACCAAACGGATCTACGGCACAATCGAATCTCAAACTTTAACTTCCAAAACTATTGTTTTTCATCCTGTAGTCCCTTTTAGAATTACTAAACGTCCTTCTTCGGGCCGAGATTTCCAGGAACGCTTTCCCGGGGTTTGTGTGCAAGTATTTATAATCATACGGACCTAAAAATTAGAAGTCATTCCATCCTTAGTCCCCTAGAGCCTTCCAGAAGTTCCTAAACCGCTCCAGTCTGAGCATGTTATCATTCGCGTTAGTTCTGAGTGAATTCCCTTGGTATGATAATTCTTTCATGAGTTTGTTCCCCGTTTCTTCTCTAGCCTGAGCCTGACACACTATTCTAGCTAGACATGGGTATGGCTCGTAACACCTGATGTGCAAAAGGATCTACGGCACCATCGAATCTCAAACTTTAACTGCCAAAACTATTGTTTTTCATCCCGTAGTCCCTTTTAGAATTACTAAACGTCCTTTTTTGGGCCGAGATTTCCAGGAACGCTTTCTTGGGGTTTGTGTACACGTATTTCAACTCAAGCGGACCTAAAAATTAGAAGTCATTCGATCTTTATTCCCCTAGCGCCTTCCAGCAGTTCCTAAACCGCTCTAGTCGGAGCACGTTATCATTCTTGTTAGTTCTGAGTGAATGCCCTCAATATGATAATTCTTTCATCAGTTTGTTCCCCGTTTCTTCTCAAGCCTTAGCCTGGCACACTATTCTAGCTAGACATGGGTGTGGCTCGTAACACCTGATGACCAAACGGATCTACGGCACAATCGAATCTCAAACTTTAACTGCCAAAACTATTGTTTTTCATCTTGTAGTCCCTTTTAGAATTACTAAACGTCCTTTTTTGGGACGAGATTTCGCGGAACGCTTTCTCGGGGTATGTGTGCACTTATTTCAAATTATACGGACCTAAAAATTAGAAGTCATTCCATCTTTATTCCCCTAGAGCCTTCCAGCAGTTCCTAAACCGCTCTAGTCGGAGCACGTTATCATTCTTGTTAGTTCTGAGTTAATTCCCTCGGTATGATAATTCTTTCATTAGTTTGTTCCCCTTTTCTTCTTTAGCCTGAGCCTGACACACTATTCTAGCTAGACATGGGTGTGGCTCGTAACACCTGATGACCAAATGGATCTACAGCACAATCGAATCTCAAACTTTAACTGCCAAAACAATTGTTTTTCATCCTGTAGCCCTTTCAGAATTACTAAACGTCCTTTTTTGGGCTGAGATTTCCAGGAGTGCTTTCTCGGGGTTTGTGTGCATGTATTTCAAATTATACGGACCTCAGAATTAGAAGTCATTCCATCTTTATTCCCCTAGAGCCTTCTAGTAGTTCCTAAACCGCTCCAGTCGGAGCACGTTATCATTCTTGTTAGTTTTGAGTGAATTCCCTCGGTATGATTATTCTTTCATTAGTTTATTCCCCGTTTCTTGTCTAGCCTGAGCCTGACACACTATTCTAGCTAGACATGGGTGTGGCTCGTAACACCTGGTGACCAAACAGTTCTACGACACAATCGAATCTCAGACTTTAACTACCAAAACTATTGTTTTTCATCCTGTATTGCCTTTTAGAATCACTAAACGTCCTTTTTTGGGCCAAGATTTCTAGGAACGCTATCTCGGGGTTTGTGTGCAAGTATTTCAAATCATATTGACCTAAAAATTATAAGTCATTCCATCTTTATTCCCCTAGAGCCTTCCAGCAGTTCCGAAACCGCTCCAATCGGAGCACGTTATCATTATTGTTATTTCTAAGTGAATTCCCTCGGTATGATAATTCTTTCATCAGTTTGTTCCCCATTTCTTCTCTAGCCTGATCCTGACACACTATTCTAGGTAGACATGGGTGTGGCTCGTAACACCTGATGAGCAAACGGATCGACGGCACCATCGGATCTCAAACTTGAACTGCCAAAACTATTGTTTTTCGTCCCGTAGTCCCTTTTAGAATTACTAAACGTCCTTTCCGGGCCGATACATCGAGGAACGCTTTCTCGGGGTTTGTGTGCACGTATTTCAAATTATGCGGACCTAAAAATTAGAAGTCATTCCATCTTTATTCGCCTAGCGCCTTCCAGCAGTTCCTAAACCGCTCCAGTCGGAGCACGTTATCGTTCTGAGTAAATTCCCTCGGTATGATAATTCTTTCATCAGTTTGTTCCCCGTTTCTTCTCTAGCCTGAGCCTGAAACACTATTCTAGCTAGACATGGGTGTGGCTCATAACACCTGATGACCAAACGGATCTACGACACAGTCGAATCTCAAACTTTAACTGCCAAAACTATTGTTTTTCATCCTGTAGTCCCTTTTAGAATTACTAAAGGTCCTTTTTTGGGCCGAGATTTCTAGGAACGCTTTCTCGGGGTTTGTGTGCAAGTATTTCAAATCATACGGACCGAAAAATTAGAAGTCATTCCATATTTATTCCCCTAGAGCCTTCCAGCAGTTCCTAAACCTCTCTAGTCGGAGCACGTTATCATTCTTGTTAGTTCTGAGTGAATTCCCTCGGTATGATAATTCTTTCCTCAGTTTGTTCCCCATTTATTCTCTAGCCTGAGGCTGACACACTATTCTAGCTAGACATGGGTGTGGCTCGTAACACCTGATGAGCAAACAGACCTACGGCACCATCGAATCTCAAACTTTAACTGCCAAAACTATTGTTTTTCATCCTGTAGTCCCTTTTAGAAATACTAAATGTCCTTTTTTGGGCCGAGATTTCCAGGAACACTTTCTCGGGGATTGTGTGCAAGTATTTAAAATCATACGGACCTAAAAATTAGAAGTCATTCCATCTTTATTCCCCTAGAGACTTCCAGCAGTTCCTAAACCGATCCAGTCGGAGCACGTTATCATTCTCGTTAGTTCTGAGTGAATTCCCTCGGTATGATAATTCTTTCATCAGTTTGTTCCCCGTTTCTTCTCTAGCCTGAGCCTGACACACTATTCTAGCTAGACATGGGTGTGGCTCGTAACACCTGATGAGCAAACGGGTCTACGATACCATCGGATCTAAAACTTTAACTGCCAAAACTATTGATTTTCATCCTGTTGTCCCTTTTAGAATTACTAAACGTCCTTTTCCGGGCCGAGATATCGAGGAATGCTTTCTCGGGGTTTGTGTGCACGTATTTCAAATTATGCGGACCTAAAAATTAGAAGTCATTCCATCTTTATTCCCCTAGCGCCTTCCAGCAGTTCCTAAACCGCTCTAGTCGGAGCACGTTATCATTCTTGTTAGTTCTGAGTGAATTCCCTCCGTATGATAATTATTTCATCAGTCTGTTCCCCTTTTCTCCTCTAGCCTGAGCCTGACACACTATTCTAGCTAGACATGGGTATGGCTCTTAACACCTGATGACCAAACGGATCTACGGCAGAATCGAATCTCAAACTTTAACTGCCAAAACTATTGTTTTTCATCCTATAGTCCCTTTTAGAATTACTAAACGTCCTTTTTTGGGCCGAGATTTCGAGGAACGCTTTCTCTGGGTTTGCGTGCACGTATTTCAAATTATACGGACCTAAAAATTAGAATTCATTCCATCTTTATTCCCCTAGAGCCTTCCAGCAGTTCCTAAACCGCTCCGGTCGGAGCACGTTATCATTCTCGTTAGTTATGAGTAAATTCCCTCGGTATGATAATTCTTTCATTAGTTTGTTCCCCGTTTCTTCTCTAGCCTGAGCCTTTCACACTATTCTAGCTAGACATGGGTGTGGCTCGTACCACCTGATGACCAAACGGATCTACGGCACCATCGAATCTCAAACTTTAACAGCCAAAACTATTGTTTTTCATCCTTTAGTCCCTTTTAGAATTACTAAACATCCTTTTTTGGGCCGAGATATCGAGGAATGCTTTCTCGGGGTTTGTGTGCACGTATTTCAAATTATGCGGACCTAAAAATTAGAAGTCATTCCATCTTTATTCCCTAGCACCTTCAAAGAGTTCGAAACCGCTCGATTGAACACGTTATCATTCTTGTTAGTTACGAGTGAATTCCCTCGGTATGATTATTCTTTCATTAGTTTGTTCCTCGTTTCTTGTCTAGCTTTGAGCGACACACTATTCTAGATAGAAATGGGTGTGGCTCGTAACACCGGTGACCAAACGGTTCTCGACACAATCGAATCTCAAACTTTAACTGCCAAAACTATTGTTTTTCATCCTGTAGTCCTTTTAGAATTACTAAACGTCCTTTTTGGCGAGATTTCCGAGAACGCTATCTCGGGGTTTGTGTGCAAGTATTTCAAATCATCTTGACCTAAAATTATAAGTCATTCCATCTTTATTCCCTAGAGCCTTCCAAAGAGTTCCAAAACCGCCCAATCGGAGCACGTTATCATTATTGTTAGTTACGAGTGAATTCCCTCGGTATGATAATTCTTTCATCATTTTGTTCCCCATTTCTTCTGTAGCCTAAGCCTGACACACTATTCTAGCTAGACATGGGTGTGGCTCGTAACACATGATGACCAAACGGATCTACGGCACCATCGAATCTCAAACTTTAACTGCCAAAACTATTGTTTTTCATCCTGTAGTACTTTTTAGAATTACTAAACGTCCTTTTTTGGGCCGAGATTTCCAGGAACACTTTCTCGGGGTTTGTGTGCACATATTTCAACTTATGCGGACCTAAAAATTAGAAGTCATTCCATCTTTATTCCCCTAGAGCCTTCCAGCAGTTCCTAAACCGCTCCAGTCGGAGCACGTTATCTTTCTTGTTAGTCCTAAGTGAATTCCCTTGGTATGATAATTCTTTCATCAGTTTGTTCCCCGTTTCTTCTCTAGCCTGAGCCTGAAACACTATTCTAGCTAGACATGGGTGTGGCTCGTAACACCTGATGAGCAAACGGATCGACGGCACCATCGGATCTCAATCTTTAACTGCCAAAACTATTGTTTTTCATCCCATAGTCCCTTTTCCGGGCCGATATATCGAGGAACGCTTTCTCGGGGTTTGTGTGCACGTATTTCAAATTACGCGGACCTAAAAATTAGAAGTCATTCCATCTTTGTTCGCCTAGCGCCTTCTAGCAGTTCCTAAACCGCTCCAGTCGGAGCACGTTATCATTCTTGTTAGTTTTGAGTAAATTCCCTCGGTATGATAATTCTTTCATCAGTTTGTTCCCCGTTTCTTCTGTAGCCTAAGCCTGACACACTATTCTAGATAGACATGGGTGTGGCTCATAACACCTGATGACCAAACGGATCTACGGCACCATCGAATCTCAAACTTTAACTGCCAAAACTATTGTTTTTCATCCTGTAGTCCCTTTTAGAATTACTAAACGTCCTTTTTTGGGCCGAGATTTCCAGGAACACTTTCTCCGGGTTTGTGTGCACGTATTTCAACTCATGCGGACCTAAAAATTAGAAGTCATTCCATCTTTATTCCCCTAGAGCCTTCCAGCAGTTCCTAAACCGCTCCAGTCGGAGCACGTTATCTTTCTTTTTAGTTCTGAGTGAATTCCCTCGGTATGATTATTCTTTCATCAGTTTGTTCCCCGTTTCTTCTCTAGCCTGAGCCTGACACACTATTCTAGCTAGACATGGGTGTGGCTCATAACACCTGATGACCAAACGGATCTACGGCACAGTCAAATCTCAAACTTTAACTGCCAAAACTATTGTCTTTCATCCTGTAGTCCCTTTTAGAATTACTAAAGGTCCTTTTTGGGCGAGATTTCTAGGAACGCTTTCTCGGGTTTGTGTGCAAGTATTTCAAATCATACGGACCTAAAAATTAGAAGTCATTCCATCTTTATTCCCCTAGAGCCTTCCAGCAGTTCCTAAACCGCTCCAGTCGGAGCACGTTATCATTCTTGTTAGTTCTGAGTGAATTCCCTCGGTATGATAATTCTTTCATCAGTTTGTTCCCGGTTTCTTCTCTAGCCTGAGCCTGACACACTATTCTAGCTAGACATGGGTGTGGCTCGTAACACCTGATGAGCAAACGGACCTACGGCACCATCCAATCTCAAACTTTAACTGCCAAAACTATTGTTTTTCATCCTGTAGTCCCTTTTAGAATTACTAAATGTCCTTTTTTGGGCCGAGATTTCCAGGAACACTTTCTCGGGGATTGTGTGCAAGTATTTAAAATCATACGGACCTAAAATTAGAAGTCATTCCATCTTTATTCCCTAGAGACTTCCAAAGAGTTCCTAAACCGATCCAATGGAGCACGTTATCATTCTCGTTAGTTCTGAGTGAATTCCCTCGGTATGATAATTCTTTCATCAGTTTGTTCCCCGTTTCTTCTCTAGCCTGAGCCTGACACACTATTCTAGCTAGACATGGGTGTGGCTCGTAACACCTGATGAGCAAACGGGTCTAGGGCACCATCGGATCTCAAACTTTAACTGCCAAAACTATTGATTTTCATCCTGTTGTCCCTTTTAGAATTACTAAACGTCCTTTTCCGGGCCGAGATATCGAGGAATGCTTTCTCGGGGTTTGTGTGCACGTATTTCAAATTATGCGGACCTAAAATTAGAAGTCATTCCATCTTTATTCCCTAGCGCCTTCCAAGAAGTTCCTAAACCGCTCCAATGGAGCACGTTATCATTCTTGTTAGTTACGAGTGAATTCTCCGTATGATAATTCTTTCATCATCTGTTCCCCTTTTCTCCTCTAGCTTTGAGCTCGACACACTATTCTAGCTAGACGTGGGTATGGCTCGTAACACTGATGACCAAGCGGATCTATGGCGAATCGAATCTCAAACTTTAAGCGCCAAAACTATTGTTTTTCATCCTATAGTCCTTTGAGAATTACTAAACGTCCTTTTTGGGCGAGATTTGAGGAACGCTTTCTCTGGGTTTTGCGTGCACGTATTTCAAATTATACGGACCTAAAATTAGAATTCATTCCATCTTTATTCCGTAGAGCCTTCCAATAGTTCCTAAACCGCTCCAGTCGGAGCACGTTATCATTCTCGTTAGTTATGAGTGAATTCCCTCGGTATGATAATTCTTTCATTAGTTTGTTCCCCGTTTCTTCTCTAGCCTGAGCCAGTCACACTACTCTAGCTAGGCATGGGTGTGGCTCGTAACACCTGATGACCAAACGGATCTACGGCACCATCGAATCTCAAACTTTAACAGCCAAAACTATTGTTTTTCATCCTGTAGTCCCTTTTAGAATTACTAAACGTCCTTTTTTGGGCCGAGATATCGAGGAATGCTTTCTCGGGGTTTGTGTGCACGTATTTCAAATTATGCGGACCTAAAAATTAGAAGTCATTCCATCTTTATTCCCCTAGCGCCTTCCAGCAGTTCCTAAACCGCTCCAGTCGCAGCACGTTATCATTCTTGTTAGTTCTGAGTGAATTCCCTCCGTATGATAATTCTTTCATCAGTCTGTTCCCCTTTTCTCCTCTAGCCTGAGCCTGACACACTATTCTAGCTAGACATGGGTATGGCTCATAGCACCTGATGACCAAACAGATGTACGGCACCATCAATCTCAAAGATTAACTGCCAAAACTATTGTTTTTCATCATGTAGTCCCTTTTAGAATTACTAAACGTCCTTTTCCGGGCCGAGATATCGAGGAACGCTTTCTCTGGGTTTGTGTGCACGTATTTCAAATTATGCGGACCTAAAAATTAGAAGTCATTCCATCTTTATTCCCTAAGCGCCTTCCAGCAGTTCCTAAACCGCTCCGGTCGGAGCACATTATCATTCTTGTTAGTTCTGAGTGAATTCCCTCGGTATGATAATTCTTTTATCAGTTTGTTCCCATTTCTTCTCTAGCCCGAGACCGACACACTATTCTAGCTAGACATGGGTGTGCCTTGTAACACCTGATGACCAAACAGATGAACGGCACCATCAATCTCACAGTTTAACTGCCAAAACTATTGTTTTTCATCATGTAGTCCCTTTTAGAATTACTAAAGGTCCTTTTTTGGGCCGAGATTTCCAGGAACACTTTCTCGGGGTTTGTGTGCAAGTATTTCAAATTATATGGACCTAAAAATTAGAAGTCATTCCATATTTATTCCCCTAGAGCCTTCCAGCAGTTCCTAAACCGCTCTAGTCGGAGCACGTTATCATTCTTGTTAGTTCTGAGTGAATTCCCTTGGTATGATAATTCTTTCCTCAGATTGTTCCTCGTTTCTTCTCTAGCCTGAGGCTGACACACTATTCTAGCTAGACATGGGTGTGGCTCGTAACACCTGATGAGCAAACGGATCTACGGCACCATCCAATCTCAAACTTTAACTGCCAAAACTATTGTTTTTCATCCTGTAGTCCCTTTTAGAATTACTAAATGTCCTTTTTACGGCCGAGATTTCCAGGAACACTTTCTCGGGGTTTGTGTGCAAGTATTTAAAATCATACGAACCTAAAAATTAGAAGTCATTCCATCTTTATTCCCCTAGAGACTTCCAGCAGTTCCTAAACCGATCCAGTCGGAGCACGTTATCATTCTCATTAGTTCTGAGTGAATTCCCTCGGTATGATAATTCTTTCATCAGTTTATTCCCCGTTTCTTCTCAAGCCTGAGCCTGACACACTATTCTAGCTAGACATGGGTGTGGCTCGTAACACCTGATGAGCAAACGGATCTACGGCACCATCGGATCTCAAACTTTAGCTGCCAAAACTATTGATTTTCATCCTGTTGTCCCTTTTAGAATTACTAAACGTCCTTTTTCGGGCCGAGATTTCGAGGAACGCTTTCTCTGGGTTTGCGTGCACGTATTTCAAATTATACGGACCTAAAAATTAGAATTCATTCCATCTTTATTCCCCTAGAGCCTTCCAGCAGTTCCTAAACCGCTCCGGTCGGAGCACGTTATCATTCTCATTAGTTATGAGTGAATTCCCTCGGTATGATAATTCTTTCATTAGTTTGTTCCCCGTTTCTTCTCTAGCCTGAGCCTGTCACACTATTCTATAGACATGGGTGTGGCTCGTAACACCTGATGACCAAACGGATCTACGGCACCATCGGATCTCAAACTTTAACTGCCAAAACTATTGATTTTCATCCTGTTGTCCCTTTTAGAATTACTAAACGTCCTTTTCCGGGCCGAGATATCGAGGAATGCTTTCTCGGGGTTTGTGTGCACGTATTTCAAATTATGCGGACCTAAAAATTAGAAGTCATTCCATCTTTATTCCCCTAGCGCCTTCCAACAGTTCCTAAACCGCTCCAGTCAGAGCACGTTATCATTCTTGTTAGTTCTGAGTGAATACCCTCCGTATGATAATTCTTTCATCAGTCTGTTCCCCTTTTCTCCTCTAGCCTGAGCCTGACACACTATTCTAGCTAGACATGGGTATGGCTCGTAACACCTGATGACCAAACGGATCTACGGCAGAATCGAATCTCAAACTTTAACTGCCAAAACTATTGTTTTTCATCCTATAGTCCCTTTTAGAATTACTAAACGTCCTTTTTTGGGCCGAGATTTCGAGGAACGCTTTCTCTGGGTTTGCGTGCACGTATTTCAAATTATACGGACCTAAAAATTAGAATTCATTCCATCTTTATTCCCCTAGAGCCTTCCAGCAGTTCCTAAACCGCTCCGGTCGGAGCACGTTATCATTCTCGTTAGTTATGAGTAAATTCCCTTGGTATGATAATTCTTTCATTAGTTTGTTCCCCGTTTCTACTCTAGCCCGAGCCTTTCACACTATTCTAGCTAGACATGGGTATGGCTCGTAACACCTGATGACCAAACGGATCTACGGCACCATCGAATCTCAAACTTTAACAGCCAAAACTATTGTTTTTCATCCTGTAGTCCCTTTTAGAATTACTAAACATCCTTTTTTGGGGCGAGATATCGAGGAATGCTTTCTCGGGGTTTGTGTGCACGTATTTCAAATTATGCGGACCTAAAAATTAGAAGTCATTCCATCTTTATTCCCCTAGCACCTTCCAGCAGTTCCTAAACCGCTCCAGTCGGAGCACGTTATCATTCTTGTTAGTTCTGAGTGAATTCCCTCGGTATGATTATTCTTTCATTAGTTTGTTCCTCGTTTCTTGTCTAGCCTGAGCCTGACACACTATTCTAGATAGAAATGGGTGTGGCTCGTAACACCTGGTGACCAAACGGTTCTACGACACAATCGAATCTCAAACTTTAACTGCCAAAACTATTGTTTTTCATCCTGTAGTCCCTTTTAGAATTACTAAACGTCCTTTTTTGGCCGAGATTTCCAGGAACGCTATCTCGGGGTTTGTGTGCAAGTATTTCAAATCATACTGACCTAAAAATTATAAGTCATTCCATCTTTATTCCCCTAGAGCCTTCCAGCAGTTCCAAAACCGCTCCAATCGGAGCACGTTATCATTATTGTTAGTTCTGAGTGAATTCCCTCGGTATGATAATTCTTTCATCATTTTGTTCCCCATTTCTTCTGTAGCCTAAGCCTGACACACTATTCTAGCTAGACATGGGTGTGGCTCGTAACACATGATGACCAAACGGATCTACGGCACCATCGAATCTCAAACTTTAACTGCCAAAACTATTGTTTTTCATCCTGTAGTACCTTTTAGAATTACTAAACGTCCTTTTTTGGGCCGAGATTTCCAGGAACGCTTTCTCGGGGTTTGTGTGCACATATTTCAACTCATGCGGACCTAAAAATTAGAAGTCATTCCATCTTTATTCCCCTAGAGCCTTCCAGCAGTTCCTAAACCGCTCCAGTTGGAGCACGTTATCTTTCTTTTTAGTTCTGAGTGAATTCCCTCGGTATGATTATTCTTTCATCAGTTTGTTCCCCGTTTCTTCTCTAGCTTTGAGCCTGACACACTATTCTAGCTAGACATGGGTGTGGCTCGTAACACCTGATGAGCAAACGGATCGACGGCACCATCGGATCTCAAACTTTAACAGCCAAAACTAATGTTTTTCATCCCGTAGTCCCTTTTAGAATTACTAAACGTCCTTTTCCGGGCCGATATATCGAGGAACGCTTTCTCGGGGTTTGTGTGCACGTATTTCAAATTATGCGGACCTAAAAATTAGAAGTCATTCCATCTTTATTCCCCTAGCGCCTTCCAGCAGTTCCTAAACCGCTCCAGTCGGAGCACGTTATCATTCTTGTTAGTTCTGAGTAAATTCCCTCGGTATGATAATTCTTTCATCAGTTTGTTCCCCGTTTCTTCTCTAGCCTGAGCCTGACACACTATTCTAGCTAGACATGGGTGTGGCTCATAACACCTGATGACCAAACGGATCTATGGCACAGTCGAATCTCAAACTTTAACTGCCAAAACTATTGTCTTTCATCCTGTAGTCCCTTTTAGAATTACTAAAGGTCCTTTTTTGGGCCGAGATTTCTAGGAACGCTTTCTCGGGGTTTGTGTGCAAGTATTTAAAATCATACGGACCTAAAAATTAGAAGTCATTCCATATTTATTCCCCTAGAGCCTTCCAGCAGTTCCTAAACCGCTCTAGTCGGAGCACGTTATCATTCTTGTTAGTGCTGAGTGAATTCCCTCGGTATGATAATTCTTTCCTCAGTTTGTTCCCGGTTTCTTCTCTAGCCTGAGGCTGACACACTATTCTAGCTAGACATGGGTGTGGCTCGTAACACCTGATGAGCAAACGGACCTACGGCACCATCCAATCTCAAACTTTAACTGCCAAAACTATTGTTTTTCATCCTGTAGTCCCTTTTAGAATTACTAAATGTCCTTTTTTGGGCCGAGATTTCCAGGAACACTTTCTCGGGGATTGTGTGCAAGTATTTAAAATCATATGGACCTAAAAATTAGAAGTCATTCCATCTTTATTCCCCTAGAACCTTCCAGCAGTTCCGAAACCGCTCCAATCGGAGCACGTTATCATTATTGTTAGTTCTGAGTGAATTCCCTCGGTATGATAATTCTTTCATCAGTTTGTTCCCCGTTTCTTCTGTAGCCTGAGCCTGACACACTATTCTAGCTAGACATGGGTGTGGCTCGTAACACCTGATGACCAAACGGATCTACGGCACCATCGAATCTCAAACTTTAACTGCCAAAACTATTGTTTTTCATCCTGTAGTCCCTTTTAGAATTACTAAACGTCCTTTTTTGGGCCGAGATTTCCAGGAACGCTTTCTCGGGGTTTGTGTGCACGTATTTCAACTCATGCGGACCTAAAAATTAGAAGTCATTCCATCTTTATTCCCCTAGAGCCTTCCAAAGAGTTCCTAAACCGCTCAATGGAGCACGTTATCTTTCTTTTTAGTTCTGAGTGAATTCCCTCGGTATGATTATTCTTTCATCAGTTTGTTCCCCGTTTCTTCTCTAGCCTGAGCCTGACACACTATTCTAGCTAGACATGGGTGTGGCTCGTAACACCTGATGAGCAAACGGATCGACGGCACCATCGGATCTCAAACTTTAACAGCCAAAACTAATGTTTTTCATCCCGTAGTCCCTTTTAGAATTACTAAACGTCCTTTTCCGGGCCGATATATCGAGGAACGCTTTCTCGGGGTTTGTGTGCACGTATTTCAAATTATGCGGACCTAAAAATTAGAAGTCATTCCATCTTTATTCCCCTAGCGCCTTCCAAGCAGTTCCTAAACCGCCCGAATGGAGCACGTTATCATTCTTGTTAGTTCTGAGTAAATTCCCTCGGTATGATAATTCTTTCATCAGTTTGTTCCCCGTTTCTTCTCTAGCCTGAGCCTAACACACTATTCTAGCTAGACATGGGTGTGGCTCATAACACCTGATGACCAAACGGATCTATGGCACAGTCGAATCTCAAACTTTAACTGCCAAAACTATTGTCTTTCATCCTGTAGTCCTTTTAGAATTACTAAAGGTCCTTTTTGGGCCGAGATTTCTAGGAACGCTTTCGGGTTTGTGTGCAAGTATTTAAAATCATACGGACCTAAAAATTAGAAGTCATTCCATATTTATTCCCTAGAGCCTTCCAAAGAGTTCCTAAACCGCTCTAGTCGGAGCACGTTATCATTCTTGTTAGTGCTGAGTGAATTCCTCGGTATGATAATTCTTTCCTCAGTTTGTTCCCGGTTTCTTCTCTAGCCTGAGGCTGACACACTATTCTAGCTAGACATGGGTGTGGCTCGTAACACCTGATGAGCAAACGGACCTACGGCACCATCCAATCTCAAACTTTAACTGCCAAAACTATTGTTTTTCATCCTGTAGTCCCTTTTAGAATTACTAAATGTCCTTTTTTGGGCCGAGATTTCCAGGAACACTTTCTCGGGGATTGTGTGCAAGTATTTAAAATCATACGGACCTAAAAATTAGAAGTCATTCCATCTTTATTCCCCTAGAGACTTCCAGCTGTTCCTAAACCGATCTAGTCGGAGCACGTTATCATTCTCGTTAGTTCTGAGTGAATTCCCTCGGTATGATAATTCTTTCATCAGTTTGTTCCCCGTTTCTTCTCTAGCCTGAGCCTGACACACTATTCTAGCTAGACATGGGTGTGGCTCATAACACCTGATGACCAAACGGATCTATGGCACAGTCGAATCTCAAACTTTAACTGCCAAAACTATTGTCTTTCATCCTGTAGTCCCTTTTAGAATTACTAAAGGTCCTTTTTTGGGCCGAGATTTCTAGGAACGCTTTCTCGGGGTTTGTGTGCAAGTATTTAAAATCATACGGACCTAAAAATTAGAAGTCATTCCATATTTATTCCCCTAGAGCCTTCCAGCAGTTCCTAAACCGCTCTAGTCGGAGCACGTTATCATTCTTGTTAGTGCTGAGTGAATTCCCTCGGTATGATAATTCTTTCCTCAGTTTGTTCCCGGTTTCTTCTCTAGCCTGAGGCTGACACACTATTCTAGCTAGACATGGGTGTGGCTCGTAACACCTGATGAGCAAACGGACCTACGGCACCATCCAATCTCAAACTTTAACTGCCAAAACTATTGTTTTTCATCCTGTAGTCCCTTTTAGAATTACTAAATGTCCTTTTTGGGCCGAGATTTCGTGAACACTTTCTCGGGATTGTGTGCAAGTATTTAAAATCATACGGACCTAAAAATTAGAAGTCATTCCATCTTTATTCCCCTAGAGACTTCCAGCTGTTCCTAAACCGATCCAGTCGGAGCACGTTATCATTCTCGTTAGTTCTGAGTGAATTCCCTCGGTATGATAATTCTTTCATCAGTTTGTTCCCCGTTTCTTCTCTAGCCTGAGACTGACACACTATTCTAGCTAGACATGGGTGTGGCTCATAACACCTGATGACCAAACGGATCTACGGCACAGTCGAATCTCAAACTTTAACTGCCAAAACTATTGTTTTTCATCCTGTAGTCCCTTTTAGAATTATCAAGGTCCTTTTTGGCCGAGATTTCTAGGAACGCTTTTCGGGTTTTGTGCAAGTATTTCAAATCATACGGACCTAAAAATTAGAAGTCATTCCATATTTATTCCCTAGAGCCTTCCAAATAGTTCCTAAACCGCCTAGTCGGAGCACGTTATCATTCTTGTTAGTTCTCGAGTGAATTCCTCGGTATGATAATTCTTTCCTCGTTTGTTCCCTGTTTTTCTCTAGCCCGAGGCTGACACACTCTTCTAGCTAGACATGGGTGTGGCTCAGAACACCGATGAGCAAACGGATCTATGGCACCATCCAATCTCAAACTTTAATCGCAAAACTATTGTTTTTCATCCTGTAGTCCTTTTAGAAATACTAAATGTCCTTTTTTGGGCCGAGATTTCCAGGAACACTTTCTCGGGGATTGTGTGCAAGTATTTAAAATAATACGGACCTAAAAATTAGAAGTCATTCCATCTTTATTCCCCTAGAGACTTCCAGCAGTTCCTAAACCGATCCAGTCGGAGCACGTTATCATTCTCGTTAGTTCTTAGTGAATTCCCTCGGTATGACAATTCTTTCATCAATTTGTTCCCCGTTTCTTCTCTAGCCTGAGACTGACACACTATTCTAGCTAGACATGGTGTGGCTCAGAACACCGATGAGCAAACGGATCTACTGCACCATCGGATCTCAAACTTTAACCGCCAAAACTATTGATTTTCATCATGTTGTCCTTTTAGAATTACTAAACGCCCTTTTCCGGCCGAGATATCGAGGAATGCTTTCGGGTTTGTGCACGATTTCAAATTATGCGGACCTAAAATGAGAAGTCATTCCATCTTTATTCCCTAGCGCCTTCCAAATAGTTCCTAAACCGCCCAATGGAGCACGTTATCATTCTTGTTAGTTCTGAGTGAATTCCTCCGATGATAATTCTTTCATCACTGTTCTTTTCTCCTCCAGCCTGAGCCCGACACACTATTCTAGCTAGACATGGGTATGGCTCAGAACACTCGATGACCAAACGGATCTACGGCAGAATCAATCTCAAACTTTACCCGCCAAAACTATTGTTTTTCATCCTATAGTCCCTTTTAGAATTACTAAACGCCCTTTTTTGGGCCGAGATTTCGAGGAACGCTTTCTCTGGGTTTGCGGCACGATTTCAAATTATACGGACCTAAAATTAGAATTCATTCCATCTTTATTCCCTAGAGCCTTCCAAAGAGTTCCTAAACCGCTCCTGCCGGAGCACGTTATCATTCTTGTTAGTTATGAGTGAATTCCTCAAGATGATAATTCTTTCATTAGTTTGTTCCCTGCTTTCTCTAGCCCGAGCCTATCACACTATTCTAGCTAGACATGGGTGTGGCTCAGAGCGCCAAAACTATTGTTTTTCATCCTGTAGTCCCTTTTAGAATTACTAAATGTCCTTTTTTGGGCCGAGATTTCCAGGAACACTTTCTCGGGGATTGTGTGCAAGTATTTAAAATCATACGGACCTAAAAATTAGAAGTCATTCCATCTTTATTCCCCTAGAGACTTCCAGCTGTTCCTAAACCGATCCGATCGAACACGTTATCATTCTCGTTAGTTACGGTGAATTCCCTCGGTATGATAATTCTTTCATCAGTTTGTTCCCGTTTCTTCTCTAGCTTTGAGGCTGACACACTATTCTAGCTAGACATGGGTGTGGCTCATAACACTGATGACCAAGCGGATCTACGACGCGATCGAATCTCAAACTTTAAGCGCCAAAACTATTGTTTTTCATCCTGTAGTCCCTTTTAGAATTCTGAAGGTCCTTTTTGGGCGAGATTTCTAGGAAACGCTTTCTCGGGGTTTGTGTGCAAGTATTTCAAATCATACGGACCTAAAATTAGAAGTCATTCCATATTTATTCCCTAGAGCCTTCCGGCGGTTCCTAAACCGCTCTAGTGAACACGTTATCATTCTTGTTAGTTACGGTGAATTCCCTCGGTATGATAATTCTTTCCTCAGTTTGTTCCCCGTTTCTTCTCTAGCCTGAGGCTGACACACTCTTCTAGCTAGACATGGGTGTGGCTCGTAACACCTGATGAGCAAACGGATCTATGGCACCATCCAATCTCAAACTTTAACTGCAAAAACTATTGTTTTTCATCCTGTAGTCCCTTTTAGAAATACTAAATGTCCTTTTTTGGGCCGAGATTTCCAGGAACACTTTCTCGGGGATTGTGTGCAAGTATTTAAAATATCTGGACCTAAAATTAGAAGTCATTCCATCTTTATTCCCTAGAGACTTCCGGCGGTTCCTAAACCGATCCGATCGAACACGTTATCATTCTCGTTAGTTCTTAGTGAATTCCCTCGGTATGACAATTCTTTCATCAATTTGTTCCCCGTTTCTTCTCTAGCCTGAGACTGACACACTATTCTAGCTAGACATGGGTGTGGCTCGTAACACCTGATGAGCAAACGGATCTACGGCACCATCGGATCTCAAACTTTAGCTGCCAAAACTATTGATTTTCATCATGTTGTCCTTTTAGAATTACTAAGCGTCCTTTTCGGGCGAGATATCGAGGAATGCTTTCTCGGGGTTTGTGTGCACGTATTTCAAATTATCGGACCTAAAATGAGAAGTCATTCCATCTTTATTCCCTAAGCGCCTTCGGCGGTTCCTAAACCGCTCGATCGAACCGTTATCATTCTTGTTAGTTACGGTGAATTCCCTCCGTATGATAATTCTTTCATCGATCTGTTCCCCTTTTCTCCTCCAGCTGAGCGACACACTATTCTAGCTAGACATGGGTATGGCTCGTAACACTGATGACCAAGCGGATCTCTGGCAGAATCGAATCTCAAACTTTACTGCCAAAACTATTGTTTTCATCCTATAGTCCCTTTTAGAATTACTAAGCGTCCTTTTTGGGCGAGATTTGAGAGCGCTTTCTCTGGGTTTGCGTGCGTATTTCAAATTATCTGGACCTAAAATTAGAATTCATTCCATCTTTATTCCCTAGAGCCTTCGGCGGTTCCTAAACTGCTCGGTGAACTGCGTTATCATTCTTGTTAGTTATGAGTGAATTCCCTCAGTATGATAATTCTTTCATTAGTTTGTTCCCCGTTTCTTCTCTAGCCTGAGCCTATCACACTATTCTAGCTAGACATGGGTGTGGCTCGTAGCACCTGATGACCAAACGGATCTACGGCACCATCGAATCTCAAACTTTAACAGCCAAAACTATTGTTTTTCATCCTGTAGTCCCTTTTAGAATTACTAAACGTCCTTCTTTGGGCCGAGATATCGAGGAATGCTTTCTCGGGGTTTGTGTGCACGTATTTCAAATTATGCGGACCTAAAAATTAGAAGTCATTCCATCTTTATTCCCCTAGCGCCTTCCAGCAGTTCCTAAACCGCTCCAGTCGGAGCACGTTATCATTCTTGTTAGTTCTAAGTGAATTCCCTCGGTATGATTATTCTTTAATTAGTTTGTTCCCCGTTTCTTGTCTATCCTGAGCCTGACACACTATTCTAGCTAGACATGGGTGTGGCTCGTAACACCTGGTGACCAAACGGTTCTACAACACAATCGAATCTCAAACTTTAACTGCCAAAAATATTGTTTTTCATCCTGTAGTCCCTTTTAGAATTACTAAACGTCCTTTTTTGGGCCGAGATTTCCAGGAACGCTATCTCGGGGTTTGTGTGCAAGTATTTCAAATCATACTGACCTAAAAATTATAAGTCATTCCATCTTTATTCCCCTAGAACCTTCCAGCAGTTCCGAAACCGCTCCAATCGGAGCACGTTATCATTATTGTTAGTTCTGAGTGAATTCCCTCGGTATGATAATTCTTTCATCAGTTTGTTCCCCGTTTCTTCTGTAGCCTAAGCCTGACACACTATTCTAGCTTGACATGGGTGTGGCTCGTAACACCGGATGACCAAACGGATCTACGGCACCATCGAATCTCAAACTTTAACTGCCAAAACTATTGTTTTTCATCCTGTAGTCCCTTTTAGAATTACTAAACGTCCTTTTTTGGGCCGAGATTTCCAGGAACGCTTTCTCGGGGTTTGTGTGCACGTATTTCAACTCATGCGGACCTAAAAATTAGAAGTCATTCCATCTTTATTCCCCTAGAGCCTTCCAGCAGTTCCTAAACCGCTCTAGTCGGAGCACGTTATCTTTCTTTTTAGTTCTGAGTGAATTCCTCGGTATGATTATTCTTTCATCAGTTTGTTCCCGTTTCTTCTCTAGCTTTGAGCGACACACTATTCTAGCTAGACATGGGTGTGGCTCGTAACACTGATGAGCAAGCGGATCGGCGGCACCATCGGATCTCAAACTTTAGCGGCAAAACTAATGTTTTTCATCCGTAGTCCCTTTTAGAATTACTAAGCGTATCGACGGCACCATCGGATCTCAAACTTTAATCGCAAAACTAATGTTTTTCATCCCGTAGTCCTTTTAGAATTACTAAACGCCCTTTTCCGGCCGATATATCGAGGAACGCTTTCGGGTTTGTGTGCACGTATTTCAAATTATGTGGACCTAAAATTAGAAGTCATTCCATCTTTATTCCCTAGCGCCTTCCAAAGAGGTTCCTAAACCGCCCATCGAGCACGTTATCATTCTTGTTAGTTCTGAGTAAATTCCCTCGGTATGATAATTCTTTCATCAGTTTGTTCCCCGTTTCTTCTCTAGCCTGAGCCTGACACACTATTCTAGCTAGACATGGGTGTGGCTCATAACACCTGATGACCAAACGGATCTACGGCACAGTCAAATCTCAAACTTTAACTGCCAAAACTATTGTCTTTCATCCTGTAGTCCCTTTTAGAATTACTAAAGGTCCTTTTTTGGGCCGAGATTTCTAGGAACGCTTTCTCGGGGTTTGTGTGCAAGTATTTCAAATCATACGGACTTAAAAATTAGAAGTCATTCCATATTTATTCCCCTAGAGCCTTCCAGCAGTTCCTAAACCGCTCTAGTCGGAGCACGTTATCATTCTTGTTAGTGCTGAGTGAATTCCCTCGGTATGATAATTCTTTCCTCAGTTTGTTCCCGGTTTCTTCTCTAGCCTGAGGCTGACACACTATTCTAGCTAAACATGGGTGTGGCTCGTAACACCTGATGAGCAAACGGACCTACGGCACCATCCAATCTCAAACTTTAACTGCCCAAACTATTGTTTTTCATCCTGTAGTCCCTTTTAGAATTACTAAATGTCCTTTTTTGGGCCGAGATTTCCAGGAACACTTTCTCGGGGATTGTGTGCAAGTATTTAAAATCATACGGACCTAAAAATTAGAAGTCATTCCATCTTTATTCCCCTAGAGACTTCCAGCTGTTCCTAAACCGATCCAGTCGGAGCACAATATCATTCTCGTTAGTTCTGAGTGAATTCCCTTGGTATGATAATTCTTTCATCAGTTTGTTCCCCGTTTCTTCTCTAGCCTGAGCCTGACACACTATTCTAGCTAGACATGGGTGTGGCTCGTAACACCTGATGAGCAAACGGATCTACGGCACCATCGGATCTCAAACTTTAACTGCCAAAACTATTGATTTTCATCCTGTTGTCCCTTTTAGAATTACTAAACGTCCTTTTCCGGGCCGAGATATCGAGGAATGCTTTCTCGGGGTTTGTGTGCACGTATTTCAAATTATGCGGACCTAAAAATTAGAAGTCATTCCATCTTTATTCCCCTAGCGCCTTCCAGCAGTTCCTAAATCGCTCCAGTCGGAGCACGTTATCATTCTTGTTAGTTCTGAGTGAATTCCCTCCGTATGATAATTCTTTCATCAGTCTGTTCCCCTTTTCTCCTCTAGCCTGAGCCTGACACACTATTCTAGCTAGACATGGGTATGGCTCGTAACACCTGATGACCAAACGGATCTATGGCAGAATCGAATCTCAAACTTTAACTGCCAAAACTATTGTTTTTCATCCTATAGTCCCTTTTAGAATTACTAAACGTCCTTTTTTGGGCCAAGATTTCGAGGAACGCTTTCTCTGGGTTTGCGTGCACGTATTTCAAATTATACGGACCTAAAAATTAGAATTCATTCCATCTTTATTCCCCTAGAGCCTTCCAATAGTTCCTAAACCGCTCCAGTCGGAGCACGTTATCATTCTCGTTAGTTATGAGTGAATTCCCTCGGTATGATAATTCTTTCATTAGTTTGTTCCCCGTTTCTTCTCTAGCCTGAGCCAGTCACACTACTCTAGCTAGGCATGGGTGTGGCTCGTAACACCTGATGACCAAACGGATCTACGGCACCATCGAATCTCAAACTTTAACAGCCAAAACTATTGTTTTTCATCCTGTAGTCCCTTTTAGAATTACTAAACGTCCTTTTTTGGGCCGAGATATTGAGGAATGCTTTCTCGGGGTTTGTGTGCATGTATTTCAAATTATGCGGACCTAAAAATTAGAAGTCATTCCATCTTTATTCCCCTAGAGCCTTCGAGCAGTTCCTAAACCGCTCCAGTCGCAGCACGTTATCATTCTTGTTAGTTCTGAGTGAATTCCCTCCGTATGATAATTCTTTCATCAGTCTGTTCCCCTTTTCTCCTCTAGCCTGAGCCTGACACACTATTCTAGCTAGACATGGGTATGGCTCATAGCACCTGATGACCAAACAGATGTACGGCACCATCAATCTCAAAGATTAACTGCCAAAACTATTGTTTTTCATCATGTAGTCCCTTTTAGAATTACTAAACGTCCTTTTCCGGGCCGAGATATCGAGGAACGCTTTCTCTGGGTTTGTGTGCACGTATTTCAAATTATGCGGACCTAAAAATTAGAAGTCATTCCATCTTTATTCCCTAAGCGCCTTCCAGCAGTTCCTAAACCGCTCCGGTCAGAGCACATTATCATTCTTGTTAGTTCTGAGTGAATTCCCTCGGTATGATAATTCTTTTATCAGTTTGTTCCCCATTTCTTCTCTAGCCTGAGATTGACACACTATTCTAGCTAGACATGGGTGTGCCTTGTAACACCTGATGACCAAACAGATGAACGGCACCATCAATCTCACAGTTTAACTGCCAAAACTATTGTTTTTCATCATGTAGTCCCTTTTAGAATTACTAAAGGTCCTTTTTTGGGCCGAGATTTCCAGGAACACTTTCTCGGGGTTTGTGTGCAAGTATTTCAAATTATATGGACCTAAAAATTAGAAGTCATTCCATATTTATTCCCCTAGAGCCTTCCAGCAGTTCCTAAACCGCTCTAGTCGGAGCACGTTATCATTCTTGTTAGTTCTGAGTGAATTCCCTTGGTATGATAATTCTTTCCTCAGATTGTTCCTCGTTTCTTCTCTAGCCTGAGGCTGACACACTATTCTAGCTAGACATGGGTGTGGCTCGTAACACCTGATGAGCAAACGTACCTACGGCACCATCCAATCTCAAACTTTAACTGCCAAAACTATTGTTTTTCATCCTGTAGTCCCTTTTAGAATTACTAAATGTCCTTTTTTCGGCCGAGATTTCCAGGAACACTTTCTCGGGGTTTGTCTGCAAGTATTTAAAATCATACGAACCTAAAAATTAGAAGTCATTCCATCTTTATTCCCTAGAGACTTCCAAAGAGTTCCTAAACCGATCCAGTCGGAGCACGTTATCATTCTCATTAGTTCTGAGTGAATTCCCTCGGTATGATAATTCTTTCATCAGTTTATTCCCCGTTTCTTCTCAAGCCTGAGCCTGACACACTATTCTAGCTAGACATGGGTGTGGCTCGTAACACCTGATGAGCAAACGGATCTACGGCACCATCGGATCTCAAACTTTAACTGCCAAAACTATTGATTTTCATCCTGTTGTCCCTTTTAGAATTACTAAACGTCCTTTTTCGGGCCGAGATTTCGAGGAATGCTTTCTCTGGGTTTGCGTGCACGTATTTCAAATTATATGGACCTAAAAATTAGAATTCATTCCATCTTTATTCCCCTAGAGCCTTCCAGCAGTTCCTAAACCGCTCCGGTCGGAGCACGTTATCATTCTCATTAGTTATGAGTGAATTCCCTCGGTATGATAATTCTTTCATTAGTTTGTTCCCCGTTACTTCTCTAGCCTGAGCCTGTCACACTATTCTATAGACATGGGTGTGGCTCGTAACACCTGATGACCAAACGGATCTACGGCACCATCGAATCTCAAACTTTAACAGCCAAAACTATTGTTTTTCATATTGTAGTGCCTTTTAGAATTACTAAACGTCCTTTTTGGGCGAGATATCGAGGAATGCTTTCTCGGGTTTTGTGCACGTATTTCAAATTATGCGGACGTAAAATTAGAAGTCATTCCATCTTTATTCCCTAAGCGCCTTCCAAATAGTTCCTAAACCGCTCAACAGAGCACGTTATCATTCTTGTTAGTTCGAGTGAATACCTCCGATGATAATTCTTTCATCACTGTTCTCTTTCTTCTCTAGCCCGAGCCCCACACACTATTCTAGCTAGACATGGGTATGGCTCAGAACACCGATGACCAAACGGATTCTGCAGAATGAATCTCAAACTTTAACCGCCAAAACTATTGTTTTTCATCCTATAGTCCCTTTTAGAATTACTAAACCCTTTTTCGAGATTTCGAGGAATGATATGTATTTCAAATTATCATCGAATTCATTCCCTTTTTTCTCCCTCTAAACCGCTTTGAGCGCGAGATTTGAGAACGCTTTCTCTGAGTTTGCGTGCATGTATTTCAAATTATCACGGACCTAAAATTAGAATTCATTCCATCTTTATTCCCTAGAGCCTTCGGCGGTTCCTAAACCGCTCGGTTGAACACGTTATCATTCTTGTTAGTTACGAGTGAATTCCCTCGGTATGATAATTCTTTTATCAGTTTGTTCCCCATTTCTTCTCTAGCCTGAGACTGACACACTATTCTAGCTAGATATGGGTGTGGCTTGTAACACCTGATGACCAAACAGATGTACGGCACCATCAATCTCACAGTTTAACTGCCGAAACTATTGTTTTTCATCATGTAGTCCCTCTTAGAATTACTAAACGTCCTTTTTTGGGCCGAGATTTCCAGGAACACTTTCTCGGGGTTTGTGTGCAAGTATTTCAAATTATATGGACCTAAAAATTAGAAGTCATTCCATATTTATTCCCCTAGAGCCTTCCAGCAGTTCCTAAACCGCTCTAGTCGGAGCACGTTATCATTCTTGTTAGTTCTGAGTGAATTCCCTTGGTATGATAATTCTTTCCTCAGATTGTTCCTCGTTTCTTCTCTAGCCTGAGGCTGACACACTATTCTAGCTAGACATGGGTGTGGCTCGTAACACCTGATGAGCAAATGTACCTACGGCACCATCCAATCTCAAACTTTAACTGCCAAAACTATTGTTTTTCATCCTGTAGTCCCTTTTAGAATTACTAAATGTCCTTTTTTCGGCCGAGATTTCCAGGAACACTTTCTCGGGGTTTGTCTGCAAGTGTTTAAAATCATACGAACCTAAAAATTAGAAGTCATTCCATCTTTATTCCCCTAGAGACTTCCAGCAGTTCCTAAACCGATCCAGTCGGAGCACGTTATCATTCTCATTAGTTCTGAGTGAATTCCCTCGGTATGATAATTCTTTCATCAGTTTATTCCCCGTTTCTTCTCAAGCCTGAGCCTGACACACTATTCTAGCTAGACATGGGTGTGGCTCGTAACACCTGATGAGCAAACGGATCTACGGCACCATCGGATCTCAAACTTTAACTGCCAAAACTATTGATTTTCATCCTGTTGTCCCTTTTAGAATTACTAAACGTCCTTTTTCCGGCCGAGATTTCGAGGAATGCTTTCTCTGGGTTTGCGTGCACGTATTTCAAATTATACGGACCTAAAAATTAGAATTCATTCCATCTTTATTCCCCTAGAGCCTTCCAGCAGTTCCTAAACCGCTCCGGTCGGAGCACGTTATCATTCTCATTAGTTATGAGTGAATTCCCTCGGTATGATAATTCTTTCATTAGTTTGTTCCCCGTTACTTCTCTAGCCTGAGCCTGTCACACTATTCTATAGACATGGGTGTGGCTCGTAACACCTGATGACCAAACGGATCTACGGCACCATCGAATCTCAAACTTTAACAGCCAAAACTATTGTTTTTCATATTGTAGTGCCTTTTAGAATTACTAAACGTCCTTTTTTGGGCCGAGATATCGAGGAATGCTTTCTCGGGGTTTGTGTGCACGTATTTCAAATTATGCGGACCTAAAAATTAGAAGTCATTCCATCTTTATTCCCCTAGCGCCTTCCAGCAGTTCCTAAACCGCTCCAGTCAGAGCACGTTATCATTCTTGTTTGTTCTGAGTGAATACCCTCCGTATGATAATTCTTTCATCAGTCTGTTCCCCTTTTCTCCTCTAGCCTGAGCCTGACACACTATTCTAGCTAGACATGGGTATGGCTCGTAACACCTGATGACCAAACGGATCTACGGCAGAATCGAATCTCAAACTTTAACTGCCAAAACTATTGTTTTTCATCCTATAGTCCCTTTTAGAATTACTAAACGTCCTTTTTTGGGCCGAGATTTCGAGGAACGCTTTCTCTGGGTTTGCGTGCATGTATTTCAAATTATACGGACCTAAAAATTAGAATTCATTCCATCTTTATTCCCCTAGAGCCTTCCAGCAGTTCCTAAACCGCTCCGGTCGGAGCACGTTATCATTCTTGTTAGTTCTGAGTGAATTCCCTCGGTATGATAATTCTTTTATCAGTTTGTTCCCCATTTCTTCTCTAGCCTGAGACTGACACACTATTCTAGCTAGATATGGGTGTGGCTTGTAACACCTGATGACCAAACAGATGTACGGCACCATCAATCTCACAGTTTAACTGCCGAAACTATTGTTTTTCATCATGTAGTCCCTCTTAGAATTACTAAACGTCCTTTTTTGGGCCGAGATTTCCAGGAACACTTTCTCGGGGTTTGTGTGCAAGTATTTAAAATCATACGGACCTAAAAATTAGAAGTCATTCCATCTTTATTCCCCTAGAGACTTCCAGCAGTTCCTAAACCGATCCAGTCGGAGCACATTATCATTCTCGTTAGTTCTGAGTGAATTCCCTCGGTATGATAATTCTTTCATCAGTTTGTTCCCCGTTTCTTCTCTAGCCTGAGCCTGACACACTATTCTAGCTAGACATGGGTGTGGCTCGTAACACCTGATGACCAATCGGATCTACGGCACCATCGAATCTCAAACTTTAACTATCAAAACTATTGTTTTTCATCCCGTAGTCCCTTTTAGAATTACTAAACGTCCTTTTTTGGGCCGAGATTTCGAGGAACGCTTTCTCGGGGTTTGTGTGCACGTATTACAAATCATACGGACATAAATATTAGAAGTCATTCCATCTGTATTCCCCTAGAGCCTTCCAGCAGTTCCTAAACCTCTCTGAAAGTGCGTTATATCGACTAGAGGGGGGGTGAATAGACGATTTTTATGAATTCTTCACTGAGGAATTTGCCGGTGAGGAAATTCCTTAGCGAAGAACTACTTGCAGTGGAATAAGTACACAGAAGTATGCATAACAGAACATAAGCATGGTCTGTTGGGGAACGTAGTAATTTCAAAAAATTTCCTACGCACACGCAAGATCATGGTGATGAGTAGCAACGAGAGGGGAGAGTGTTGTCTACATACCCTTGTAGACCCGAAGCGGAAGCGATCACAACGTAGAGGAAGTAGTCGTACGTTCTCCTCGCGATCCGACCGATCCCGGCGCCGTTACTCCGACGCCCCCGAGTTCTTGACACACGTACAGCTCGATGACGCCCTCAGACTCGATCCAGCCGAGTGTCGAGGAGAGTTTCACAAGACGACGGCATGGTGACGATCTTGATGTTTCACGGCGCGAGGCTTCGCCTAAGCAGCGACGATATAACCGAGGTGGAATATGGTGGAGGGGGCACGCACACGGCTAAGGAACGATCCAAAGATCAAACTTGTGTGTTCTAGGGTGCCCCTGCCCCAGATATAAAGGAGCAAGGGGAGGGGCTGGCCGGCCAAGGAGGCGCGCCAAGGAGTCCTACTCCCCGGGAGTAGGATTCCCCAATCCTAGTTGGACTAGGATTCCTGGGGGAAAGAGAGAGGGGTCCGGCCCCTTTCCTAGTCCTAGTAGGACTAGGGAAGGGGGGCCGTGCCACCTAGGGCTGGCCCTTCTCCTTTCCACTAAGGCCCACTATGGCCCATTTACCTCCCGAGGGGTTCGGTAACCTCCGGTACTCGGTAAATTCCTGTTTTCCGGAACCATTCGAACTCCAAACATAGGCTTCCAATATATCAATCTTTATGTCTCGACCATTTCGAGACTCCTCGTCATGTCCGTGATCACATCCGGACTCAACTTCTTCGGTACATCAAAGTACATAAACTCATAATAAGCGCCATCGAAACCTTAAGCGTGCGGACCCTACGGTTCGAGAACAATGTAGACATGACCTAGAACTATTCACGGTCAATAACCAATAGCGGGACCTGGATGCCCATATTGGTTCCTACATATTCTCTGAAGATCTTTATCGGTCAGACCGCATAACAACATCGTTGTTCCTTTGTCATCGGTATGTTACTTGCCCGAGATTCGATCGTCGGTATCCAATACCTAGTTCAATCTCGTTACGGCAAGTCTCTTTACTCGTTCCGTAATACACCATCTCACAACTAACTCATTAGTTGTAGTGCTTGCAAGGCTTAAGTGATGTGCATTACCGAGAGGGCCCGAGATACCTCTCCAACAATCGGAGTGACAAAACCTAATCTCAAATACGCCAACCCAACATCTACCTTTGGAGACACTGTAGTACTCCTTTATAATCACCCAGTTATGTTGTGACGTTTGGTAGCACCCAAAGTGTTCCTCCGGTAAACGGGAGTTGCATAATCTCATAGTTACAGGAACATGTATATGTCATGGATAAAAGCAGTAGCAACATACTAAACGATCGTGTGCTAAGCTAATGGAATGGGTCATGTCAATCAGATCATTCTACTAATGATGTGACCTCGTTAATCAAATAACAACTCTTTGTTCATGGTCGAAACATAACCATCTTTGATTAACAAGCTAGTCTAGTAGAGGCATACTAGTGACATATTGTTTTGTCTATGCATTCACACATGTATCATGTTTCCGGTTAATACAATTCTAGCATGAATGATAAACATTTATCATGAAATAAGGAAATAAATAATAACTTTATTATTGCCTCTAGGGCATATTTCCTTCATCTCCCACTTGCACTAGAGTCAATAATCTAGATTACATAGTAATGATTCTAACACCCATGGAGTCTTGGTGCTGATCATGTTTTGCTCGTGGAAGAGGCTTAGTCAACGGTTCGCAACATTCAGATCCGTGTGTATCTTGCAAATCTCTATGTCTCCCACCGGACTAAGTCCGGATGGAATTGAAGCGTCTCTTGATGTGCTTGGTCCTCTTGTGAAATCTGGATTCCTTTGCTAAGGCAATTGCTCGAAGATTGTCACGAAGATTTTCATTGGACCCGATGCACTAGGTATGACACCTAGATCGGATATGAACTCCTTCATCCAGACTCCTTCATTAGCTGCTTCGAAGCTGCTATGTATTCCACTTCACATGTAGATCCCGCCACGACGCTTTGTTTAGAACTGCACTAACCGACAGCTCCTCCGTTTAGTGTAAATATGTATCGGTGCGATTTAGAATCGTCCGGATCGGTGTCAAAGCTTGCGTCAATGTAACCGTATCGATGAGCTCTTTGTCACCTCCATATACGAGAAACATATCCTTAGTCCTTTTCGTATTTCAGATGTTCTTGACCGCTGTCCAGTGATCCACTCCTGGATTACTTTGGTACCTCCCTGCTAGGCTTATAGCAAGGCACACATCAGGTCTGGTACACAACATTGCATACATGATAGAGCCTATGGCTGAAGCATAGGGAACATCTTTCATTTTCTCTCTATCTTCTGCAGTGGTCGGGCATTGAGTCTTACTCAACTTCACACCTTGTAACACAGGCAAGAACCCTTTCTTTGCTTGATCCATTTTGAACTTCTTCAAAATTTTGTCAAGGTATGTGCTTTGTGAAAGTCTAATCAAGCGTCTTGATCTATCTCTATAGATCTTAATGCCCAATATGTAAGCAGCTTCACCAAGGTCTTTCATTGAAAAACTCTTATTCAAGTATCCCTTTATGCTATCCAGAAATTCTATATCATTTCCGATCAGTAATATGTCATCTACATATAATATCGAAATGCTCTGAGCTCCCACTCACTTTCTTGTAAATCTGAGGCTTCTCCAAAAGTCTCAGACAAACCCAAATGCTTTGATCACACTATCAAAGCGTTTATTCCAACTCCGAGATGCTTGCACCAGTCCATAGATGGATCGCTGGAGCTTGCACACTTTGTTAGCTCCTTTTGGATCGATAAAACCTTCGGTTGCATCATATACAACTCTTCTTCCGTAAATCCATTCAGAATGCAGTCTTTACATCCATTTGCCAAATTTCATAATCATAAAATGCGGCAATTGCTAACATGATTCGGACGGACTTAAGCATCGCCACGGGTGAGAAGGTCTCATCGTAGTCAATCCCTTGAACTTGTCGAAAACTTTTGCGATAAGTCGAGCTTTATAGACGATAACATTACCGTCGTCGTCGGTCTTCTTCTTGAAGATCCACTTGTTTTCTATTGCTTGCCTACCCTCGGGCAAGTCAACCAAAGTCCATACTTTGTTTTCATACATGGATCCCATCTCGATTTCATGGCCTCAAGCCATTTTGCGGAATCTGGGCTCACCATCGCTTCTTCATAGTTCGTAGGTTCATCATGATCTAGTAGCATGACTTCCGAACAGGATTGCCGCACCACTCAGTGCGGATCTTACTCTGGTTGATCTACGAGGTTACAGAGTAACTTGATCTGAAGTTTCATGATCAACATCATCAACTTCCTCACTACTTGGTGTAGGTATCTCGAAACTGGTTTCTGTGACGAACTACTTTCAAGTAAGGGAGAAGGTACAATTACCTCATCAAGTTCCACTTTCCTCCCACTCACTTCTTTCGAGAGAAACTCCTTCTCTAGAAAGGATCCATTCTTAGCAACGAATGTCTTGCCTTCGGATCTGTGATAGAAGGTGTACCCAACTGTCTCCTTTGGGTATCCTATGAAGACACATTTCTCCGATTTGGGTTCGAGCTTATCAGGTTGAAGCTTTTTCACATAAGCATCGCATCCCCAAACTTTAAGAAACGACAACTTTGGTTTCTTGCTAAACCATAGTTCATAAGGTGTCGTCTCAACGGATTTTGACGGTGTTCTATTCAGTGTGAATCGGCCGTCTCTAGAGCATAACCCCAAAGCGATAGCGGTAAATCTGAAGAGACATCATAGATCGCACCATATCTAGTAAAGTGCGACATGACGTTCGGACACACCATTACGTTGTGGTGTTCCGGGTGGCGTGAGTTGCGAAACTATTCCGCAATATTTCAAATGTAGACCAAACTCGTAACTCAAATATTCACCTCCACGATCAGATCGTAGAAACTTAATTTTCTTGTTACGATGATTTTCAACTTCACTCTGAAATTCTTTGAACTTTTCAAATGTTTCAGACTTATGTTTCATTAAGTAGATATAACCATATCTGCTTAAGTCATCTGTGAAGGTGAGAAAATAACGATATCCGCCACGAGCCTCAACATTCATCGGACCACATACATCTGTATGTATGATTTCCAACAAATCTGTTGCTCTCTCCATAGTACCGGAGAACGGTGTTCTAGTCATCTTGCCCATGAGGCACGGTTCATAAGTGCCAAGTGATTCATAATCAAGTGACTCCAAAAGTCCATCAAGATGGAGTTTCTTCATGCGCTTTACATCGATATGACCTAAACGGCGAGTGCCACAAATAAGTTGCACTATCATTATTAACTCTGCATCTTTTGGTTTCAACATTATGAATATGTGTATCACTACTATCGAGATTCATCAAAATAGACCACTCCTCAAGGGTGCATGACCATAAAAGATATTACTCATATAAATAGAACAACCATTATTCTCTGATTTAAATGAATAACCGTCTCGCATCAAACAAGATCCAGATATAATGTTCATGCTCAACGCAGCACCAAATAACAATTATTTAGGTCTAAAACTAATCCCGAAGGTAGATGTAGAGGTAGCGTGCCGACCGCGATCACATCGACTTTGGAACCATTTCCCACGCAAGATCGTCACCTCGTCCTTTCCCGGTGTTTCGCAATCCGTAGTCCTGCTTTGAGTTGCAAATATTAGCAAGTAACCAGATCAAATACCCAGTGCTCTGCGAGCTCTAGTAAGGTACACATCAATAACATGTATATCACATATACCTTTGTTCACCTTGCCATCCTTCTTATCCGCCAAATACTTGGGGCAGTTCCGCTTCAATGTCGATCGCTTGCTAAGAGAAGCACTCAGTTTCAGGCTTAGGTCCAGACTTGGGTTTCTTCTCCCGAGCAGCAACTTGCTTGCTGTTCTTCTTGAAGTTCCTTCTTCTTCCCTTTGCCTTTCTTCTTGAAACTAGTGGTCTTATTGACCATCAACACTTGATGCTCCTTCTTGATTTCTACCTCCGCAGCCTTTAGCATTGCGAAGAGCTCTGCATAGTCTTTACTAACCCTTGCATATTATAGTTCATCACGAAGCCTTTGTAGCTTGGTGGCGGTGATATAAGAATTCTGTCAATGACACAATCATCGGAAGATTAACTCCCAATTGTGTCAAGTGATTGTAGTACCCGGACATTACGAGTATATGCTCACTAATGTAACTATTCTCCTCCATCTTGCAGCTATAGAACTTATTGGAGACTTCATATCTCTCAATCCGGGCATTCTGTTGGAATATCAACTTCAACTCTGGAACATCTCATATGCTCCATGATGTTCAAAACGTCGTTGAAGTCCGGTTCTAAGCCGTAAAGCATGGCACATTGAACTATAGAGTAGTCATCAGCTTTGCTCGCCAGACGTTCTTAACGCCGTCGGCCATCTCAGATCAGCCTGTCACCTAGCGGTGCATCCAGACGTAACTCTCTTCAGGCAGCAATGAGGATGATCCTCGTTACGGACCCAGTCCGTGTAATTGCTACCATCATCTTTCAACTTTGCTTTCTCCAGAACGCATTAAAATTCAACGGAACAACAAAGACGAGCCATCTATCTACAATCAAACATAAACAAGCAAGATACTATCAGTACTAAGTTCATGATAAATTTAAGTTCAATTAATCATATTACTTAAGAACTCCCACTTAGAAAAACATCTCTCTAGTCATCTAAGTGATCACGTGATCCAAATCAACTAAACCATAACCGATCATCACGTGAAATGGAGTAGTTTTCAATGGTGAACATATTATGTTGATCATATCTACTATATGATTCACGCCGACCTTTCGGTCTCCGTGTTCCGAGGCCATATCTGCATATGCTAGGCTCGTCAAGTATAACCCGAGTATTCTGCGTGTGCAAAACTGGCTTGCACCCGTTGTAGATGGACGAGAGCTTATCACACCCGATCATCACGTGGTGTCCGGGCACGATTTAACTTTGGCAACGGTGCATACTCGGGAGAACATTTCTTGATAATTTAGTGAGAGATCATCTTATAATGCTACCGTCAATCAAAGCAAGATAAGATGCATAAAAGGATAAACATCACATGCAAATCAATATAAGTGATATGATATGGTCATCATCATCTTGTGCTTCATGATCTCCATCTTGCAGCACCACCATGATCACCATCGCCACCGGCGCGACACCTTGATCTTCATCGTAGCATCGTTGTCGTCTCGCCAATCTTATGCTTCTCGACTATCGCTACCGCTTAGTGATAAAGTAAAGCATTACAGAAGCGATTGCATTGCATACAATAAGCGACAACCATATGGCTCCTGCCGATTGCCGATAACTTCGTTACAAAACATGATCATCTCATACAATAAAATATAGCATCACGTCTTGACCATATCACATCACAACATGCCCTGCAAAAACAAGTTAGACGTCCTCTACTTTGTTGTTGCAAATTTTACGTGGCTGCTACGGGCTTTAGCAAGAACCAGTCTCACCTACGCATCAAAACCACAACGATATTTCGTCAAATAGACTCGTTTAACCTTCTCAAGGACCGGCGTAGCCACACTCGGTTCAACTAAAGTGAGAGAGACAGCACCCACCGGTCACCTTTAAGCAACGAGTGCTCGCAGCGGTGAAACCAGTCTCGCGTAAGCGTCACGCGTAATGTCGGTCTGGGCGCTTCATCTCACAATACCGCTGAACCAAAGTATGACATGCTGGTAGGTAGTATGACTTGTATCGCCCACAACTCACTTGTGTTCTACTCGTGCAAAACATCAAACCATAAAAAACCTAGGCTCGGATGCCATTGTTGGGGAACGAGTAATTTCAAAAATTCCTACGCACACGCAAGATCATGGTGATGAGTAGCAACGAGAGGGGAGAGTGTTGTCTACATACCCTTGTAGACCCGGCGAAGCGATCACAACGTAGAGGAAGTAGTCGACGTTCTCCTCGCGATCCGACCGATCCGGCGCCGTTACTCCGACGCCCCGAAGTTCTTGACACACGTACAGCTCGATGACGTCCCTCAGACTCGATCCAGCCGAGTGTCGAGGGAGAGTTTCGTCAAGACGACGGCGTGCAGGACGATCTTGATGTTTCACGGCGCGGGGCTTCGCCTAAGCTTGCGACGGTATAACCGAGGTGGAATATGGTGGAGGGGGCACCGACACGGCTAAGGAACGATCCAAAGATCAAACTTGTGTGTTCTAGGGTGCCCCCTGCCCCGTATATAAAGGAGCAAGGGGAGGGGCTGGCCGGCCAAGGAGGCGCCAAGGAGTCCTACTCCTCTAGGAGTAGGATTCCCCCAATCCTAGTTGGACTAGGATTCCGGAGGGGGAAAGAGAGAGGGGTCGGCCCCTTTCCTAGTCCTAGTAGGACTAGGGAAGGGGGGGCCTTGTGACCACCTAGGGTGGCCTGCTCTCCTTCCACTAAGGCCCACTATGGCCCATTTACCTCCCGAGGGGTTCGGTAACCTCCGGTACTCGGTAAATTCTGTTTCGCCGGAACCATTCGAACTCCAAACATAGGCTTCCAATATATCAATCTTTATGTCTCGACCATTTCGAGACTCCTCGTCATGTCCGTGATCACATCCGGGACTCGAACTTCTTGGTACATCAAAGTACATAAACTCATAATAAGCGCCATCGAAACCTTAAGCGTGCGGACCCTACGGTTCGAGAACAATGTAGACATGACCTAGAACTATTCACGGTCAATAACCAATAGCGGGACCTGGATGCCCATATTGGTTCCTACATATTCTACGAAGATCTTTATCGGTCAGACAAGATAACAACATACGTTGTTCCCTTTGTCATCGGTATGTTACTTGCCCGAGATTCGATCGTCGGTATCCAATACCTAGTTCAATCTCGTTACGCAAGTCTCTTTACTCGTTCCGTAATACACCATCTCACAACTAACTCATTAGTTGTAGTGCTTGCAAGGCTTAAGTGATGTGCATTACCGAGAGGGCCCAGAGATACCTCTCCGACAATCGGAGTGACAAAACCTAATCTCGAAATACGCCAACCCAACATCTACCTTTGGAGACACCTGTAGTACTCCTTTATAATCACCCAGTTATGTTGTGACGTTTGGTAGCACCCAAAGTGTTCCTCCGGTAAACGGGAGTTGCATAATCTCATAGTTACAGGAACATGTATATGTCATGGATAAAAGCAGTAGCAACATACTAAACGATCGTGTGCTAAGCTAATGGAATGGGTCATGTCAATCAGATCATTCTACTAATGATGTGACCTCGTTAATCAAATAACAACTCTTTGTTCATGGTCAGGAAACATAACCATCTTTGATTAACAAGCTAGTCTAGTAGAGGCATACTAGTGACATATTGTTTTGTCTATGCATTCACACATGTATCATGTTTCCGGTTAATACAATTCTAGCATGAATGATAAACATTTATCATGAAATAAGGAAATAAATAATAACTTTATTATTGCCTCTAGGGCATATTTCCTTCATGGTCATCATGATGAAATGAAGACTAGCACAGAGTACAGAAAGCGTAATCACATGATAACAAGATGAAGACAAACAGATCAAGAAATTGGGCGAGGAAATTGAGAAAGTCTTGATCAAAGTCTTCAAACACAGATATGAACAACATTCAACACAAGAATGAGGAAATGAAAGAGTTGAGGAAATAGAACCAGTTAGTTGGTGAAGACAATGATTTGGTAAACCAGTTCCAACTGCTGTCTCGGTTATACGTCTGGTTGGAGCGGTGAGTATTTAAACTCGAGGACACACAGTCCGGACACCCAGCCTCTCGAGCCGCAACTCAGACACCCAGTCCTCACCGTATTCTCCTTGAACTAAGACCATGCAGGTCTCGTCCAATCACTCGTGGTAAGTCTTCAGGTGACTTCCAAACCTTCACAGACTTGGTCACTCGGCGAAACACAATTCCTCTTGGATGCTCGAGACCTTGACGCCTAACCGTCTGGAAGAAGCACAGTCTTCAAAGGTAACAAGCGTCGGATCCATGCATGATCAATTTCTTCAGTGTTGCTCAATCACTTTGGGTTTGTGGGGGGGTTTGGTTTTGGTTTTCCTCACTTGATGATTTTCGCTCAAAGTCCTCGGAGGATGGGTTGCTCTCAAATGACAAGTGTCAAGTTCTCGCGTAGCAGCCAACCAACTAGTGGTTGTAGGGGGCGGCTATTTATAGCCTAGGGAGCAGCCCGACATGATAAGACATGAATGCCCTTCAATGATATGACCGTTAGGTGGATAAGATATTTTGGGACAGCGGCAAGAACACAAGAACGGTCGGAAATTTGACTCTCAAATTCCTCGGGGCTATCATGTTCCTCCTTTGTGTAGGCAATTCAAGATGGCGAATTCCTAACTCCTCGATCGAGCAAAGTCCTCATTGACGGAAGAACTGCGTCTCTCACATCAAGAAATTGACTGAATCTGTATGAGATTTCCAATGGCTTCACTCGAAGGGATTGGTAGGTGTAGGATTTTGAGTTGAGCATCAAATGGAAATTTTTCCTTAGTATTTCCTCGACCCCCTTTAACAGTACGGTGTTTCCTATGACTCAAGAAGGAGAAAATGAAACTACGAAAACAAAAGTCTTCAGGCTTCATGTTCCTCAAATGAATATCAAGTCTTCAAGGTCACACCAATTTCTTCACTTTCAAAGTCTTCGAAAGTCTTCGAATATCAAAGTCTTGATCGAAGAACTTCATTTTTAGGGGTCGACTTTCTCTGTAAATATCAAACTCCTCATAGACTTATAGACCTTTGTACACTCACAAACACATCAGTCCCTTAACCTATAAGTCTTCAATACACCAAAATCACTAAGGGGCACTAGATGCACTTACAATCTCCCCCTTTTTGGTGATTGATGACACCATAGGTTAAGTTTTCAACGGGGATAAACATATGAAGTGTAAATACTGATATTGAGGAATTTAATTGCAAGATATAGAAGAACTCCCCCTGAGTATGTGCATAGTGAGGAATTTGCTTTTGAGGCAATGCACATTTGAAGAATTGAATCATGGAGATCTCCCCCTATATCTTGTAATTCATACACGCATTTGATATATAATATGAAGAATTTGAAATGCATGATGAAATATGGTGCCTGATGAGATTCAGCATGCATGCAATAATATTAACGAGAAATAAGCATGCAGAATAACACATCAAAAGTATCAGAGCTCAGTGCATCAAAAGCATCAGAGCACCGTCCAAAAGTATCAAGGCACCATCGGGTTTAAGATTACAACTCGATCCAATAAAAGTTTCGGAAGAACGAGAGTTGTAACTTTAAAAAACGCCCTTAGTATAGACCCGCTTGAAGACTAACTCAGATTTCTCCCCCTTTGTCATCAAATGACCAAAAGGATCGAAACTGAGGACTAACGCCCCTGAAGAATTTCAAGTTGATGGAGGAGCGCCAGCGTTGTCGGGGTTGTTTGTTGAAGTAGGGCCTGCCGCAGTGTCGTCCAAATCTTCATACTCATCTGTGTTGCGCGATGAAGAATAAGAGCTGGCCACTAGTGGAGGAACTTTGACCCTCTTGAATTTCTTCGGAGGAGGTGCAGACTAGTCAAATTCTTCCTTAAGACCCATAGTCTTCAGTTCTTCAGCGCTATAAACATGAGTGAGAACAGCCCAGGTGCGGTTGAGGGTTTCATGAAGGTAGTAATGGTTCTTCTTCACTGCATTATGTGTTGAGGTCATGTTGTGAAGAATGGCACCAAACTGACACTTTACCCATTTGTGATTGCGATCAACCTTCTGATGAAGACTGAGGAGTAACTCACGATCGGTCATCACCACCGAGCCGTGGCTTGAGGATTTTGCTTGGCTGAGGTATTTGCGGCGGTGTCATGTGTGGCGAGTCGTCATTGGTTGAGTAAGATGTAGCAGACGAAATTGACCATCCAATGGGCGAGTGCCTTCATCGATCACAGCAGCTGCCTTGCCCTTATCATCGATGATGAAACCGGTCGCTTGAGGACTTCAATGGGAGGCAAGTAGCTACCATGGTTGAGTGTCACTTTGTAATTGGTGAAGATCTTGCCCTTATGAATCTCATAATCCAAGGCGCATAGGGCTTCAGCTCGAATGGTGCCATAGCAACATTAGCCAGAGTCCTCATGAAGAAATCATGGAAGTTGACGGGAACGCCATGAATGATGTTGAAAAGCATGTTCTTCATGATGCCAACGACTTCTTCATCATTTGAGTTGTGGCCTTTGATAGGACTTATTGTCTTCGTCAGAATGCGATAGACAGTCCGAGGCACATAGAGCAATTCCTTGACGAGGAATTTGGTTCGTGGGGCCTGTCCTGGCTTCAAAGGCTTCATGAGCACTTGCATATAATGATTTGTCAGTTCAGGGTCATTGTAGATGCAACGTGCACTGTCATGGGGAGGATCAAGAGGAAGGACACGAAGGAATTCAGTTGCTGGTGCCTTATAGTGAGTGTTTTCGGTCATCCAATCCAGCACCCATGAATTGACATCTTCAGCATCTCCGGTGATATGCAGTGTAGCGTAGAATTGAAGAATGAGTTCTTCATTCCAATCACAGATATCAGTGCTAAAATTGAGTAATCCTGCATCGTGAATAACACTGAGGACTGGCTCGAAGCATGGCAGAGATTCTATATCCACGTGAGGAATATGTTCATGATCGAAGATTTTGTCCTTGTCAAACTGCACTGAGGAATAGAAGTTGGCTTGACTAGCAGTCCAGAAACGCCTCTTCCTTATGCGAGCAGAGTCATATGGATTATAATCAGTGAAGAACACATGCTCAGAAAAGAAGTCGTCAGCCTTGAATTTTTGCTTCCTTGAGAACGGATTCTTCGGCTTGGGCAGAGGAGTGTCAGTGATTTGAAGCACAACCTCAGGAATCGCGAGCTCAGGTTCTTCAGGCTGAGGAATTTCTGGTTCCTCTACGTGTGCAGCTTGGGGATCAGTAGCAGCAGGTTCTTCAGCACTAGCGGCTGGAACATCTTCATGAACAGAAGGAGTGGGATGAGTTTCTTCCGAGCCCATCTGAACTGTTGTTGCCGGGGACTGAGGAATTTGTTGGATAGGTGTGAATGGAGGAGTATTGGGATGCTGACTTTCCCAAAAGTCATCATTCATCACTGGTGTAGTGCATCCAATATCCACATCTTCATCTTCATTTTCAATTTCCTCAACACCAGCCTCTTCAGCTGTGAACTGAGGCATAGGTGAGGAAATGAATGGCGTTGAAGGGATTGCTTCCACTTCAATTTCATCATCAAGCTGCTCTGACGTAGCAGCAGAATGATTTTCTTCATCAGATCCGCTTGGGATCTTGTAGTCTTCTCCATAAGGAACAATTTCCTTTGATGACATGGAGGAAATTGGAACAACATCAATAGGATTTTCAAGAGAGCTGGTCATTGGCTTCATTTTCTTCGCAGCCGAAGAATTCGACGCAGCTGATGCCTTCCTTTTCTTCACTGCAGCTCGCTCTGCAGCCTTGGTCTTCTTCACTTCATAGGCAGAAGGAAGAATTGGAGTTGGTGTAGGCGCGGGAGGAGCTGAGGAATTTGGTTGATTTTCTTCAGGCGTAACTGATGCAGTTGCCCTGATCTCTTCAGTTTCTTCAGGTGCACCACTAGTGGATGCCCTAGCAATTTCTTCAGCGGCTGGAATGGAGTCATCAACACTGGAACTTGTATTTTCATCAGCAGGCTGAACGTCATCAGCGGTGCTGGCATGTTCTTCAGCAGGTTGAGCAGAGTCTGCAGCCTGAGGAGTTTCTTGTTGTGATGGGGCTGCAACAGTTGTCATTTTCTTCGTCAGGTTGACGAATCTCACTTTGGCTCCTTGCCAGTCAGCATTGTATGCATCGAAGTCTTTGCTGAGGGCTTGGATTGAAGATTGAGCCTGGAGAAGTTCCTCAGGTGTCATTCTTACAACATTTTTTTCGGGAGCTTCTCCTTCCTGTATTGATCCTTCTTGATCTCACGTGCCTTCTCAAATTTCCATTTCTCTTGAGTGATGAAATGGGTCAGCATGTGACTTTGACCGGGAGTCATAGGCAGATCAGGCATGGGGGTGTTTGGATCCTTGTGCCAGAGATCATTGTAATCGAGGATCTTCTTCGGATCCAAAAGCAGTGGCACAGATGTGCCTTTGGCTCTAGCGGCCTTCACTTGTGCATCTCGATGATTTCGCAAGTTCATCATCGAAGCTTCATCATCGAGGGCACTTGGAACGCAACCTGTTTCTTCCTTGGACTTGGCCGAGGACGCGCCCACTGTTGCTTTAGTCTTCAATCTTGAGGGCGGATGAGGACATTGGTGCAGGTGAGGAACTTCTTTGAGACACGAAGCAATTGAAAACCAGAGTCCTTTGGCATGTAGCCAGATGCACAGGGGTTGAGGACTTTGGTGGAGCAGTAGCGGTATGAGGAATTTGCCGTGAGGGCATAGCTGAGGAACTTGGCCGTGAGGGCGCTGTTGGTGAAGGACTTGGCTTGCGAGCAGGCTTCTTCGGCATTGATTTCCTCGGTCTGACCAAGGACTCAGCAACAGCAGCAGCAGCAGAATCCTCATTGAATTTCCTCACTGCCTCCTTGGCCTGTCTTGCCAATTTAGCTTGGCGCCTAGCCCATTCGTCAGGAAAGTCCTCACCACGCTTGATGCTAGTGGGATCAGCTACTTGGCCAGGTGCCAATGGAGCTCTTGGGCATGGAGGATTTATAGCGAATTTCTTCATGTACTTTGGAGTAACATATCGATATTCCCTCCATTCCCTTGCCCATCTCCGTTCAATTCTCTTAATGCGCACTTTGCGCTGATTTTTGTTCTCTTTGCCAAATTTGGCTTCATCAGGTGTGCAATAATCCTTGTATATGTCATCAGGGATTTCGAAAGCAGTCATGACCTCAGGCTTCTTTCCTCCTTTCTGCGGTCTCTTTCCTTCAGCCATATTCTTCAGATGAGGAATTTGAACAACTGAGCACTCTAAAGTAGGGGTACCTTAGTATCCCGAACTTGTGCATGGGCAGTCGCAGCGTCCCGCGGCAGGGCTTGCCGGGCGTCCGCCAAGATCCTCAGCTGTTCCTATTGATGCCATTCAAGAACAAAGTGTTTTGACTGAGAAGACAAGACTCCGGCAAGAGGAGCTTGCCGGAAAGGACAAGGCCCTGGCAAGAGGAGCTTGCCGGGAAGGCCAACCGAGGCATTTCAAGAAACTTGCGGCGACGCGCCGCGTGTCCCGGCAAGACCCGACGAGCGACAAGCTTTCGGGTGCGACAAGACAACAATCGCGGCAAGGCGCTTGCCACGGCGAAGCCACCACTTTGTGCCTACGCTCCAGCGCATCCGTCGACGTGTCACCGCAGGAACGTTCCAGGCGCACGTGGCGGGAAGCTGTGCAGCCAAGCGGTACGAGGTGGCGAGTGGAGATGACGAGAAGGCCATCGTGGCGAACGGTGGGGCCCCTAACCGTCGTTTTCTGCACTATTTGGGCGATCCGACGGGCATTAAATGCCCTTGTCCCCTGCCGTCAGAGTTAGGTAGGGTGCACTATAGATAGCAGTTGTACCAACCCTTCTTTTTTACATTTCTACCCCTGTCTGCGTTGCCACCTGTCGGTGACCCCTTTAGCCTATAAAAGGAGGCCCATGCGCAACGTAGAGGGGGTTCGACTCATTCGAAACTACAAAACGCTCACACTCTCGAGCAAGAACACAATACAAACACAAAGCAGCAGTAGGAGTTTTATCTCTCCGGAGAGCTCCGAAGCTGGGTAAAAGCCCTCGTGTGCTCCGCCTCGATCTGCTCTTTGTGCGCTCTCCGCTCCCTTGCTGGACCGAAAGGGGCCCTGCGCCATAGGTGTTCGTTTCCCCACGACATCTTTGGCGCGCCAGGTAGGGGGCGTTGAGGTTGTCCGAACCTGATCCGGCGTTCACGCGTGCTACATCCACATCTTCATCGACATGCCACCAAAGAAGAAGGCTTCGGAGGTGGTTGGTCCGTCTGCGTCGGTCCCGCCGCCACCGGAGCAAACGGGCGGTGGGGTAGACGCCGGCGGAGGAACGGGCGCCGATGGGGGAGCTCACATTGTTACCAGATCCAAGGACAAGGCCCCTCAAACTTGGGGTGTCCGTGCATGCACCGCGCCCCTCTCAGGAGGCGCGGGACCGACAACGCCATGGTGCTCCTAGCACCATACTCGCGTTAGAACAAGGCCAAGCTGGTGGATCGCGGGACGCTCAAGGCCAACATACACGCCAACATGTTGGCGCGAGCGCGGCACGGTCACCTGGACGAGATGTTGCTCCTTCTAACACTGTTAGAAGTTTGAGCATATCCCGCTCCTCGCGTCGTTCGCCCCCGCCGCCGAAAACCCCAGAAGAAGCGTTGGCTTGAGCCCAACTGCTCCTAGACTACCCTCCAGCGCCGGACAAGATCGACGATTGGAGGATCACCATTCAGAGCCACATCGGCTTTGTCAATGGCGACACTCCCCGGCAACCGAGTATGTCGAAGCCACGGCAAGATGCCCAGGCGCAAGCCGGTGGCGACAAGACCGGTGGGGGTGCAACCACCGTGCACTCCCCGCCCCGAAGGCCAAGATCGCCGACTCGCCGGGTCAACCTCGACACCGACTCCACGGCGTCGTTAGATCCACGAGTTCGTCGTGATCAGCACCAAATTCTTCAAGAACGGCAGCGAGAGGACGCTCGCACTCGAATCGAACGTCGAAGAGAAGCGCGGCATCAATCAGAACAGCGCGCTGGACCCACTGTCGACATGCATGCGCCAGGGGAACCAGGCGACCTGCCGTATGCGGCAGGTTGCCCTGCGTTTACCCGTGAGCTGCGGCAAGTCCGAGGGCTCAAGACAAAGAACTTCAAGCAGATGTACCGAGAAGCACGATGGCAGGATACATCCGTCGGAGTTCCTCAGCGTCTACACCATCGCGGTGCAGGCGGCCGGGTGGCACGACGAGAAGATCCTCGCCAACTACTTCTCGCTGGTGCTCAAGCCCAACGTCAGATCGTGGCTCATGCACTTGCCGGAGGACTCCATCTCCTCATGGGCGGATCTGTGCCATCAGTTTGTCGGCGCCTTCACAGGCGGCCACAAGCCCCATGGCCAGGAGAGCGATCTTCATCTGCTCGCCCAGAAGGAAGGAGAACCCCTGCGCAAGTATATTCAAAGATTCAGCCAAGTGCAGTGCAACATCCCATATGTCCACCCTGCCACGGTTATCAGCGCATTCCATCAGAATGTGCGAAACCGCAGGATGAGGGAGGAGATGGCGATGTGCAAGATTAGAGACGTCAGTGAGCTGTATGCCCTGGCCGACAAGTGTGCACGTGCTGAAGAAGGGAGGAAACTCCCCGGAGAGAATGCAGGAGCAGAAGGGTCTAACAGTGAGGATGCCGCTCCGGCAAAGAAAAACCAGTGGCGGAACAACAAGAAGCGGAAAGCTAAAGATGTGCTAGTTGTCGAGCAGTCTGGCAACGGAGGTGGCGCCGAGAAGGCCAAATCTGGTAACTCAGGCGAGGCCGTGGTGGCCGCCGACAAGGAGGATGGCTCCGCAAGCAATACTGCAAGATCCACCGCACCAAGGGCCATGATCTCCAGACCTGCAAGAAAGTTGAGCAGCTCGTTGAACTGCAGAAGGCTGAATACGAGCGACGCGACAAGGAGAAGGCCCAAGAAGGTGGAGGAGGATCCGGCAAGAAGCGTCCCGGCCGGGGAGGGCGCCGCGGTAAGGCCAAGCAGCAGCAAGGAGATAGGCCACCCCGCGACCGACGAGCAGGAGTTTCAGAAAGCAATAGAGGTTTTGTGCGTCGCCGGCGGTGCTTCTCTGCATACTTCGCACCACCAGCTCAAACAGTGGGTGCGGGAGGTTAATGCCACAGAACCATCAGCTGAGTCGCGCAAGCCTCTGAAGTGGTCCAGCACGCCCATCATCTTTGATGTTGAGGATCACCCTGACCGCATAACTGCGGTCGGGTGCTTGCCGATGTTGGTTTCACCAACTATCCGCAACCTCAAGGTCACAAAGATGCTGGTTGATGGCGGGGCCGCAACCTCCAGATCCCCGACAGCGAGCTCGAAGAGACCGGCACTTTCCAAGGAATCAACCCGGGAAGGAGCAAGCCAAAGGGGAAGATCACACTGCCAGTGACATTTGGCAGCGAGCTGAACTTCAGGACAGAGAAAGTCACCTTTGACGTCGCTGATTTCCTGAAAGTGCAACTAATCCCCGGGTGGTTTTGGTAATTAATAACAACATATATATCATTGAACTAATTATTTCTTGAGAATATTTCAGAAAGTTCAGTGATATGGGTATGGCAATGACTGATGATGTGGACCCCTCAAAATGCTAAGGAAAACATTGGCAAAAGCTCAAGACTCTATTTTTGGTTTAGTGATCCAAGATCACATTGAGTCCATAGGAAAGCCAATACTATTAAAAGGGGATGAGGTTATGATGATGATCTGGTTGCTCAAAGTGCTTAGTGATTTATCTCTCAAACTATCAGCAATCTTTCATTCCAACATAAACTCATAAGTAATCTCGGTCCCACCGATTCCATAAACTCAGTCACACCGAGATGAACCACCTCAGCCATATACCCAAACCCTAGAAATTTCGGATTTTCCGATTCCAAACTCGGTCATACCGAAACTGGTGTTGCCAACCTTCTGTAACCTTCTGTACTCAAATCGGTGTCACCGAGATGAGAAAGTCGGTCCCACCGAGAATGGCAAACCCTAGTCTTTGGAAGAATCGGACTAACCGAGATTGTATTTTCGGTCCCACTAAAATCCCAACGCTCACAAGATTTGAACTTTCGGTCTCACCGAGTTGTCAACTTCGGTCCGACCGAGATTGGTCAAATGTGTGTAACGGTTGGATTTTGTGTGGAGGCTATAAATACCCTCCACCTCCTCTTCATTCGTGGAGAGAGCCATCGAAAGAACTACCACTCCTACCTTACATTTTCGAGAAGAAAACTACCTACCCTTGTGTTGAGATCAAGTTGCTCCACTCCCACCATATGAAACTTGATTTCTAGCCTTCCCAAGTTGCTTTCCACTCAATCCCTTCTTCCACCACAGCCAAATCAGTGAGGAGAGTTGAGTGTTGGGGAGATTATCATTTGAAGCACAAGAGCAAGGAGTTCATCATCACCAACACCATCTATTACCTTTTGGAGGGTGGTGCCTCCTAGATTGGTTAGGTGTCGCTTGGGAGCCTCGTCAAGATGTGGAGTTGAACCAAGAAGTTTGTAAGGGCAAGGAGATCGCCTACTTCGTGAAGATCTACCCCGAGTAAGGCTAGTCCTCCGTGGGACGAGGCCATGATGGCATAGACAAGGTTGCTTCTTCGTGGACCCTTCGTGGGTGGAGCCCTCCGTGGACTCTCGCAGCCGTTACCCTCCGTGGGTTGAAGTCTCCATCAACGTGGATTGACGATAGCACCACCTATCGGAACCACGAGAAAAATCTCCGTGTCTCCAAATTGCGTTTGCTCTTCTCCACCTCTTATTTACTACATGTGCAATTTACTTTCCGCTGCCATTACTCTAGAATTGCATGTGTAGGGTGATACTTGACTTGGTTATCATTGTGAACTTGCTAAAACTTGTCCTAATCAAAAGGCTAAACTTTTAAATTGTCAAGTAGTCTAATCACCCCCTCTAGACATACTTCCGATCCTACAAGTGGTATCGAGCTTTGGTCTCCATTGGATTGGTTTCATTGCATTGACTCCATAAGCTTGGTTTCACAACCTAGGAGAGTATGGCGTCTAGTGAGGGTAATTTTCAGAGAGGTCCTTACTTTGATGGTTCAAATTTTGCTAGTTGGAAGCATAAAATGAAAATGCATATTCTTGGACATAACCCCGCCGCATGGGGCATTATTTGTGTTGGCTTGCAAGGTGAGTTCTTCGAGGAAGGAAAAGTTCCGGATCGCGGCTACAGCGGATGAGTTGCGGATGTTCTGAACAATGCTCAAGCTTGTGACATTCTCTTCAATGCTTTGTGTCCCGAGGAGTTCAACAAGATCAGCCGTCTTGAGAATGCAAAAGAGATTTGGGATACTTTGGTGAAATGCACGAAGGTACCGAGTCCGTGAAGGAATCAAAGCTAGATGTTCTTCAAGGTCAACTTGACAAGTTCAAGATGAAGGAAGGTGAAGGAGTCGCTGAAATGTACTCTAGGCTTGCTCTCATCACCAATGAGATTGCTGGCTTAGGAAGCGAAGAAATGACCGACCGATTCATCATCAAGAAGATTCTTAGAGCTTTGGATGGAAAGTATGACACCGTGTGCACTTTGATCCAAATGATGCCAAACTACAAGAATCTCAAGCCTACCGAAGTCATTGGAAGAATTGTTGCTCATGAGATGACACTTAAAGATAAGGAAGAGCTTCACAACAAGTCAAGTGGTGCTTACAAAGCTACAGTTGAAGCTCCCACAACCTCAAGTGACAAGATGGTTTCCAATGAAGAGATAAGCCTAATGGTGAAGAACTTCAACAAATTCTACAAGAGTAGAAGCAAAGAAAGAAGCTCAAAGTCTAGATCATATGATGAAAAGAGATCTTCTAGTCGTGATCGAAACTGCTACAATTGTGGAAGACCCGGACACTACTCAAATGAGTGTTCGACCCCCCACAAGAGAAGAGAAGAATCTCCAAGAAGAAGAAGCTCAAGAGAAGAGTCACCTCGAAAAGAGAGAAGGAGTAGAGATGATCGTTATGAACAAAGATCCTCTCGGAGAAGCAAGGATTCGGAAAGGAAAGACAAGTCATCAAGGATCTACACAAGAAGAAAACATCAAGCTCATGTTGGTGAATGGGTCTCCGGCTCCGACTCCGACAATCACTCCGAAAGAAGCTATCACTCCAACTCCGAATACAGTCAAGATGAAGGTGTTGCCGGTCTTGCTCTCGTGTCCTCCAACTCCAACTCCTATGACTTGTTTGATTCACCAAATGAGGGAATTGGAAGATGCTTCATGGCAAAAGGCCCCAAGGTATCACACCCAGAATTCATTGACTTTGATAGTGATGAAGATGACTTGCTTGGTGAAGATGAGCTTTTACATGACAAATCTAGTGAGCTTAGTAATGATGAACATGCTAATAGTCTTTATAGTCGAGAAGAGTCGAATGACAATGCTATGAAGGAGATTGAGCGTCTAACTAAAGAACTAAACACTCTTAAGTTAGCTCATGAAACAACTCAAGAAGATCATAGAGAGCTCCTAAGATCTCATGAGAAGCTACGCTTCGAGAAGCTCAATCTAGAGCAAGAACATGAGTTTCTAAAAGCTATCAATGACGATCTTCGAAAGAAGAGTTCTTCATATCTTGCCAAACGACTTCTCTTGTCTAATTTCTTGCCACCTATTAAAACTAAGCATGACAAGCATAAGAAAAATTCTTCATCTAGTAGTAACAATAATCATGCCAAATCAAATGTTGTTACTTCTAGTAGTTCTCATGATTCCACTAACAATGTTTCAAGCCAAGTTTCACTTGAGCAAGAAAATAGTCTATTGAAAGGGATTATAGAGAAAGGTGTCTACAAGAGCCTTGCCGGAAGCAAGAACTTTGAGGAAATTGTTCGCAAACAAGGAAGACAGGAAGAATCAAGGAATTGGTTTTGAGCGAAGGTTCAACGCGAAGGTGTTGAATGGGAAGAAGGTCAATATCCCACTCCAAAGTTTGTTTCTCAAAAGGAGAAGTATGATCCTACTTCTTCCAATGTGGAACAAGCTCAAGATGACCTTCCACCACAAGACCACAAGCTAAAAGGCAAGGACAAGCTTCAAGAGGAGATTGATGCATTCATTGAAGCACCCAAGGCCATGGTCAAGTGGGTTCCCAAGGCAACTTCAAGTTCTACTTCGTCAAGCTCAACTACTACCCCAAGGATTCCCATCAAGATGATGTGGATCCCAAGAAGAAGAACTAGAGAGTTCTTGAGGGTGACTCCGCCAATTTACTTCACTCACATTCATTTTGGCAAGAACTTGTGCAATCAACTTCCACATCTTGCACTAGTTCATGGAGTCACAAACCCTCATGTTGGTAAGTCAAGGGACAAGGTAATCATTGCTTTCATGGACATCATCTATTGTGTACTTCAATCTATGTCCATGGATATCCTTGTTTGTTCCTTGTGGGACTAACCCATGTAGGTATTGAAAGTGCCCGAATCCAAAGGATTGCTCCCAACTCTTGGTGATCTTCATCAACATTGAGCATCCACATCTTCAACATCTACATGAAGTCTTCAACGACAACCCAAGGTTAGTTTGACCCTTTAAAAGGGGTTCTCACATCAAGGGGGAGCTTTGCTCTTAAGAATTGAGCTAAAGCATCTTCAAATGATGTGAACACATTAATGCTTTATGTAAAAGTGGTAACCCCACTTGTGCTTAAACGATGAGTATGACCTATGATCAAATGTTCTCATTTGACTCCTAAGTCAATATACTCATATATAGATGACCTAGTCATCGCCAAATTGTGTGCTAGTAGCTAGTGTTTTGTTTGTGCATGTTTGACACATGTTTTATTTGCTATCTTATTGTGTGAGCATGTTGGATGCATGATTTTATCCATTCGAGGACATCCATTTGTTGCTTTGGTCTTTTGGAGTTTTCTTTTTGACCAAATGGATGGACAAGAATGCCTAAGTTCCTCCCCTAGCTATCTATGCTTTCTTGTCTCAAACTCTATTCATGCTTATATCACAAACTTTGAACAAGACTTTTTGGACAGACCGAGTGAGGAGCACTCGAGCCACCGATCCGTCAAAAGCTTAAATTCCAAAACCTTCTAAGTACTTTCGGTCAAACCAATATACTCAAATCGGACGGACCAAATCACTTGGATTGATCTAGCTTTTCACCTCGGTGAAACCGAGTTGCAGATTTCGGCGTGACCGATGTGAGTAAGCGCTTGCGTTAACCATCTCGGTCCCACCGAAGTTTTCCAACTCGGTCCCACCGACACCGAGGGTATATATACCCGAGGGCTGCGCGCTGATGATTCCTTCAAACGTCTCGCCCTCAAACCCTTATTTGCCGTCGCCGTGGTCTCACGGATCGTCTCCGTCGTCGCTTTCAGGCGCCTCACCATGGTCTCCATCGCCGTTAACGGTCAATCTCATCGCCGTTGCCGCCGTAGTGAAACTCCACCAAGTTGGGTGAGTTTCATCCTCTCGTCTTCAACCTCGATTCAATGCACGATAGGTTTTGCCTAGCTTCTTGCCAAGTTTGAAATCTTCCTATCCAGCAGATTAGTTCTTAGAACGAAATTGAGTGAAAATTTTAGGGTTAGGTTTCACGAACACATCTCGGTGTGACCGATTCTACATTATCGGATCGACCGATTTGGCCTCTGGCCTTAGCATTTGCACTTTTCGGTCCAACCGAAGTTGTGCAAATCGGTAAGACCGAAATGAGGATTTAGTGAAACCCTAGTGTTCTCGGCTAGACCGAAACCCATTTCGGTCCAACCGAAAGTGGTGTGAATGGTTCTGTTTAGACACTTGGATTCACGAATTTTAGACTCGGTCGACCGAAATGCATTCTCGTGAAAACCTAAAACTGAAGTTTGAACTCATTCTTTTTGCAAAATCCTCTGCAGTTTGTGATAACTCTTCTATTCTGCCTATACCTATTCTATTCACAGGTTGTCAGTCATGTCTGATGCAAGTGACAGCCAGAACAGGTCTGAATCACCAGTTGCAATTCCAGAGGCAGTCACTAGTCCTGAAGCAAGCAGTTTCTCAGATGATGGAGAAAGGAGCACCCCAAGTGGATTGCCTCCTGCTGCCACCAGTGCCAGGAAGAAGAGAAATTCTGATGAGGAGGATTCTGACTTTGTTGCTGAGGAGGAGATTACATCCAAGCCAAAAAGGAAAGTGGTTGCCAAAGACTATCAAGGGAAACATACCAGGAAAGGCACCAGCAAGGTGAAGAAGTCCACAGTTGCTAAGAAACTGAGCATGGAAGAAGAAACCTCCAGCAAGATAAAGAAAACTTCCAAGAGGAAGAGGTTAGTTCATGATGAAGCTGATGATGATTCTGATGAGGAAGCACCCCAGCCTCCTCAGAAGCCTAAGTTGATGGGAGATGCCATCAGGGCAGGAGCACCCACAAAATCTAAGCCATCAGCTCCAGCAAAGGCAGCCCAAGCCAAACCTGCTGCCAAGCCAAAGAAAACAGTAAGAAATATTCCTGCTTCAGAGAAGAAGAAGGACAATGTGCCACCTGCTGAATCTGATGAAGAGGCACATGTATTGCTGAAGCTTAGACAGAAACTGCCAGTCCATAATGATGCTCATCCTCGAGCAGAAAATATGAAGGAAAGGAAGGACAAAGGTCTCAGGCTATGGAGGCAAGTTGATCCATATGCCACCAGGAGAAGGACAGCTGTTGACTCAAGGTTCCACACTAGAGAGCAACAAGATTTCTATGAAACAGTGCTCATGGACAAGAAGCCAATTGTTCTTGACACGAGATCGTTATTTGGAAATACATCGACGAGTGAAAAGCACAGAGACTACTTCCCACGTGCATGAGAGCTTCACTTGCATGTGGAGTTGCAGAGTTCGTTGGTCGGTCGATTGCTTGGAATGATGAAATGATCATGCAGTTCTATGCCACCGCACACTTCTATCCAGATGGCAGAATTGTATGGATGACTGAAGGCCAGAGATTCTCTTCAACAGTTGAAGAGTGGGCAGCATTGCTAAACGCTCCAGCATCAAGGGATGATGATGTTGATGTTTATGGAATCCCCAAGAAAAATCACGAGTCTATGAGGAACATGTACAATGAGGTACCAGCCAAGGATGTTGAGATATGGAAGCTTGGATCAGTGTATCATCTTCAGGCAGGTCTCCCAACCACTAACACTATTCTGAGGCATACTTTGATGCCCAAGTCAGGAGACCATCGCATGATAAGAGGCTATTCTATCAACATGCTGCACATTCTAGATCAGAAGACACCTTTTAAGGTGATGGACACGATAGTTGAGACTATCAAGAGGACAACAGCAGACTGAGAAGAGGTCATGTGGGTTTGCCCGCACATTCAGATGTTCATCAATGCCAAGTTTGGCACGGCACCTACTTGTTGGATAGACCCCACTTGCCATCGCAGCCTTTGAACATGAAGATAATGAAGTTGTAATGGTGAGGATGATCCCACATCTGTTGAAGGACAAGCTAAGTCTGAAGCTGCCAAACAAGCTAAAAGTGAGAAGGAAGCAAGGCAGCAGAAAGCCCAAGAGCGTTGGAGAACAACTTCTTGAAGCTACCGGAGGATTGAACTACGCCTGGCCAGCATAGTGCAATCTCAGGAGAGTCTTGAGAGGATAGTTGAAGACAAGTTCCATGCTCTGGATGTCAAGCTGACTGAAGTGCAGGTCACCGTCAACAAGCTTGAGGCAGATATCGAGGAAGCAAAGAGGGAGAAGGCAGAGCTCATGAAGGAGATGGAAGATGATCTAGTCCAGGATGACTATGAGCAGCCTGCTGCAGTGCCCACAAAGCCCAGATCAGCTGCTATTCGATGGCAGACCTCGGGGCTACAAGATCGGCACCTCCTACAGCTCCATCGGTGCCAGCTCCGGCTCCGGTGTCCACTCCTCCGGCTCCACAGACTTCAGCGAAGCTTTTGCAGATGCAGCTATCTCCACTCCATCGACGCAGAGCAGAGCCGCCAGCAGAGTCCCTAGTGACGATTAGCTCTATACCTTTCGAACTTTTTGGTAACTTGTTGCCAAAGGGGGAGAAATTGTATAGATCATAGGACTTCGAGAGAGAGAGTGCTCGTTTTTGCTCGTTCGTTTGTGGTTTTTTCCTTTGAGATACTTTTGAGTTCTTCGAGACATTTCGTGTGCTTGATACTACGTTTGCTCTATCTTTGATGAGTGCTTGATCATACTATGCTTAATGAGTGCTTAATGCTTATCATATTCTATCCATATCTTGTATGATCATTTACTCATGTCTTGGTGATTGGGTGCATGCTATTCATTCTTATCATTTTGTGCGCTCCACCAAGATGTATGTGACATGGAAGAGTGACCCATGATCCTAATCGATTGTGCATTTGCATTCAAACGCAAATCTTAAATAATGCACAAATTTAGGGGGAGCTCTTGCTTATCACATACTTCTCAAGGCGATGATGTTATTCATTGATTATATCATTTGTCGAAGCTTTGATCTATATGTTGTCATCAATTACCAAAAAGGGGGAGATTGAAAGTGCAACTAATCCCCGGGTGGTTTTGGTAATTAATAACAACATATATATCATTGAACTAATTATTTCTTGAGAATATTTCAGAAAGTTCAGTGATATGGGTATGACAATGACTGATGATGTGGACCCCTCAAAATGCTAAGGAAAACATTGGCAAAAGCTCAAGACTCTATTTTTGGTTTAGTGATCCAAGATCACATTGAGTCCATAGGAAAGCCAATACTATTAAAAGGGGATGAGGTTATGATGATGATCTGGTTGCTCAAAGTGCTTAGTGATTTATCTCTCAAACTATCAGCAATCTTTCATTCCAACATAAACTCATAAGTAATCTCGGTCCCACCTATTCCATAAACTCAGTCACACCGAGATGAACCACCTCAGCCATATACCCAAACCCTAGAAATTTCGGATTTTCCGATTCCAAACTCGGTCATACCGAAACTGGTGTTGCCAACCTTCAGAAACTTACGTACTCAAATCGGTGTCACCGAGATGAGAAAGTCGGTCCCACCGAGAATGGCAAACCCTAGTCTTTGGAAGAATCGGACTAACCGAGATTGTATTTTCGGTCCCAAGAAAATCCCAACGTTCTAAGATTTGAACTTTCGGTCTCACCGAGTTGTCAACTTCGGTCCGACCGAGATAGGTCAAATGTGTAACAGTTGGATTTTGTGTGGAGGCTATAAATACCCTCCACCTCCTCTTCATTCGTGGAGAGAGCCATCGAAAGAACTACCACTCCTACCTTACATTTACGAGAAGAAAACTACCTACCCTTGTGTTGAGATCAAGTTGCTCCACTCCCACCATATGAAACTTGATTTCTAGCCTTCCCAAGTTGCTTTCCACTCAATCCCTTCTTCCACCATAGCCAAATCAGTGAGGAGAGTTGAGTGTTGGGGAGATTATCATTTGAAGCACAAGAGCAAGGAGTTCATCATCACCAACACCATCTATTACCTTTTGGAGGTGGTGCCTCCTAGATTGGTTAGGTGTCGCTTGGGAGCCTCCGTCAAGATGTGGAGTTGAACCAAGAAGTTTGTAAGGGCAAGGAGATCGCCTACTTCGTGAAGATCTACCCGAGTAAGGCTAGTCCTCCGTGGGCGTAGGCCATGATGGCATAGACAAGGTTGCTTCTTCGTGGACCCTTAGTGGGTGGAGCCCTCCGTGGACTCTCATGGCCGTTACCCTCCGTGGGTTGAAGTCTCCATCAACGTGGATTAACGATAGCACCACCTATCGGAACCACGAGAAAAATCTCCGTGTCTCCAAATTGCGTTTGCTCTTCTCCACCTCTTATTTACTACATGTGCAATTTACTTTCCGCTGCCATTACTCTAGAATTGCATGTGTAGGGTGATACTTGACTTGGTTATCATTGTGAACTTGCTAAAAACTTCTACTAATCAAAAGGCTAAACTTTTAAATTGTCAAGTAGTCTAATCACCCCCCCTCTAGACATACTTCCGATCCTACATTTCCCATTGCCCTACAATGGGATACTCGGCCGTCTAGCGCTCGCCAAGTTCATGACAGCCTCCCACTACGCCTACAACATGCTCAAGATGCCCGGTCCGATAATTGTCATTTCTTTTCCTGGCGACAAGAAGGATGGCCTTATCTGTACCGACAGGATCTACCGGGAAGCAGCAGCCGCAGCAGAACGCAAACCACTTGCCGCTGAAGCTCCCGGGGGGAAGAAGAAGACCATGTCCGGCAAGAACAGCTCTGATGCCCACTCCGGCAAGCGCACCTCTTCGGAGTGCTGCGCTACCGTCGAGGACGCACCATCGAGCTCCACCGGCAAGTGTAAGAAGGCAAAGATAGCTTCACCAGAGACCAAGAAAGTGGCCGCCAAGGAGGACGGCACTGGTGGTACCTTCACCATCAGTGCCACGCTTGACCCTAAATAGGAAAGCGCGCTCGTTGCTTTCCTGCGGGTGAATGTCGATGTGTTTGCATGGCGACCATCTGACATCCCCGGTGTTCCCAGGAAAGTAATTGAGCACCACCTCACCATTTGTCCTCATGCGCGGCCCGTCAAGCAGAAAGTTAGGAAGCAAGCAGTGGAGCGCCAAGAATTCATTGCTGAAGAGATCAAGAAGTTGGAAGCAGCAGGCCTGGTCAGAGGAGTGCTCCATCCTACGTGGTTGGCCAATCCTGTAGTTGTGCGCAAAGCAAACGGGAAATGGAGGCTTTGTATTGACTTCACTGATGTTAATAGAGCTTGTCCCAAGGATCCATTCCCCTTGCCGCACATCGACCAGATTGTTGACTCCATGGCAGGATGTGATTTGCTTTCATTTCTTGATGCATACTCAGGATATGATCAGATTTTCATGGCAGAAGAGGATGAAGAGAAGACCGCATTCATTACTCCATGTGGCACGTACTGTTTTGTACGGATACCTTTTGGATTGAAGAATGCTGGTTCGACATTTGCAAGGGTAGTTCACGAAGCTTTTGAGCCACAGTTGCACAGAAATGTAGAAGCTTACATGGATGACATAGTGGTCAAGAGCAAAGACAGAGCAACACTAATTCAAGATTTGGACGAGACCTTTACAAATCTGCGCAAGATCAACCTCAAGCTCAACCCCGAGAAGTGCGTATTTGGAGTTCCCTCCGGCAAGCTTCTCGGGTTCTTTGTGTCTCAGCGGGGGATTGAAGCCAACCCCGACAAGATTAAGGCCATTGAGCAGATCGAGGCACCGAAGCGCGTCAAGGATGTGCGAAGGCTTGCCGGCTGCGTAGCTGCTCTCAGTAGGTTCATCTCTAAGTCTGCTGAGTGCGCCCTGCCATTTTTCAAAGTTTTGAAAAAGGAAGGTCCAATGAAATGGACTCGGGAAGCGGAGGCTGCGCTGCAGGACTTGAAGAGATACCTGTCCTCCACTCCAATACTTGTCGCACCTAAGCCACAAGAGAAGTTGTTGCTATATCTAGCGGCAACCAATCAAGTGGTTAGTGCTGCGTTAGTAGCGGAGAGGGAGGCAGATGATGAGCCAGCGGCCGCGGCAAGCACATCCAGCGACAAGCAGGGGGCTTCTCCAGCAAGCTCTGGTCCAAGGATGGATCTGTGCAGCCACAGGAAGAGAAACAAAAGAAGATGGTGCAGCGCCCAGTTTATTTTGTCAGTTCCCTTCTGCAGGGGGCTAGGTCAAGGTATTCTGGTGTGCAGAAATTGCTTTTCGGCCTTCTCATGGCCTCGAGAAAGCTGCGCCATTACTTTCAAGCACACGAGATCACAGTTGTCACTCGCTTTCCGTTGAAGAGGATACTGCAGAATCCAGAAGCAACAGGCACGATTGTCGAGTGGGCACTGGAATTGTCAAGCTTTGGCCTCAAGTTTGAGAGTACCTCAACTATCCAGAGCCGAGCATTGGCAGAATTTATAGCAGAATGGACGCCAACACCTGATGAAGAAACTCCAGAGACGAGCATCCCCGTCAAGGAAGCAAGCAAAGAATGGATCATGAACTTTGATGGTGCCTTCTCGCTGCAAGGCGCCGGTGCGGGCGTACTGCTTTTCGCACCCACCGGAGAGCACCTCAAGTACGTGGTCCAGATGCACTTTCCCAAGGAGCAAGCGACAAACAATACTGCCGAGTATGAAGGCTTGCTTGCCGGACTTAGGATCGCGGCAGACCTTGGGATTAAGAAGCTTATTGTTAGGGGTGACTCGCAGCTTGTCGTCCGCCAAGTGAACAAAGATTATCAGAGTCCGTTGATGGAAGCTTACATTGATGAAGTGAGAAAGTTGGAAGAGCATTTTGACGGCCTACAGATGGAACATGTTCCGAGAGCTCAGAACGACATCGCAGATGGCCTGTCAAAGTGCGCTGCACTCAAATTACCTGTGGAACCAGGGATTTTTGTGCTCAAACTGACTCAACCATCTGTAACACCATCAACGGGATAGAACAAGAAGAGGAAGTCGGTTTCTGGTGACTACTTTCCGGCAGAGCTCCTTGAAGCCGCCGCCAAGAAGGTCCCCAAAATCAACACAAAGAGTGCTGAGGGGCAGTCTGCTCCGACAATCCCTAGGGTTTGTTCCGTTGAAGCAGACGCCCCCGACAAGTTTTGCTCCAGCAGGCTTGCCGGGGAACATCAAGCTCCGGCTGAGCCACAAATTCTTGTCGTGGAAGCAGATGTTCCCGCAGCAGCATTTGCGCCTTTAGTCCTTGTCGTCGAGCCACAAGCTCCGGCATGGGCGCAGCAGATCGTCCGTTTCCTTCAAACAGGAGAACTTCCCGAAGAGCAAGAAGAAGCGGAGAGAGTAGCCCGACAATCAAGTATGTACCAGTTTGTCGATGACATACTGTACAGAAGAAGATTCAACAGAGTGAAATTGAAGTGCATTCCCCGGGAAGATGGACAGGAGCTATTGGCGGAGATACATGGAGGCATATGTGGTCACCACATTGGCGCAAGAGCACTTGCCGGCAAAGCCTTCCGGCAAGGTTTCTTTTGGCCAACAGCCCTCCAGGATGCAACTGCACAAGTAACCAAGTGTGAAGCGTGCCAGTTCCACTCCAAGCAGATACATCAACCAGCTCAAGCTCTCCAGACAATCCCTTTATCCTGGCCATTTTCGGTCCGGGGGCTCGACATCCTCGGCCCCTTTCCCCGAGCTGTCGGAGGCTTTGAGTACTTGTACGTGGCAATCGACAAGTTCACAAAGTGGCCGGAAGTGGAAGCAGTGAGGAAGGTGACAACACAGTCAGCAGTCAAGTTCTTCAGGTCGATTGTTTGCCGTTTCGGAGTCCCTAACAGGATCATCACCGACAATGGCACACAATTCACGAGCCGCACCTTCATGCAGTACGTCCAAGATCTTGGTGCCAAGATCTGCTTCGCTTCTGTTGCTCACCCGAGAAGCAACGGTCAAGCGGAGAGGGCGAAGGCTGAAGTGCTGCGCGGGCTCAAGACCAGAACTTTTGACAAGTTGCACAGGTGCGGAAGAAACTGGATCGAGGAGCTGCCGGTGGTTCTTTGGTCGATCAGGACGACGCCAAATCGAGCCACTGGCCAGACACCTTTTGCTCTAGTCTATGGAGCAGAGGCAGTTCTCCCCACGGAACTCGTATACGGATCGCCTCGAGTGCTCGCTTATGATGAGCTTGAGCAAGAGCAGCTGCGGCAAGATGACGCGCTGCTCCTTGAGGAAGATCGTCTTCAGGCTGCTGTACGAGCTGCTCGATACCAGCAAGCTTTGCGCCGCTACCATAGCCGCAAAGTCAATGCCAGAAGTCTCGAGGAAGGCGACCTTGTTCTTCGGCGCGTTCAATCCGACAAGAATTCCAACAAGTTGACGCCGAAGTGGGAAGGCCCTTATCGGGTGAAACGAGTCACTAGGCCTGGCGCTGTCCTCCTTGAGACCGAAGATGGCTTACCGGTGAGCAACTCCTGGAACATTGAGCATCTTCGTAAGTTTTACCCATAAGGCGCGGTTGTCGGAACCCGTTCCGGCAACCACCTTTTGTACAAGCCTTGCCGCTATTGCATGTAACCCTTTGTACAAAGCCGGGCGCAGATCCCGTGCATAAATAAAGATCATGTGCTTTGCACATCTTGTCAAATTTCATGCCTTTTTCTTTTTGCATGTATTATCTGACACTTTGTGCAGCACTTGCCCCCGGTAAGCAATAACGAGCCTGAAGGCTCCATATCTTTATTTTCTCTTCTTTCTTTTTCTCAAAACGAAGGTTCCTTCACCCACAAGTTCACCGGGGGGGGGGGGAGGAGAAGATAATGGTGTGTACCAGGCGTCGTTCAAAGAAGTATAGCCTTGCCGGGACGCAGACGATAGAAAAGCTAAGTTGCCAAAGTTTGAGCACAATCAATTTTAAATTTTTTAAGTTATCTTCCTTGAACGACCGTGCTTTGTTTGGAAAACCTGTGCGCGGAGGAACCAACTCGTAGCTAGTTGCACCCTTACTTTGTTTCGAGTCCGCTCAACAACGTAAGTGTTCTGCGACTAGTTCCGACAAGGTTTCTTGCCGGAGGCAACGCCGCCAGTAGGCTGCTGATGTTCCGCACTCAACGCTCGCGGCAAGGGCGCCTGCCCCGGCAAGTTTTCCTCAAAAGCGTAGGGTAAAAACATACAAGGGAGGGAATCAAGTAAAGGAAATAACATAGCAAGTACTACCCAGAATAAAGTTATATTACAATAATAACTTGCCGCGCTCTAATAGGTTGTTCCCGTAACATGTCTAGCAGCGGCAAGAAAAAGGAGGAAAAGGGCGGCCTAATCTACACGATCACCGTCGACCCTCCTGACTTCGTTCACCTTGTCCACAATTGGTGCGACAAGGGCTTTGAGCTCTGCAAGATCAGCACCCGCCGGCAGCTTCTTGAGAACGTTGGTGAGGTTGAGGTTCGGATTGCGGAAGAGCACCTTCACCAACACTTTCTCTAGGACTCTGGCACAGATTGCACGCGACTCGTCGGCCAGCTGCCTTGGGATCCTTTCCCGGAGTTGCTGGAGAGCCGTCGCCACGCCCTTGAAGAATGGAGTAAGCTTGGCGCTGGGCTGAAGGTTCTCGTCGGAGGAGTACCCGAAGCCCTCCAGTTCTAGTTGCGCCAGCTCCTCGTCGATGACTGCAGCAATATTGACGAGGCCCTCTGCCCAGAGCTCCACCGTAGCCCTGAAGGTGTTTGGAGTCTCGGCGGCCCTCATCGGCAGCTCCTCGTTGGCTTTGATCTCCTGCTTCAAGTCCTCCTCTCGCTTCATGGCGCCGTCCAGCGTCTCCGTCAGCGTGGCCAGCTTCAGCTCGAGATCGGCGTTGGCGTCCTTGGCGGCGTTCAGCTCCCTGCCCTTATCAGAGAGACGACCCTGCAGCTCACCATGGGCAAGGGCGTCCTTCTCGCGCTCGCGCTGAAGCGCGGCAAGCTCTTCATTCTTTGTCTTGAGGGTGGCTTCCAGCTCCGTCACCCTCACCTCCAGCTCCTTCTTGGCGGCCTCGGCAGCTGCAGCAGCATCCTTCGCTTCCTTAGGGCTCCGCCAAGTGATTGCTCGCGCGCGACAAGCTCCTCCTCATAACTGTCCAAGTTGACCTTCCTCTGTGTCAGCTCGCCTTCTCGCGTGGACAACCCCTCGGCGGCAAGCCGCTGTTGCTCTTCGGCTTCTGCCTTCTCGAGGATGAAAGCCTTCCGAGCCTCGACAAGCTGCGCCCTCTCCTCTGCAATGGACCGGAGGGCCTCCTGGTTGCTGCTCTGGAGCTCCTCCGCATGCTTCTCTATGTCCACTCCCGCCTGCGCAACAAGCGCTTCCCGGGACTCCAGCTTCGCTTGTCGGGCGCGGTAGAGCGACACCAACTTCCGGAGCAGCTGCTCCTCTTCAGACTCGCCGCTGCTGCTGCTTGGCGCGTCAACCACTGTCAGCCCAGCAGAGGCGAGCACTTCCCCGTCAAATGCCTCTCCTTCAACCGGCGCCCTGGAGCTCGACGCCCAGGGAAGCTTGATGAAGACACCCTCGCCGGCCTTCAAGTAGGCGCCGGGCTGGGGCTCTTCGGAGCCCGGTGCTGCATCAGCGGCGGAGGGGTCGGCGGTCGGTGTAGCGCCTTGCGCTCCTGCGCCCTCGGGGTCGTCAGTGCGATCGCCGGACCCCTCGCCAGCTCCTGCGCCAGCAGCCTTGGCGGCCTCTTCGCCGGCGGGATCGTCAGCGCCGGCCTCTTCCTCGGTGGCGGCGGCATCGTCAGTGTTGCCGCATGCATCCTTCTCGCCGGTGGCCTCAGTCTCCATAGGATCTGTGGAAGGGGGATCTAAAGACCGGAAGAGGAAGGAAAAGTTAAGCAAATATCCAAAAAGAAGATCAAAAGAAGAAGAACCCAATGGAAAATTTCCGACAAGGAGGGTTGCCTGTGCTGGGCTCTGTGGTCATGGGCTCCACCACCGAAGGTTCGCTGGTCCCGTCCCTTGCCGGGGAACTACCCCTTGCCAGGGACCTCTCCCTTGTCGGAGAGCGCTCCCTTGCCGGTGAAGCCTCCCTTGGCGGCGTAGTCGAAACAGACAGCACCTTAGGAGCGGCTTCTGATTGTTCCTGGTGGGCCTGTTCCGCTCCTACACAAGCAAGACAAGAATCAAGATATCAACAAGGAAAGGGCACCAGTGCGTGCCCCACAACAAGAAGTGAACAAATACTTACGCTGGGGGCTGCGCTGGGGGCTGCGTCGAGGAGAGGTTGCCGGGTCCGACAAGGTGGTATCGGACGCGTCCTCTACTGTCACAGCAGGATCGTCCTCGATGACAACCACGGGGACCTTGGCCCTCTTCGCCGCTCTCTCGGCCAGAGTCCTGAAAAGGAATGAGGTTCAGAGGGAAGCAGATCAGATATACGAAACAGCAAGAAACAAAGAAATATAAGTACAACAAGAAGAAAGTCTTACTCCTCCTCCTCTTCTTCCTCCTCGTCGGAGCTCAGCGCGGAGAGGTCGAAGTCCGGCACTCTTTCAGCGCGACGAGGCAGAGGAGTAGGCTCCCTTGGACGCTTGGCGGGAGCTGCAGCAGGATCGGAAGTGGCGGCCCGAGAAGACCCCTCTCCAGTTGCCGGCGCGGCGTGAGATGCTCCCGTGTCAGCGGTGCTCGGCGCGGTGGAGCGTGTCCCGCGGCACGGCGGCTGTTGGCCCGTCTGCCGCCCTGCTGTGTCTCCGGTCCTGCGGAGGTGCCTCCTTGGTTGAGCTGGGGGCTGCGCTGAGGGCCCCATCTGCGGCGAGCTGCTTGAAGATGGCTGGCCACTTGCGCCCCCGGCAGGCTCGCTCGCCTCGGCTTCGGGCTTCCCCTCGCCAACGACCTCCCCGCCAAGATCCTCTCGGTCGGCAAGGCTTGCCGCTTCGGCAGCCCCTGCCTCCTCCAAAGTAAACCCGAACTCGCCCGCGGCGGCGACTACCGCCGCCTCCTCCGCCCTGGTGGCAATGTACCGCATCTCTTTATCAGTGGTCTCGCAGGTGAGGAGCCTCTGCTCGTCGGCACGGACTGCTACCTCTACCAAGCCGTGAAAGAATTGCCGCACGACGTCGTCGGAGGGCTCCCGCCAAGTTAGGATAATCCCGTGCGAGTCGCACTCCGGCATCATGGCGCGGATGCGATCGAGCTGGGAGTTGTTGCACAGCGGGATGACGCCCTGCGGCAGCCTGAACCACTCCGGATGGTTGGGGTCGTGCTTGAAAAGCTCCTTGAGCATCCCGTCCAACTCCAAAACAGTGAAGTTAAAATTGAGGCCTGGGCGTAGCCTCATGATATCCGCCGGGCCTCCGAACAGCCAGGCGGGCCTCCCCCTCTTCTGCAGAGGGGCGATGCGGCGGCGAAGAAAGTCCGTGCCAATAGCCCCTACAGTGAGCCCGGCAAGCCTGAGCCGCAGAATCCGGGTGGTGGCGATCTTGACTTAGCATCGCTCGCCGCCGAGGCGCTCGATCGCCGCCACAAGACTACTCGGGCTTGGCGCAAATTGGTGAATGGCTGCGGATCTGCGTCAACAATCCAACACCATTCAGCCCTCCACTCATCCCATTTGCTGCAGAGCTCCCCCTCTAGATAGACCTCCTTCTTGCCGGCCCTCAAGATCCAGGCGATCCCGCCGGACAAGGGCTCTCCTTTCTTGACCCGGGGCATGAAATAGTGGCGGAAAAGGGCTACGTTGGGGTTGATTCCGACGAAGTTCTCGCAAAGATGCGCGAAAACCGCCATGGTCAGAACGGTGTTGGGGGTGAAATCAAGGAGATGGAGCCCGTATGTATTCATGATGTCGCAGAAGAAATCGGAAAAGGGTGGGCAGAGCCCGCAATAGAAGAACAATGGGAAGAAGTAGTACCCTTTTGGGCACCGCTTCGAAGTAGAAGCTTCGGCGGAGAGTGCCTGTGTGCGCGGATGCGCCCACGTCTCGGTCGACCAGAAAAGATATAACCACTCCCGCAGCGCCTTCGCGGTGAGCTCGGGGGGGAAAAGCGCTCGCTCCTTGCGCAGCGCCTCAAGCCGCAGCGCCTCGGCCGACTTCGCACTCTTTCCGGTCTTCGGGGCCATGGCGGAGGCGGTGGAGGAAGGCGGCAGCGACGGGCGGCGGAGCGCTGCTCTCTTTCGGTCTGGGAAGCGGAGGGGAGCGGCGGAGCTTTCTGAGGAAGAAACCACAAGTGGCGAAGGTGGGGGAACGGCCCCTGTTTCCTCTGCTTATAAAGAGGAGAGGCGAACGTTACGCCTTTCTTGATTAAAGAATCACCCACGATCTCTCCCATGATGCCGCATACGACGCGTGCCTTTACGGGAGGGAGCGGTGGATACGGAGTAAGATTTAGTGTGGACTCAGGCCGCGTGTGCCCATGCCCTGTTTTGGGCCTGGCCCAACAGCGCTCGGCATCGTGTGTGGCCCAGGCCCGGGGGCTCCTGTCGGTGTACTAAAGTAGGGGTACCTTAGTATCCCGAACTTGTGCACGGGCAGTCGCAGCGTCCCGCGGCAGGGCTTGCCGGGCGTCCACCAAGATCCTCAGCTATTCCTATTGATGCCATTCAAGAACAAAGTGTTTTGACTGAGAAGACAAGACTCCGGCAAGAGGAGCTTGCCAGAAAGGACAAGGCCCCGGCAAGAGGAGCTTGCCGGGAAGGCCAACCGAGGCATTTCAAGAAACTTGCCGCGACGCGCCGCGCGTCCCGGCAAGACCCGACGAGCGACAAGCTTTCGGGTGCGACTAGACAACAATCGCGGCAAGGCGCTTGCCGCGGCGAAGCCACCACTCTTGCCTATGCTCCAGTGCATCCGTCGACGTGTCACCGCAGGACCGTTCCAGGCGCACGTGGCGGGAAGCTGTGCAGCCAAGCGGTGCGAAGTGGCATTTGGAAATGACGAGAACGCCATCGTGGCGAACGGTGGCGCCCCTAACGGTCGTTTTCTGCACTGTTTGGGCGATCCGACGGGCATTAAATGCCCTTGTCCCCTGCCGTCAGAGTTAGGTAGGGTGCACTGTAGATAGCAGTTGTACCAACCCTTCTTTTTTACATTTCTACCCCTGTCTGCGTTGCCACCTGTCGGTGACCCCTTTAGCCTATAAAAGGAGACCCATGCACAACGTAGAGGGGGTTCGACTCATTCGAAACTACAGAACACTCACACTCTCGAGCAAGAACACAATACAAACACAAAGCAGCAGTAGGAGTTTTATCTCTCCGGAGAGCTCCGAAGCTGGGTAAAATCCCTCGTGTGCTCCGCCTCGATCTGCTCTTCGTGCGCTCTCCGCTCCCTTGCCGGACCGAAAGGGGCCCTGCCCCATAGGTGTTCGTTTCCCCACGACAAAGATCCACACAATTGAGGAATCTTGAAGAAAATGATTGCGTAGACAAATAGATCAAGAGCATACAGTGTGTTAGGTGTTCATATGTGTGAAGATTTGAAGAATAAAACACCTTTGAAGATTTTCATGAAAGTTTGAGAATCAAAGTGAGTAATAAAAGTAACTTTTAATTACCCGAACCGAAGAACACGACGAACTGAGATGAACAGATGTGAAGTTCGTCAGGTTCGATCTCGCACGCCCTAACTTGGCAGAGGGAAACAGCTACGGTGGCGGCGAAGTGAAGATTTCTGCAACCGGCGCGAGTACGACGGCGACGAGGTCGAGGCAGCGAAGCTCTTCCTCACCGGCGACGATGGAGTAGTGGCGGCGCTAGGGTTTGGAGAGCTCGAGCGAGAGACAGCGACCGAGCGGAGTAAATGAAGTGAGGAAGGGGAGAGGGGTATTTGTAGCCATGGTAAAAACTGTTCGCCCGAAGATTTTGGGACGAACATGCCCCTGCCCTTTCTCCTTCACGCGACATGTGTCACCCACGTACTATGTAGATGAGATCGTGTAAGATCGTGGGTGAATAATATAATGCATCGTGGGATGCGGAACGGTTTGAGCGGTAGAACCGAAAATCTGGATAAGATTAGTTTTAAAGTTTCATTCGCAATTTCTTCAGCTAACAAGGACACAGTGAAGACTTTGAACGAGTTTCAATTAGAACGCACATGAAGAATTTGTGAATAGACTGGGTTGAGTATAGCATAGAGGGGGAAGGGTCCGATCACGTTCACTTAGCAGAAAAAAAACAACTTGAAGAACTAGCCATAAGTGAATGTTGTAGAGGACATAAACTCATATATATATATATATATATATATATATATATGGACAAATGTTTCCTACAAGCAGTGGTAGTTACCACCACTTGCGTTTTGTATGTTGTATGTAGTATCTGTCGGAACCGAGAGCATGTACGTGTAGTATGTAGTATATAACGATGATTAGGCAGTATATATACTAATTTTTAGGTAGTATGTACCTTTTTTGAGTATGCTCATTTTTACGTACAAATATGTACGTATTTTATAAATATAACAAAAACTATGGGCTCATATGCAATTTTTTCATGTAACTTGCTTTGAAATATCTTAGATATAGTATATGAATATATCTAAAATAATAAAATAGTATATATAGTACCACATGGTAGTATATGAGACATGTGGGGTAACTACCACGGGTGGTAGGATGGATTTTCCTATATATATATATATATATATATATATATATATATATATATATATATATATATATATATATATATATATATATATATATATATAGCCAATGAAGAAAAACGACGAAAACAGTGAAGATTTTGCAAAGTTGAAGAATTTGAAAAACTGAAGAATTTCAAAAATGAGGAAAAACTCAGATTGAAGATTTTCAACTGTTTGTGGTGGCGTGACCCACCGTATAAGAATGATGATTTCAGACACCATGTAAAATTGTCGTAGGGTTCTGAGAATCAAATTCTTCATTAATTTCTTCACACTTAGAGTGTCATTCTTCATTGATTGAAGAAAAACGTTTCTTCATGTGTTGCACATCTAAGTCATCAATTCTGCATAAGGGTTAGGATGTGTGTCCTTTTCAAAGAACATTCGAAGACTCTAAGATATTTAGCTCACACTGCAACTTGCTAAATCTCTTCTCATCCAAGGGCTTAGTGAAGATATCTGCTAGTTGTTCTTCAGTCTTCACGTTCTCGATGGAGATGTCGCCCTTCAGCACATGATCACGAAGAAAATGATGACGAATCTGAATGTGCTTTGTCTTCGAGTGCTGAACTGGGTTGTGTGCAATCTTGATGGCACTCTCATTGTCGCAGAGGAGAGGCACATTCTTCATGTTGACGCCATAGTCCTTGAGGGTTTGCTTCATCCAAAGCAGTTGAGCACAGCAAGAGCCAGCAGCAATGTATTCAGCTTCAGTGATGAGACGGTGATACGCATTCTGTTTCTTCGAGGACCAACGGACCAAAGATCGTCGAGGAAATGACATGTGCCGCTTGTTGACTTGCGGCACACGATCACCAGCATAGTCGAGTCGAATATCAATGAGATCAAAAGCAGAGCCCTTGGGGTACCATAATCCTAGTGTTGGTGTGTGAACTAGATATCGAAGAATATGCTTCACAGCCTTATGGTGTGATTCCTTCGGTGCAGCTTGAAATCGGGCACACATGCAAACACTAAGCATTATATCTGGCCTAGATGCGCATAAGTACAATAAAGAACCAATCATGGAGCGGTATACCTTGTGATCGAAGTCAATACCATTTTCATCAGTGCATAGATGGACATTTGTGGGCATAGGAATTTTGACGCCTTGGCAATCTTGCATGCCGAATTTCCTCAGTACATCTTTGAGGTATTTCTCCTGAGATATAAATATTCCATTGCGCTGCTGACGAATTTCAAGACCTAAGCAGAATTTCAACTCTCCCATCATAGACATTTGATATTCTTCACTCATCATATAGGCAAATTCATCACTATAGCGTTGGTCAGTACAGCCAAAGATAATATCATCAACATATATTTGGCACACAAACAGTTCACCATCATAAGATTTAGTAAAGAGAGTAGGGTCGAGTGAACCGGGTGTGAATCCATTCTTCATGAAGAATTCCTTCAATGTATCACACCACGCCCAAGGGGCTTGCTTGAGGCCATAGAGGGCCTTGTTGAGTCTAAAGACTTTGTCAGGATTCTTTGGATCTTCAAAACCTAGGGGTTGAGCAACATATACTTCTTCCTCAAGCTTACCATTGAGGAATGCACTTTTCACATCCATTTGATATAAGATGATATCATGATAGTTAGCGTAAGCAAGTAATATGCGAATAGCCTCAAGTCTAGCAACAGGTGCAAAAGTTTCATCGAAATCAATTCCTTCAACCTGTGTGTAGCCTTGAGCTACTAGTCGTGCATTATTCCTCACCACAAGGCCATTTTCATCTTGCTTGTTGCGGTAGATCCCCTTTGTGCCAATGATATTATGCTTGCGAGGATCTGGGTGATTGACCAATTCCCAGACATTATTGAGCTCGAACTGATGTAATTCTTCTTGCATAGCCTGAATCCACTCCGGCTCCAAAAATGCTTCATCTACCTTAGTGGGCTCTGTGATAGAGACAAAAGCATAGTGCCCACAAAAGTTAGATAAATGTGAAGATTTTGAGCGTGTGAGAGGACCTGGTGCGCTAATGTCATCGATGATCTTCTCCACTTGCACTTCTTTTGCAACGCGAGGATGAGCTGGTTGTCGCTGAGGATTTTGATTAGCATTTTCTTCACACCATTTTCCTCATCATTTTCTTGGTGCATCAGCTCGGCGTTCTTGAGGAATAGGAATGAATTCTTCAGCAGATTCTTGAAGGGAATGACATCCTCGGTTGCCTTGAGCTTGATAGCATCCTCGGTGCTGGTTCATCTAACATGAAGGTAGATGCTCTCTTTCCGAGCCATTAGTTTCATCGAACCGCACATCTCTGATGTCAACAATCTTGTGAAGAACAATGTTGAAGACTCTGTAGGTGTGCGAGTCCTTTCCGTAACCAAGCATGAAACCTTCATGTGCTTTCGGTGCAAATTTAGAGTTGTGCTGAGGATCTCTAATCCAGCATTTAGCACCGAAGACTTTGAAATAACTCACATTGGGTTTCTTGTCAGTGAGGAGTTCATAGGCCGTCTTCTTGAAGAATTTGTGAAGATATACTCTGTTGATGATGTGGCACACAGTATCAATAGCATCAATCGAAGAGTGCGAGCCATCTCAACAAGAGTTCTGTTCTTGCGCTCCACGACGCCATTTTGCTGAGGAGTATAGGGAGCAGATAACTCATGAGTAATACCAAGTTCATCGAGATAGGCATCAAGACCAGAATTCTTGAACTCATTTCCATTGTCACTTCTGATATGCTTCAGAGGTGACGGTGATAAGGGAGCATCCATCAATAGATTCTTGTCACCAGTCATGTCATTTGTACATCCACTATCGAGGACCCATTTAGTGGTTTTGGGCTGATCATCCTGCAGATGAATTAGTGTAGCTTACAATCTCATATGCTTCATCAGTGAAGAATATGATATCAAGTTCATCAGATGAATTTCATCAGCGAAGCAGATATAGCGATATGAGGACGTGAGAAATGAAAGTTCATTTCATCATGATTTGACTGCGTCCTTTCAGGCATTTTTTCAGGTCCCCAGCAAATTCTTCAGACGTTAAAGCACGTCTGGAGACCTGACCCTGTAGAAGAAATTAGTTCTTTTTCTTCACCACCCACATCTGGAGGGGTGGCAAAGAATTCATCACTCTGCGAGCACCATATGAGAAAGGTGGCAAAGATGCCAAACCATTTCGTTTCACATAAGAGGGGTTAGGGTAAGGATATGAATAAGCAGAGAAATTCTTTGAGGACTTATGAACATAATGATTTGAAGAATAATGCACATATTCATAGCCCTTAGCTCTACCCTGCGACACAGAGTTATTAGCACGATGATAATTGTCGGTGTACTAAGGTAGGGGTACCTTAGTACCCCGAACTTGGGCACGGGCGGTTGCAGCACCCCGCGACAAGGCTTTCCGGGCGTCCGCCAAGATCCTCCGCCATTCACATTTACTGCCATTCAAGAACAAAGTGTCAACTAAGAGGACGAAGCCCCGGCAAGAGGAGCTTGCCGGGAAGGACAAAGACCCCGGCAAGAGGAGCTTGCCGGGAAGGCCAACCAAGGCACCTCAAAAGACTTGCCACGACGCCCCGCGCGTCCCGGCAAGGCACGGCGAGCGGCAAGCTTGCTGGTGCGACAAGACAACGGCCGCGGCAAGGCGCTTGCCGCGGCAAGGCTTCCACTCTGCACCCAAGCTCCAGCGCATCCAACGACGTGTCACCCCAGGGCTATCCCAGGGCGCGTGGCGTATTTGTGCAGCCATGCAAAGTCGAGGTGGCAAACGGGCGACAAGGAGGCCATTGTGGTAATCGGTGGCGCCCTAACGGTCGCTTCCCTGCTGTTAGCAACCGGACGGGCATTAAATGCCCTTGTCCCCTGCCGTCAGAATTAGGTAGGGGACACTGTTGGTAGCAGTTGTACCAACCCGCGTTTTTACCTTTCTACCCCTCTTTCTACGCTGCCACCTGTCGGTGACCCCCTTAGACTATAAAAGCGAGGCCCATGCGCACGTAGAGGGGGTTCGGTTCATTCGATGCGTCCAACACCACTATACGCTCACGCTCTCGAGCAAGAACAAATACAAACACAAAGCAGCAGTAGGACTTTTATCTCTGTGGAGAGCTCCAAAGATGGGTAAAATCCCCCGCGTGCTCTCGCCTCGATCCGCTCTGCGTGCGCCCTCCGCTCCCTTGTCGGACCAGAAGGGGCCCCCTGCCCCACAGGTGTTCGTGCTCCCAATCCCCGCGACATCTTTGGCGCGCCAGGTAGGGGGGCGTCGAGGTCGTGCGTATCTGATCCGGCGTCTGCGCGCTCTACATCAACATCTTCATCGACATGCCAGCGAAGAAGAAGACTTCGGAGGTGGCCGCTCCGTCTGCGACCGTCCTACTGTCACCAGAGCAAACGGATGGTGGGGCGGACGCCGGCGGAGGAGCGGGCGCTGGCGGGGGGTAGCACATCGTCACCCACTCCGATGACAAGGCCCCGCAAGGTTCAGCATTTGCACATCCACCGCACCCTTCCCGGGAGGTGCAGGATCGACAACGCCACGGTGCTCCTAGCACCGTACTCGCGTTGGAGCAAGGCCAAGCTGGCGGGTCGCGGGACGTTCAAGGCCAGCATGCACGCAAAGACGCCGGCACGCGCGTCTGATGCGCTCGGGCGGATGTTGCTCCTTCTAACACTGTTAGAAGTTTGAGCATGTCCCGCACCTCGCGTCGCTCACCACCGCCACCCAAGACTCCAGAGGAAGTGCTGGCCCGAGCCCAGCTGCTTCTAGATTACCCTCCGGCGCCAGACAAGATCGACGACTAGAGGGCCGCCATTTATAGCCTCATCGGCTTCGCCAATGGCGACAAGCCCCGGCAAGACGCCCAGGCGCAAGCCGACGCCGACAAGACCGCTGGGGGGGCCGCCACCGTGCACTCCCCGCCCCGAAGGCCAAGATCGCCAGCTCGCCGGGCCAACCTCGACAACGACTCCACAGCGTCGTTGGACCCGCGAGCTCGCCGCGATCAGCGCCAAGTTCTTAAAGAATGACGGCACGAAGACGCTCGTACTCGCATCGAGCGTCGACGAGAAGCGCGGCGTCAATCCGACCAACGCGCTGGGCCCACTGTCGATTTGCATGCGCCGGGGGTGCCAGGCGACTTGCCGTACTCGGTAGGTTGCCCTGCATTCACCCGTGAGCTGTGGCAAGTCCAGTGGCCCAACACAAGAACTTCAAACCAGACGTGCCCGAGAAGTACGATGGCAGGATACATCCGTCAGAATTCCTCAGCATCTACACCATCGCGGTGCAGGCTGCCGGAGGACGCGGCGAGAAGATCCTTGCCAATTACTTCCCGCTGGTGCTCAAGCCCAATGTCAGATCTTGGCTCATGCACTTGCCGGAGAACTCCATTTCTTCGTGGGCGGACCTGTGCCACCAGTTTGTCGGTGCCTTCACAGGCGGCCACAAGCCCCATGGCCAGGAGAGCGACCTTCACCTGCTCATCTAGAAGGAGGGTGAACCCCTGCGCAAGTACATACAGAGATTCAGCCAGGTGCAGCGCAACATCCCAGACGTCCACCCTACCGCAGTTATCAGCGTGTTCCATCAGAACGTGCGTAACGCATAATGAGGGAGGAGATGGCGATGTGCAGGATTAGAGATGTCAGCGAGCTATATGCTCTGGCCGACAAGTGCGCACAGGCTGAGGAGGGGAGGAAAATCCCCGGAGAGACTGCAGGAGCAGAAGGATCTGACAGTGAGGATGCCGCCCCGGCAAGGAAGAACCGGAGGTGGAACAACAGAAAGAGAAAGGCTAAGGATGTGCTAGTTGTCGAGCAGTCCGGCAACAGAGGCGGCTCCGACAAGGCCAAAGCTGGTGACTCAGGCGAGGCTGTGGTAGCCGCCGACAACCAGGACGGCTCCGGCAAGCAATATTGCAAGATCCACCGCACCAAGGGCCATGACCTCCAAGCCTGCAAGAAAGTTGAGCAGATGGCGGAGCAACAGAAGGCTGAATATGAGCGCCGCGACAAGGAGAAGGCCCGAGAAGGTGGCGGGGGATCCGGCAAGAAGCTTCCCGCCCGGGGAGGGCGCCGCGGCAAGGCCAAGCCACGGCAAGGGGACAGACCTCCCCGTGGCCGCGACAAGGACGAGGACGAAGACGAAGATGATGAGATCGAGGAAGATGAGACCGACGACCAAGAGTTTCAGAAGGCAACGGAGGTATTGTGCGTCGATGGCGGTGCTTCTCTGCACACCTCGCGCCGCCAACTCAAACAATGGGCGCGAGAGGTGAGTGCAGCAGAGCCGTCCGTTGAATCGCGCAAGCCCCTGAAGTGGTCTAGCACGCCCATCATTTTCGATGTTGAGCATCACCCTGATCGCATCACTGCGGTCGGGTGTCTGCCGATGTTGGTTTCGCCAACCATCTGCAACCTCAAGGTCACGAAGATGTTGGTTGACGGTGGGGCCGGCCTGAATCTGATCTCTTCGGCGGTGCTCAAGAAGCTCCAAATCCCCGACAACGAGCTCGAAGAGACTGGTACCTTTCAAGGAATAAATCCGGGAAGGAGCTCGAAGAGACTGCCAGTGACATTTGGCAGCGAGCTGAATTTCAGGACAGAGAGAGTCACATTTGATGTTGCTGATTTCCCATTACCCTACAATGGGATACTAGGCCGTCCAGCGCTTGCCAAGTTCATGGCAGCATCTCATTACGCCTACAATGTGCTCAAGATGCCTGGTCCGATAAGTGTTATTTCTGTCCAAGGCGACAAGAAGGATGCACTTATCTGTACCGACAAGATCTACCGGAAAGCAGCAGCTGCAGCAGAGCGCCAAACACTTGCCGCTGAAGCTCCCGGGGGGAAGAAGAAGAAGAAGGCCAAGTCCGGCAAGAGCAGCTCTGATGCCCACTCCGGCAAGCGCACCTCTTCGGAGTGCTGCGCTACCGTCGAGGACGCACCATCGAGCTCCACCGGCAAGTGCAAGAAGGCAAAGACAGCTTCACCAGAGACCAAGAAAGTGGCCGCCAAGGAGGGCGGCAGCGGTGCTACCTTCACCATCATCGCCACGCTTGATCCTAAATAGGAAGCGCCGTTGCTTTTCTCGTGGGCGAATGTCGATGTGTTGGCATGGCAACCATCGACATCCCCGTGTTCTGTGAAAGTAACTAAGCACCACCTTGCCGTCTGTCCTCACGCGGCCCGTTAAGCGAGAGTCGATAAGCAGCGTGGAGAGACAAGAGTTCATTGCGAAGAGATCAAGAAGTTGGAAGCAGGCGGGTCTGGTCGAGTGCTCCATCCGGCGTGGTTAGCCAATCCGATGAGTCGTGCGCCAAAGCAAGCGGGAAGTGGAGGCTTTGTATTGACTTCACCGATGTTAATAAAGCTTGTTCCAGGATCCATTTCCCTTGCGGCGCATTGACCAGATTGTCGACTCCACGGCAGGATGTGATCTGCTTTCATTCCTTGATGCATACTCGGGATATCATCGGATCTTCATGGCGAAGAGGATGAAGAAAACGCGTTCATTACTCCATGTAGCGCGTCTTGCTTTGTAACGGATGCCTTTCGGACTAAAGAATGCCGGTTCAACATTTGCGAGAGTAGCCAGTCATGCTTTTGAGCCACAGTTGCACAGAAATGTAGAGGCTTACATGGTTGACATAGTAGTCAAGAGCAGAGACAGAGCAACATTGATCCAAAACTTGGACGAGACCTTCCGGCAAGTTGAACCCCGAGAAGTGCGTGTTTGGAGTTCCTTCCGGCAAGCTTCTCGGGTTCTTTGTGTCCCAGAGGGGGATCGAAGCCAATCCCGACAAGATCAAGGCCATCGAGCAGATCGAAGCCCCGAAGCGATTCAAGGGCGTCTGAAGGCTTGCGGCTGTGTTCTGCTCTCGATGAGGTTCATTTCCAAGTCTGCTGAACGCGCCCTGCCATTTTTCAAAATCTTGAAGAAGGCAGGTCCCATGAAATGGACTCCGGAAGCGGAGGCTGCGCTGCAAGACTTGAAGAAATATTTGTCCTCCACTCCAACACTTGTCGCACCTAAACCACAAGAAAAGTTGCTGATGTATCTGGTGGCAACCAATCAAGTGGTTAGTGCTGCGTTAGTAGCGGAGAGGGAGGCAGATGATGAGCCAGCGGCCGCGGCAAGCGAGTCCAGCGACAAGCAGGGGGCTTCCCCGACAAGCTCTGTCCCGACAAGCCCTGATCCGACAAGCTCTCGTCCCAACAAGCATAGACCTGTGCAGCCACAGGAACAGAAACAAAAGAAGATGGTGCAGCGCCCAGTTTACTTTGTCAGTTCCCTTCTGCAGCGGGCTAGATCAAGGTACTCTGGTGTGCAGAAGTTTCTTTTCAGCCTTCTCATGGCCTCGAGGAAGCTCGCCATTACTTTCAAGCACATGAGATCACAGTTGTCACTCGCTTTCCGCTGAAGAGGATACTGCAGAATCCAGAAGCAACATGCAGGATCGTCGAGTGGGCACTGGAATTGTCAAGCTTTGGCCTCAAGTTTGAAAGTACTTCAACTATTCAGAGCTGAGCATTGGCAGAATTCATAGCGGAGTGGGCGCCAACGCCTGATGAAGAAACCCCGGAGAGGAGCATCCCCGTCAAGGAAGCAAGCAAGGAATGGGTCATGTACTTTGATGGTGCCTTCTTGCTGCAAGGCGCCGGTGCGGGTGTCGGTGTAAAAACCGGCGGATCTCGGGTAGGGGGTCCCGAACTGTGCGTCTAGGCGGATGGTAACAAGAGACGAGGGACACAATGTTTTTACCCAGGTTCGGGCCCTCTCGATGGAGGTAAAACCCTACGTCCTGCTTGATCAATATTGATGATATGGGTAGTACAAGAGTAGATCTACCACGAGATCAAGGAGGCTAAACCCTAGAAGCTAGCCTATGGTATGATTGTTGAGATGTATGTTAGTCCCTACGGACTAAGGCCCTCCGGTTTATATGGACACCGGAGAGGGCTAGGGTTACAGAGTCGGTTACAATGGTAGGAGATCTACATATCCGTATTGCCAAGCTTGCCTTCCACGCCAAGGAAAGTACCATCCGGACACGAGCCGGAGTCTTCAATCTTGTATCTTCGTAGTCTGGCTGTCCGGCGGATATTGATAGTCCGGCTGTCCGGACACCCCCTAGTCCAGGACTCCCTCAGTAGCCCCTGAACCAGTCTTCAATGACGATAAGTCCGGCGTGCATAATGTTCGGCATCGCAAGGCGGGTTCCTCCCTTGAATAATCCGGAGAAGATAATGAACACCAGGATAGTGTCCGGCTCTGCAAAATAAATTCCACATTCCACCGTAGAGAGAATAAAATATACAATTAGTTCAATCTGCTGACGTATTATGCGGCATGACATCACACCGCAGCCAAGCCCTCGTTCGAATCGTTTTTCACTATTCCACCTCAGCACGTTTAGCGAAGAGGTTTCCTTGGCACGTCTTGTCGAAGCAGAGATCGTGTTCCCCTTATTCCGGGATCCTCATCAATACGTGCGTGGGTAACCCAACCGTTCCCGTCGCCACGCCTCCTCTATCGAAGGGGAATCCCAAACGGTCACGGATCTGACCCTTGGTATTTCTTCCCCTTTATAAGAGGACCAAGGCCAGCCTTTGTTCTTCAATCTCGCATCGAATCTTTTCCCCGCTCTCCAGTTCCAACACCCAGAGCCTCAGATTCGAGCGCTTCGGATCCTCAATCATGTCCGGCTCCGACCTCCTGTCACATCCCTAGTTCTGGTATGCACTAGGCTAGCCCTTCATGTGTGCATCATGTTTAAAATTCTCAGAAACTTGAAATGGGGATTGGTCAAACCCTAGCACCAGAAAGAAATCAATAGGATCAAATAAAATCTTTTTCAAGAACCCAAAATGCCCTTTAAAAATGTTCATGATTTTTTATACAGGTGAAAACCTCTGCCAAAATGATGAGCATATTTATTGGTCATTTATGGATTCTTGAGTTAAATCATATTGTATTTGAATTGGAGCATTTAATGCCTATAATATTTTAAATGCTTCAATACTTCTGAAAACAATTGGGGGCTGTTGGAGATAATTCAAATAGTGCCCACAATTTTTGTCAGGATTTTACAAAGTGAGTTAGTATTTTTACTAATTCAAAACAGATCAAACTAAATAGAAAACAGAAACTAAACTAGGAGTAGAGAGAGAAGACTTACGGCTTACTGCAGCCCACTGTGTGGCCCAACACATTGGCCCGGCCAGCAGCCTTCCCCTGTCGTCTTCCTCCTGCCGGGAGGATAGGCAGTGCATGGCAGCCAGACGGCATGCCTGCCACCTCCTGCTTCAGCCGCGCAGCTTCGAGCCCCCAGGCGTGCCACGGAGACGCCCCGAAGCCCCTGTCCCTCTCCCCCACTCGCGGCTCCCTCTCCTCCTCTCTAGCTCCTCCCCGAGCTCCGTCCCAGAGCAACCGTCGCCGCCGTTCGCCGTACCCAAGGCCACCGGCCACCCCTCGCCCTGCCGCTGAGGCTAGAAGATCCACCGCGTCTGCCTTGCCCTCTCCATCGAGCTACGGGACGCCGGGAGGCCCTGCTTCATCATCATCGCGGTCATCTTCAACCTCGGGCACCCGAGCCCCTCACCGTCGATTCAGCGCCGTCAGGGCGTCCCGAGCCTTGACCTCTCTGCTGCCTCCTGTGAGCTCCTGCTCCCAACCCCTCTCTCCCGCCGTGAATCCCTCCTTTAGGCCCCCCAGCCACCATGACAAGATTGCTGCCGCCCGCGATTGTCGCCGTTGTCATTACGGAGGGCCAACGCCGCATCCGAGCACCTGGTCGAGCTCCTAGGGCCCCGTAGCTTCTTCTTGGAGAAAATTCCTTATTTGACACTGTATTAAAATCGGGTTCCTTATTTGACACTGAAAAAGTCTTTCTTCCCTATTTCGCACCAATCCTAAATTTTATTCTCTATACGACACTTCCGTTCATTTTGAGCCTAAATGACACGTAAAAAGACCATTTTGCCCTTCATGTGGTATGTGTGTGTATGCGCGCGCGTTTGCTGTTGCGTGTGTGGGTTCGTGCGCACATGTGTGCTGCTGCGCGTGTGTGTGTGTGTGTGCGCGCGCGCGCGTGTGTGCTGCTGCGTGTGTGTTTGCTACTGTGTGTGTACGTGTGTGTGTGTGTGTGTGCTGTTGCGTGCCTATGTGCTGCATGTGTGTGTGCGTGCTGCGTGCGTGTGTGCTGCTGTGTATGTGTGCGCGTGCATGTGTATTGTTGCGTGTGTGTGTGTGTGTGTGTGTGTGTGTGTGTGTGTGTGTGTGTGTGCAGCGTGTGTGTGTTGCTGCGTGTGTGTGCGTGTGTGTGTGTGTTGCTGCATGTATATGTGCTGCTGCGTGTGTGCTCCTGCCCTGCATGCGATCTTTGCGTGTGTGCGCTTCTTGCACACACACATACCACATGAGGGGCAAAAGAGTCTTTTCAGGTGTCATTTAAGCTTAAAATGGACGGAAATGTCATATAAGGAATAAAATTTAGAACTTGTGTCAAATAGGGAAGAAAAACTTTTTCAGTGTCAAATAAGGAAGCAGATTTTAAGATAGTGTCAAATAGGGAATTTTCTCTTCTTCTTGTGCTCTCCGTTCGCTTGGAATCGAGCTGCAGCCCCGCGCCCGCATCTAGCCGAGCTCCGGCCACCGCCATGGTTGCCGTGGCCATCGTCTCCGGCCACCCCGCAGCCTCCCGCGTGATCCCCTGGATGCGCGCCATGGTGGGCATCCCTCTGGTGCCTCCAGCGCGTCGAGCCGACCCACAGCAGCTCGTTAGAGCAACTCCGCGATCCTCGCCCGTTGGGTTTGGTCGCCGGCGTCCAACTCCGGTGGCTGGTGGCGTGGCACCGTCATTAGCGCCTAACTAACCCCTAGCTCACTTACTGACGGGCCCCTGGCCCTTAATTAACCAGGATTAGTTTCGACTAGGATTAGATTAACTCCGGTGGACCCGGTGTCGGGTTTGACCGGCCCGGTCGGCTTTGACTGGGCCTTTGTCGACCTCTGCTCCTGCCTTGTTACATCGACATGCGGAACCCACGCGTCAGGTTTGGTATGGTGACCGTGTTGACCTGCTGAGGTCAGCATAACGTAGTGCTGACGTCATAAAGCTTTTCTGGTGTTTTTGTTAATTCAGGAAATTCCAGAAATAGTATAAACTTCTAAAAATCATAGAAATTCAACCGTAACTCCAAATCAAACAAATTATATATGAAAAATTATCAGAAAAATTCAAGGAATCCATCTGTGCCATTTTCATGCATGTTTGAACAATGATTGTCCTCTGTTTTGGACAAAACAAATAAAGGGCATTTAAATAATCATATATGGAGTTGGAATTTGAATCATGTATTCAAACCAACTTCATTTAAATCATAGCTAGGTGCATTAGATCAAATCACAACATATTGCCTTGTCATGATCATGCATCATATTGTAGCATTGCATTGATTGTGTTCTTTCTCAGTTGCCGGTGTTTGTCCCCCCTCGATAGGCGTGGTTCGGCGATGTGATCGATGACAGCGATGAAGAGCTATATTATCTTGGAAGTGCCGAGGCAAGCAAAACCCCTTGTTCATTCGATACAATCCCACTCTCTCGCTCCTGCTCTCTTTTACTGCATTAGGACAACAACGTTTCAACTGTTACATGCTGCGGTAGTTGAATCCCTTTATCCTTTGCATGACTGTCATTCCACGATAATTAGATGAAACCCACTAGCATGAGTAGGAGTTGTTTGAGACCTGATGTGCCTACTCATTCATGCTTGTTTGTCATGCCTGCTATTGCTTAGAGTTGTGTCGGTCGATTCATCGGGAATGAATCGGAGGTGTGTGAACATGTCCTACTGTTGAGAGCTAAATGTGTGAACACGATTTGGTAAAGGTAGCGGTGAGAGGCCATGTAGGAGTACATGGTGGGTTGTCTCATTGCAGCCGTCCTCAGGAACTGAGTTCTGTGTTTGTGATCCATGAACAGTTACTACCACACATTGGGCTCCGGGCACTCCAAGCCCTCTCGGCTTCTTAATCACCCTTGTTCTCTGTCCAGGAGTTGCAACTAGTTTCTGGTGTTTGTAGGTAGTGCTAGTAGTCTACCAAGTGGCACCCGGTACAGGTGGGCTTGGGACAGACTAGGCACCGTGGCACGGTGTACCAAGCATACATCCACCCGTCGAGGTGGGCTTGGGAACCCTGCTCACATCGTTTGGGGCCGTGAGCGACACCCGGCGGATCTCCTTGCGGATGGAACCCGAATAGGCGATAAACACGGACGAGAGACTTGAGTGTTTAGGTAGGTCGTGGCCGACTCCTCGCCCGACTTCGCTTGAAGGTTGCCGAGATACATGGCGTGTCTGGTCGATAAGTGGCGAGGCGTGTGTGAAGAAGTACACCCTGCGGGGTTATCATTATCTATTGAATAGCCGGATTCCTCGGATATGGAAACTTGGACCCCTTATACAGTTCATAGACAAGCGAAAGTGGATACTCTAAAATCGCAAGATAAGCGTGAGTGCTATGGATGGCGTTCTCGTAGGGAGGCGGAGCGGATCCATAGTGGTGTATTGATATGGTGAATATGTGGACTCGTGTGCGCCACCTCGGAAGAGTTACATTGCGATCGTAGTTCGGGATAGCCACCGAGTCAAAGCTGGCTTGCTGCGGTCAAACTCCACCTTCCTTTGTTGATAATGATGCATATGTAGATAGTTACGATGTAAGTCTTCTGGGTACATTTGTACTCACGTTTGCCTATTTTATGTTTTTGCGAGAGACTTACGTCTCGCTAGTAGTTCCACGTGGACTTGACGTTTAGCTTGTTACCTCAGCTACGATCTTGTGCCTCGGCGGGATCTGGTAGTTAGTCGAGCTTCTCGGCCTTTTTCATTTGTAGATATACGTACTCGGACATGTTGAGCTCGTTTGTGCTTTGACTTGTATGCTCGATTGTTGGGTCGTGAGACCCATGATTGTAATATCTCGCTCCTCGGAGCCTAATGAATAAATACTTGAGTCGTAGAGTCATGTTGTGATGCCATGTTGTATTTGCACATATCGAGCATATTGTGTGTATGTCATTGAAATGCTTGGTATGTGTGGGATCTGACTATCTGGTTGTTTATCTTTAGTAGCCTCTCTTACCGGGAAATGTCTCCTAGTGTTTCCACTGAGCCATGGTAGCTTGCTACTGCTCCGGAACACCTAGGCTGGCCGGCATGTGTCCTTCTTCGTTCTGTATACGTCCCTTGAAATGTCACGCGTTAGTCTGGAGTCTGTTAGCCGCTACAGCCGGTTCACGAATCTGCTAGCCAGATGCTAAAGCCGGAACTTACTCGCGAGATGGCCGACACGTTCGATCTTTGGGTCACGGATGCTGTCCCTGTAAGTCTGTGCCACTTTGGGTTTACGACTAGCCATGTCAGCCGGGCTCCTTATCATATGGATGCTAGCGACACTATCATATCGTGTGCCAAAAGGCATAAGCGGTCCCGGCAAAGGTAAGGCGACACCGTGGGAATAGCGTGCGTGAGGCGCAAAGTGATATGAGGTGTTACATGCTAGATCGATGTGGCATTGAGTCGGGGTCTGACAGCTTTGGTATCGAGCTTATTTGCTGTAGGATTACCAAGCCAAACTGGTGAAGTTGAGTCTAGAAATGCTTTAGTTATATGTAGGGGAATTGATTGTGGGATGGGAACGTAAGGCTCTTTTTACTCCTTATACCTTATGCCCATCTGATCCGAGTCATCTTATCTTTCCTACGGGGTTAAGGAATTAGGCTTTCTCCACTCTCTATCAGGATCACGTGTTACTAATCCGTAGACTTATAGGATTGTTGGTTTCAAGCCTCAGTTAAGTTCCTACTACTTCCGTATGTTGATTGTTGATCTCGAAACCTTGTTATTGTGATGTTGAGTGGTCATGCCACTATTTTGCAGAATGTCTCAAACCTTTTTGAGCATTTACAGCCGTTATCTTTGTCGAGTCATCGAGTTTCTAAACAATCGATGCACTTGCAAATCCTTTCCCTCTAGCTTTGATGTTCCTTTGGGCGGAGTTGATCACACTAATTGCTGAGTTGAGGTATTCTATTGCCTCGACATATATGTTGGAATTATTATTATGACCCTAGGTGTCTTAGGGGATCATCTAGTAATCTAGCTATGTTATGTGTTCCCGTGTGATCATTACGGCCAACATTCTCGAAGCATCCCGTGATGCCATTTAGTTAAGTAGGTATTCTATTCCTGGGTTTTGAACCCAAGACTCACCCTACTTACCTCATGTTGATAGTGTTTGCTAGTTCCTTTAGGAAATTAGTAACCTTTGCATTAGTCCTCGAGGTCCGTGGTATTTTCTTCTTCCAAATACTATGAACCACTTATGGCAGAAGTTTGTTAAACCAAAAGATCACAACAAGAGTGCTCTCGATGAGTCCTCCATTTTATATTGTGACTCTGCCAGTTCTACCTTTCTGCATGGGTTATCCGGAAGAAAAGTTGAGCTTCGCTCGACATACTAATCTATGCATCCACAACTCAGAAAGGTATATGTTCCTTTGAGTTGTCCCTCTTTAGTTGTCTTCCGACCTTCATCTATCAAATGATAGTCAGGAGTATGCGTGCATCCGTTCATCGATGTCTATTACTCTTGTGGTCCGTCAAGCCATTCTATTCTGAAATGACTAGGAGAAGCAAACTCCGGTACCTCATCCATTTCTAGGATTGGGTCAAAGCAGTTGTATTCTGCAGATCAAAATGCCAATCCAGCTTTTGTTCTGTTCTACCTTGAAGTGTTACCCTCCTTATGTCAGGATTGTCATGAGAATTGCACCACCTCTTATGAATTCTTGACGCAGTGATACTTCTCGCCATCATTTTCATTTCTCGGTTCCGTGTTGTTGCAACCGGAATGCCGACAGGTGAATCATGATGTGTGAACTCAATACTCCTAGCAACTGTGTTGCTTGGTAGTTAATGGACAATAATTTCATTCTTAGTGTGTTGGTTCTTGAATCATCATTCTAAGATTGATCGTGCTACCTAGTCCTTATTTCCGGTGCACTTTTCGGTCGGTGAGTTAGGATTCTATTAATCCCTCGCTCATTTGATCATATCGTCTTGCCCTGAAAAGCAAGATTGTTCTCGAGCTTAGTAACATATCGGTGGATCGTGATTTTCCGGGTATCTTCCCGGAAGTATTACCAGGTTGTCACCTGACCGCTATGTTGAGTTCGTGATCAAGTTGGTTTCATATAAACCACCCCCTTCTCCAAGAATCTGTGTTGCATACCCCTGAGCTGGTTGGTTAAGCTTAACAACAACTTGGAGAGTTGGAAGATAAAGCTTGTCCGACTTAGCTCATATTAAGGGATATCTTGTATATGTGTTGAAGAAAGATGATATCCCCATCGATTGGTCCTCGTGATCAGTTGTTGGACTTATTGTCTTGCCAAAACTTTGATTTGAGTATGGGCTATCCTCAAATCAAGTCAAAACCAACGATGTTCGTAATGTTGTCTTACTCGTGGATTTTCCTCGAGCATACACCATTACATCTTTTGGGTCTGACCAATGCTATCACTTGTTCTCATAATTATGGAATTCAACCTTCATGGAAAACCAGGATGAATTGTTGCTGAGCCCATCGACAACATCCTTATCTTCTCCATAATCTTGATGAACATTAAGCTAGTACTGGAAACTTTTGAAAACATTTGTTCATGCTAGCTCATGAAGCATATGCTTGGATGAAAAGAAGTGACTTCCTCTAATTCATGTGCATTTGGTGCAAGTTGCCGTCGTGAATTCGAGAAAGCATGTTTTTTACCTCCTCTGGAATCATCCCAAGTCAGCTATGCACGTGCGAAGTATTCTATGGTTTGATAGACTGATCATCTCCATTCCATATGTATTCCTAGCACACAAAGCCAATGATTGATTTGTTCAAGGATAAGAAGTTCAAATGCTATTCGAAGAACCAGACGGACATGTACAAGACTTCGTTATCTTCAATGATGGTTCCCAACCGAACTTCGGTAGTGTTTTATTGTAAGACTACCATGTGATCATGCTTATGCAGGACAACGTGTTCACATGTTGTAGCAGAACAGCTCATGTTTTGGAGCTTGCTATCATAGTTCATCTCCGAGAACCTCATAGCGCCATCTCGTCGATTTGTGTTGCAAACTTTCATTTTCTTTCTAGACTCGATGAGTGCGGAATATTCGACACCAACCAGATCTGAATCTCGAGGCAGATATGATGGTTGGAACGTTCCCAAAATTATATATTGGTCTCTCTGTAACCGGTAAAGAGAATGTAAGTGGCGACACACCTAGTAGGAAGATCTATTATTGTAGTATCTTGATTGAGAAAGTTGGCCACCTCCCCATAAGGATCGCGTAGAATTTATTCTAGTAGATGCTCCTTATGTATTCTTGAGCTTCCGAAGTTCGACCTGTTACTAGATGTTCTAGATACCAAACCATTTCAATGAATGGGTTACGCTAGCACATCAAGGAGAACATTAGAAGCGGAGTGCTAAATGTCTCTCGGTCGATCATCCAGATTTTCTTTCCTTGACCTCGCCAAGGGGAAATCTGAGAAAGTGTTATCTTTCCTTTGCATCTGCATCCTCCACCGGTGTTCATCATGGTAGTATGTTGTGTTGTCAGCACCCTTGACCGGATGTTGGTAAAACCTTGATGAATATGGAAATGCTCAAGTTCTTGAGAGCACGCACAAGCATTAGGTGCAATCGTAGTTACTAACCGGGATTGCTCTCAATTCCCTCGGTTATGCTATAACCATTCCAACAGTAGATTCACTCTCTACTGCTGAGCTTCTCCCTAGCTACTAAAATCATCCCTTGTGTTGTCTTCAACAAGGTAATCCACATCATCCATTCTGGCCCGAGAATGTTATTCTTTCGGACTCCTTCAAATGATCGATTGTGACTCGCCTTAGGCTGGTGTAAAGAGTTTCAATGATCTTTGAATCAAATGTAATTCTTTTTGCCACTCAAGGTAATAATTCTACGACTCACCCTCCTCCAGGATGTCTCATTATGGTATCATGGCAACTCAAACTCTCGCTACGTTGACAACCGTTCACCACCTCTTAGGTGTGGAATTGTTGTCTACCTAGTGAACCCTCGTCATTTGTTCCACTTCATTTCTCTAGACGTGTGCTTTGTATCTCAGCTTGAGAGATGTTTTTATGACTCACCCCGTGAGCTGATCCTAAGTTGTTTGATCTTCGAGAAGATCGATCCTACTAGAGTTTTCCCTTTCTACTTGTTGTCATGTGGGATGGAGTTCTCAGAGCAAGACTTCGAGACAATGATGGTGATCGAATCAACGTTCATTTGAAGTGCAACTTGGATCGTGAAGATTATATTAGATTGCGTTTTCCTTTCATCTTACCCTACGCCTGAATCTCAGGACGAGATTCTTGTTTAGTGGGGGCGAGTTGTCACATCCCTAGTTCTGGTATGCACTAGGCTAGCCCTTCATGTGTGCATCATGTTTAAAATTCTCAGAAACTTGAAATGGGGATTGGTCAAACCCTAGCACCAGAAAGAAATCAATAGGATCAAATAAAATCTTTTTCAAGAACCCAAAATGCCCTTTAAAAATGTTCATGATTTTTTATACAGGTGAAAACCTCTGCCAAAATGATGAGCATATTTATTGGTCATTTATGGATTCTTGAGTTAAATCATATTGTATTTGAATTGGAGCATTTAATGCCTATAATATTTTAAATGCTTCAATACTTACGAAAACAATTGGGGGCTGTTGGAGATAATTCAAATAGTGCCCACAATTTTTGTCGAGGATTTTACAAAGTGAGTTAGTATTTTACTAATTCAAAATAGATCAAACTAAATAGAAAGCAGAAACTAAACTAGGAGTAAAAGAAGAGAGAAGACTTACTGGCTTACACGCAGCCCACCTGTGTGGCCCAACTGCTTTATTGCCCGGCCCCCCAGCCTTCCCCTGTCGTCTTCCTCCTGCCGGGGAGGATAGGCAGTGCGTGTGGCAGCCAGCGACGACGCCTGCCACCTCTGCCCAGCCCAGCGCAGCTTCGGCCCCCAGGCGTGCCACGGAGGCGCCCAAGCCCCTGTCCCTCTCCCCCACTCGCGGCTCCCTCTCCTCCTCTCTAGCTCCTCCCGAGCTCCGTCAAGAAGCAACCGTCGCCGCCGTTCGCCGTACCCAAGGCCACCGGCCACCCCTCGCCCTGCCCGCGAGGCTAGAAGATCCACCGCGTCTGCCTTGCCCTCTCCATCGAGCTACGGGGGCCGGGAGGCCTGCTTCATCATCATCGCGGTCATCTTCAACCTCGGGCACCCGAGCCCCTCACCGTCGATTCGCTTGTCAAGGGCGTCCCGAGAGCCTTGACCTCTGCGCCGCCTCCCTGTGAGCTCCTGCTCCCAACCCCTCTCTCCCCGCCGTCGAATCCCTCCTCTAGGCCCCCAGCCACCATGACAAGATTGCTGCCGCCCTTGATTGTCGCCGTTGTCATTACGGAGGGCCAACGCGCAGCATCCGAGCACACAGTCGAGCTCCTAGGGCCCCGTAGCTTCTTCTTGTGCTCTCCGTTCGCTTGGAATCGAGCTGCAGCCCCGCGCCCGCATCTAGCCGAGCTCCGGCCACCGCCATGGTTGCCGTGGCCATCGTCTCCGGCCACCCCGCAGCCTCCCGCGTGATCCCCTGGATGCGCGCCATGGTGGGCATCCCTCTGGTGCCTCCAGCGCGTCGAGCCGACCCCTGTAGCGCCGTTCCGAGCAACTCCGGCGATCCTCCGCCGTTGGGTTTGGTCGCCGGCGTCCAACTCCGGTGGCTGGTGACGTGGCACCGTCATTAGCGCCTAACTAACCCCCTAGCTCACTTACAGACGGGCCCCACAGCCCTTAATTAACCAGGATTAGTTTCTGACTAGGATTAGATTAACTCCAGTGGACCCGGTGTCGGGTTTGACCGCCCGATCGGCTTTGACTGGGCCTTGGTCGACCTCTGCTCCTGCCTTGTTACAGCGACATCACGGAACCCACGCGTCGAGGTTTGACTATGGCTGACCGTGTTGACCTGCTGAGGTCAGCATGGCGTAATCTTGGCGTCATAAAGCTTTTACGGTGTTTTTGTTAATTCAGGAAATTCGAAATAGTATAAACTTCTAAAATCATAGAAATTCAACCGTAACTCCAAATCAAACAAATTATATATGAAAAATTATCAGAAAAATTCAAGGAATCCATCTGTACCATTTTCATGCATGTTTGAACAATGATTGTCCTCTGTTTTGGACAAAACAAATAAAGGGCATTTAAATAATCATATATGGAGTTGGAATTTGAATCATGTATTCAAACCAACTTCATTTAAATCATAGCTAGGTGCATTAGATCAAATCACAACATATTGCCATGTCATGATCATGCATCATATTGTAGCATTGCATTGATTGTGTTCTTTCTCGATTCTGCGGTGTTTGTCCCCCTCGATAGGCGTGGTTAAACGATGTGATCGATGACAGCGATGAAGAGCTATATTATCTTGGAAGTGCCGGGCAAGCAAAACCCCTTGTTCATTCGATACAATCCCACTCTCTCGCTCCTGCTCTCTTTTACTGCATTAGGACAACAACGTTTCAACTGTTACATGCTGCGGTAGTTGAACCCCTTTATCCTTTGCATGACCTGTCATTCCACAGTAATTAGATGAAACCCACTAGCATGAGTAGGAGTTGTTTGAGCCCTGATGTGCCTACTCATTCATGCTTGTTTGTCATGCCTGCTATTGCTTAGAGTTGTGTCAGGTCTGATTCATCGGGAATGAATCGGAGGTGTGTGAACATGTCCTACTGTTGAGAGCTAAATGTGTGAACACGATTTGGTAAAGGTAGCGGTGAGAGGCCATGTAGGAGTACATGGTGGGTTGTCTCATTGCAGCCGTCCTCAGGAACTGAGTTCTGTGTTTGTGATCCATGAACAGTTACTACCACACATTGGGCTCCGGGCACTCCAAGCCCTCTCGGCTTCTTAATCACCCTTGTTCTCTGTCCAGGAGTTGCAACTAGTTTCTGGTGTTTGTAGGTAGTGCTAGTAGTCTACCAAGTAGCACCCGGTACAGGTGGGCTTGGGACAGACTAGGCACCGTGTACGGTGTACCAGCGTACATCCACCCGTCGAGGTGGGCTTGGGAACCCTGCTCACATCGTTTGGGGCCGTGGCGACACCCGGCGGATCTCCTTGCGGATGGAACCCGAATAGGCGATAAACACTGGGCGAGAGACTTGAGTGTTTAGGTAGGTCGTGGCCGACTCCCTCGCCCGGCTTCGCTTGAAGGTTGCGAGATACATGATGTGTCTGAGGCGATAAGTGGTGAGCGTGTGTGAAGAAGTACACCCTGCGGGGTTATCATTATCTATTGAATAGCGGATTAAATCGGATATGGAAACTTGGACCCCTTATGCAGTTCATAGACAAGCGAAAGTGGATACTCTAAAATCGCAAGATAGCGTGAGTGCTATGGATGGCGTTCTCGTGGGGAGGCGGGAGCGGATCCATAGTGGTGTATTGATATGGTGAATATGTGGACTCGTGTGCGCCACCTCAGAAGAGTTACATTGCAGTCGCAGTTCAGGATAGCCACCGAGTCAAAGCTGGCTTGCTGCAGTCAAACTCCACCATCCCCTTTGTTGATAATGATGCATATGTAGATAGTTCTGATGTAAGTCTTGCTAGGTACATTTGTACTCACGTTTGCCTATTTTATGTTTTTGCAGAGAGACTTATGTCTCGCTAGTAGTTCCACGTGGACTTTGACGTTTAGCTTGTTACCTCAGCTACGATCTTGTGCCTCGGCAGGATCTGGTAGTTAGTCAGGCTTCTCAGCCTTTTTCATTTGTAGATGTCTGTACTCAGACATGTTGAGCTTCCGTTTGTGCTTTGACTTGTATGCTCTGATTGTTGGGTCGTGAGACCCATGATTGTAATATATCGCTCCTCGGAGCCTAATGAATAAATACTTGAGTCGTAGAGTCATGTTGTGATGCCATGTTGTATTTGCACATATCGAGCATATTGTGTGTATGTCATTGAAATGCTTGGTATGTGTGGGATCTGACTATCTGGTTGTTTATCTTTAGTATCCTCTCTTCGGAAATGTCTCCTAGTGTTTCCTTTGAGCCATGGTAGCACTCTTGCTCCGGAACACCTAGGCTGGCGGCATGTGTCCTTCTTCGTTCTGTATACATCCTTGAGGAAATGTCACGCGTTGAGTCTGGAGTCTGTTAGCCGCTTCTGAGCCGGTTCACGAATCTGCTAGCCAGTGCTACAGCCGGAACTTACTCGCATGAGATGACCGACACGTTCGATCTTTGAGTCACGGATGCTGTCCTGTAAGTCTGTGCCACTTTGGGTTTCTGACTAGCCATGTCAGCCGGGCTCCTTATCATATGGATGCTAGCGACACTATCATATCGTGTGCCAAAAGCGCATAAGCGGTCCCGGGCAAAGGTAAGCGACACCGTGGGAATACCGTGCGTGAGGCGCAAAGTGATATGAGGTGTTACATGCTAGATCGATGTGGCATTGAGTGGGGTCCTGACACCTCGGGGCGGTGGATGCCCTCCTCCGTCACGGAGGAGGACATCTTGAAATGCGTGAGGCCAAGTACACGGCCTCTGAGGTTTCGCACAGGTTGCCTGCCCAAGGGCAGGCTGTGCCAGCTCCCGAGCCCGGCGAATCGTCATTTTACGTATCCCACCTCCGCGGGGTTTAGGCTTCTGACGGATCCCCCGTGAGAGGGCTCTGTTCTACTACGGGCTGGACTTTCCGACTTGGCTCGAGTCTATCCTCCATATGTCTGCATTCATCATCGTCTGCGAAGCCTTCCTCGCATCATCCCCCACCCGGCCTATATGCGAAGACCTTCAAGCTGGGCGAAGATGATCGAGGCGTCAAGCGAGTCTTGGTGAGGCGACCATAAGCAAGAAGGTCGATGCCCGTGGCTTGAAGGTTCCTTCAAGAGGAACTCGGACTGTGGCAGCGAGGTGGTTCTATATCACCGCTCAGGGCAGCGAGCAAAAGCCGCCGCCCTCATTCCGCCGGGACCTCCATGGCCCGGCGTCGTGGGTCGACCAAGGAGCTCAAGCGGGGGTCGTCAGAAGCGTGCCCTCGCTGCGAGGCGGTTCGAGATCTCAAGCGAGGGAGGTCGACTGATCAAGGTGATGCGAGGTTATGCTAGTCGAGAATCTCACGCCACTGCAAGCGTCGTCCTCTCCGTCTATGGGAATTCAACCGGAGGGACCTCGGATTCTCCAACACTTCATGGGTGCGACACCGTGGAGATGTACAAGTTGTTCTTGGACCGCGGTGGCGTGTCGGATTCAGCCGAGGATGCAGGTCTAAGCCATAATCGCCGGATACTCGGTAAGTAGCTCAGCGTCCGAACATTACTGTTTATGTGCCTTTCTAGAGTTAGCATCGACCCTTTGTTCTTTACTGAGGAATGGGTGGCGCGATCAAGGCTGATAAGGTGTCTGGCCCCCTCCAGAGACCGCCTTGGAGCCCGTGCTGGTCGAGAATGTTGGAGGTTGCGCCCACGGAAGAGGCGGCGGAAATAGAGGGCTAACACCGCCCAAAGGCGTGAAGAGGAGGAACCAGAACCCCTCCTTGAGAGGAGAAGAAAGGACCGCCTCCGAAGGTCAGGAGGCCAAAGCCCTAAGCATGGGAAGAAATCCTCACGGGAGGTCCGGCGTCCGGAGAGAATACGGACGCACAATCATCGCCGAAGGACCTGCCCTCAGTGAGCCGTGAGTATGGAAGAAATTAATTAATGTGAAGTACCTTCATTTGTGCTACATGGGTAACGAAATATTTATATCATGATTCGGATCTGCAGTCTTCTCAAATGAGTTCATCTTGAGGACCTTCTTAGGAGATGGTGGAAGCGATCGCCTCCGTCTGCAGCGCCGCCGAGATGAGGCGGGCGAGCCGAAGTGTAAATCACGGGCGTCCCGAATCGGAGGGGCAGAGAGTTCGGCACCCACGAGTCAGCGGGAGGGCTGAAGAGTCTGCTTGAGAGGCGTCCATTTGAGAAGATCACCGGCGTTAATGCGTATGGTGATTGGAAGGATTCGTCGTGGCGGATTCGTGTCGCCATGAGCTTCTGGCGGGATTTGAGGTATCTGAAAATGGCGCACCTTTGTCTTTTAACAGTTTTGCATATAAAATCGCCCTGTATAGATAGTAGCCCACGAGACTCGGTAGGTTGCCGGAAGCGACAGCGTGCGGATCAAAATCTCAAATCTCAAGTAATGAATACGCCGTCGATCTGGTGGCGGATAGTCGAGGCCAGCCGGACTAATGAGTTGCGAATTAAGTCGGCAACAGCGTGGCGGATCTTGACATCGCTTGTCAACCAGCGACTTGACGAGTCGCAAGGTAAATGAATTCTCCACAGTTTATTTATTTGAAATTGAAGCCAGCTGCGATAAATTGTATGCTATTATCAGGCGGTGCTGCTGCTTGTGGAGAGCCTCGGGCGAACACTCGAGCTAAGGGCAGGCCGAAGGAGTGGTGGCTGCCTCGGCGGTGAAGAGTTGAAAGCCAAAAAGGCTGCGCCTTGCCTAAGCGAGGCGGAGGTGGCAGGTGGCCAGAAATTAAAGGATGCTACCGACTGCCATGAGGCTCTTGAAAAGGCGCTTATGGGCGAGAATACTGAAGAAGGCCACCGCGAAGCCAAGGATGCTGCTTTCTGCAATGCGGGCTATGAAGGAGGAGCTGCGCCCGGTTTGGAGAGATCGTGGCTGGCAAGCCTATTCTGCTTTCGTCGCCGGTTTATGGATGTGAAGTATGCTCAATTTGGCTGTGGAGTCCGGAGGATCCGTATATGGACTTAGCTGCAAGCGGCTGATCGTTAAGCACTTCCGGGGCCATGGGGATCACGAGACGGAAGAGCTGTATTGGTCTCAATTCCACAGTCCGGATCGCTCCCTTCCGTTGATGGACCGGTTGGCCGAATGGGCTGAGCTAAATAGATTGTCGGGCTTGCCATATGCGACATCGTGGCCCATATACGCTGGGAGGTCCAAGGTGACGAGCTACTTGACTTCTGCAGCAATTCCTTGGGCGATGCCGCATATAAAGATATGAAGCGGTCGGCCTGCATCGACCGTGTGAAGGTGCATTATCCGGAGATGGATGCCGCCGTTGCCACCAGTCGGATGAAAGCGGCTCCTGCGAGCACTACGCCGGAGAAGTCATGCGCGTGCTTTCGTAAAATAAAGCGCGATGCTCAAAGAATGTAACGTTCAAATGAACGCATTAGCTTGTAAATCAATGATTATGGTATAACTGCTTTTTATACTTGTGCGTCCAAGTAGTAAAACTTCTCCTGTGCGGCCGTTTACGTATACTTGTGTATAACCTGAAAGATGGAGTCTTCGGCTTCAGCCCCCTCGCACAAGGTGCTGGGGTGTTCGCAAAATAGCACATTTTCACACTTAATCCGACGTCTCGGTCCTGTTATAAGGAGGTGGTAGCGTAGTGAACAAGGCAATCCGGACTATAATGCTTTATCTCTTTCACTTAGCCAATGGAGCTCGAGGGTGGGGCTACGATATAGCCCCTGGTGGCACCGCACATCTCGGATTCGAGTGCGTATGTGCTGACCGGAAGCGGTCCTTCGTCAGCGAAATTTTAAACATTCCGATAGTCGATTGAGTGGTGACCAGACTCTCGCTGTATCATAGCGAGTCATTTTTGGCTTTCTCTCTTGAGGTGCTCGCCCAGCGGCGGGGAACTGTCGCGGTAGTTCTCCTGGTGCCGCGTTAGCGATGATCACGGAATGTAAGGCACCAAAACAAAGGCGAGGCAAACCCAACATTTGACCAAAGACATGATTGAGCTGATGCATATAATGCCTAACTTTCGAGGCGCGAACACTCCGAAGGTGTTGGACTTTATAATAATGGGCGAAAAGATGCCTAAGCCCTAGTGTCGAATGCAGGCATGGTCCTCTGGCGGCCCGATGCCAAAGCGTCGGGCTCGCTTTAGCTATAGGAAGAAACCAAGGGAAGTAACAACAAGAGATAGTAAAAAAGGTCTGCGAGGTCTTAATCTGAAAAGAATCCTTGCCACGGGTCCCTCTTGCCGCATTGCGCTTTGTGTCTACATTGCGCCGTTATCTGGATGGGTATACGTTGTTCATCTGTAGAAAAGAGAGAACATTTAGTTGTAGAAACAATTCGTGCAAAAATATGTACAATAAAATATAAATAATTAAAGTAAGGTTTATGTGAAACGCGATTGTTTGTCTTGGCAGCCCACATGAAAGGGTATGCGGCTAAGGAGCCCTAACTGTTGAGTCGGTTGTCTATCCGAGTCGGGGTCCTTAAGTGACCCTCGCCTTTGAAATAGCGCCATGTGGACGGGCATCTTGAGTGTAAGAGGCGTAATGTCGGTATGGCGTTGAAGCGGACAAAAGCCTTCGTCCCAAGAGTGCTTGATATTCACTTTCAAATGGGGCGATATGAAAAATTTATTTTTAGCGTCGAAAATTGTTCGACAATCCGAACCACGGCGTCGATAATATAGAACTGTGCACTTGGCGTAAGGGCACTGGCGTCACTCCTTTGAAGGAAATGCAGCTGTGTCAAATTTTGGTAGGGTCTATCCCCATCCTCACAATTGTGTTTGAATATAGCAGGTTTAAGTCACTTGCCTCCGTCCATGAGGGCGTTAGTGAATGTAATCCGTCTATTATAAGTCAATATCGGAGAGTCCGTCCCGTGTTTGAGCATGCGGAATAGTCGGTGGTGAAAGTGATTGGTTTGATATCCAATCTCTGATCTGCTGGGTTGGACCGTGTGAAGCTCTTTTAGAAAGTCCGCACTATTTTTCCGTGTCATCACATGAAGTGAGTTTTTGCTTTGACCCCTTGTGGGAAAGTCTTTTGTTTTCGATTGCCTATTTGGCGGGGTTTATCTTCTTAAGCTTGCAGCGTCGAGCCCCTTGTGTTAAACATTTAATCGGCGGACTGTTTGAAAAACAACAATCCTGTGGGTGTGATTTGCAAGCCTTAAAGTCTTGTGGATTTGGCATATCCGTCCCAAAATTTTGTTTAAGTTGGACAATTCGTCCTTTGTCATCCTTAAGAGGTTGAGTTTGTTTATTGGGCGCGAGCTTTTGAATCCGGCGTTGGTATCGTGCTCTTTGGGCTTTTCTCTTTATCTCGCGCTGCTCTTTTCTGCGCCATGATTTTCGTTCCATCTCTTATCTCGGGCGTACTTGGGTGCTGGTGCTGCTTCTTGCTAGCCAGCTATCCTCTCCCGCCTGAAGCGGGTCATGAGGCTTGTTAGTCACCGGACATTGTCCTCGGTTTCTCTTGGCGAGGTGCTGGCGAAACCATTCGTCTCGAACATTGTGCTTGAAAGCTGCTAAGGCTTGGCGTCCAGGACGATCGACTATTTGGTTCTTTTGGTAGAAACCTATTCCGAATTTCATGCTGACTCTCCGGGCTGTTGAGTTATATGACCTAAATCATACGCATCCGGAGGGCGGACATAAGTCCCTTGAAAATTTGCTCTCGCGCTTCCTCGAGCTCTTCCCAACTTCCATGAGTGTTTTACGGGAGGCTTTTGAGCCAATAGCCAGGTTGGCCCTTTGAGCTTGAGGGGTAGATATTTTATGGCGTGGAGATCGTCTCCTCTGGCCATGTGTATATGCAGTATATAATCTTCTATCCAGACTCCAGGGTCTTGTTGTTCCATCGTAGGCCTCTATGTTTATGGGTTTAAACCCTGCTGGGAATTCATGGTCCAGCACCTCATCGGTGAACCATAGTGGGTGTGCGGCGCCACTGTAGTTGTATGTGCCGCTATCACCGGACACTTGACGTGTTGCTTTGCTTCCTCGGGCCTTCTTTTTGGGTTCGTAGATGGACCTGGCTGGGCCATTTGATGGTGGAGGCTCTATGGCCTCTTCGTCGAATTCTGGTAGCAGCTTATGCTTCAGGTAGCTCTTTCATTGGTGGCCATTGCCGTATTTATCTGCGGTTTTGAGTACTTTGCTCCATCTTATTCTGAGCGTGTCTTCCGCTGTTTTGAGCTTCCGTTTTTCTTTCTTGAGCTTCTTGCTTTGGCGATGAGCCTGCTTAAAAAACTCTTGTTGACGGGGTCCTCGGTAGCGACAGAGTTAAATAAATCGTGAGGCTTGCTTCATCTTGGAGGAGGTATGTAGTTATGATCCTCGACATCTTAAATCTGCCGCCTTTTAAGTGAGGGCTTGTTTACCTTCCTCATCTTGTTGAGTCTTCTTTGGAGGGCTTGTCTTGACACTCTCTGGGGTATTGTTATCTCTGTGCGGAATCTCTATTCTTCTTTGTGGCGGATTTAAATGGCCTTGGCCGGCGCGGTGTTTGGGCTGCTTCTTTAAAAGTGCGCCTCCTTGCTTCTTCGCCATCCCCTTCTTTTGGGGTATCCACCATGTATCGTCATATGGCGAGGTGGCCTTCGATTGCCACTGTGGCGCTGGTTCTGTTCGTCTCGACATCGTCATCCATAGCGTCGATGTCTTGGTCGTAGTCTAGCATGTCGGTTAAATCCTCGGCAGTGGCTACAAAGTGGGTGGTGGGTGGGCTCTGAATTTCTTCGTCGTCCGTACTCCAACCATCACGGCCATAGTCGGGCTGGACTCTCCCGATAAGGAGAGATGCTTTAATGAGTTTAGGATATCGCGGCGAGTGTTGGAATATGTCATGGCGGTGAATTCCATAACGGCGCCCAATCCGGACCAATCGGTAGGTAGCGGGAGGTTGAGTCCGCGAGTCGGCACCTCAGTTCACGAGTTCGCAAGGACAAGATTGGTGTTTGGCTTTATCGCCGTGGATGTTGAAGCCCGAGTGGCGTCTATCCACCGACCCTCGATCTGAGCGATCGGCTCGGGCTAATGGCGAAGCGGATCAGTCGACCACCAAGGCCTTGTCCGTGGCGAGCTAGATCGTGCCCATCGTCCTGAGTCTTGTGGCGCTTGGCTGTAGCTCGAGTCCGTCGAAGATCAAGTCTCCGCGGTCATTGGCCGTGAAGTTTAAGCTTCGAATCTGACGGCGGCCAGCGTAGCTTCGATCTGCTCGGATGGCGAAATTGGCCCTTGATGCAAAACCGCCCGAATCGAAGATCTGTCGGGAGAAAAGTCTCACCTGGACAGCGTTGCTGGTTGAAGATGCCATCAGGCCTATCGTGACGACGAGAGGAACTCTCAATGAAAGCACCAATGTGGGGTGTCAAAACCAGCGAATCTCGGGTGGGGGTCCCGAACTATCGTCTAAGCGGATGGTAACAAGAGGCGAGGGATACAATGTTTTACCCGAGTTGGGGCCCTCTCGATGGAGGTAAAACCCTCGTCTGCTTGATTAATATTGATGATATGGGTAGTACAAGAGTAGATCTACCACGAGATCAAGGAGGCTAAACCTAGAAGCTAGCCTATGGTATGATTGTTGAGATGTATGTTAGTCCCTACGGACTAAGGCCCTCCGGTTTATATAGACACGAAGAGGGCTAGGGTTACCTGAATCGGTTACAATGGTAGGAGATCTACATATCCGTATCGTAAGCTTGCCTTCCGCCAAGGAAAGTACCATCGGACACGAGCAGAGTCTTCAATCTTGTATCTTCGTGAGTGCAGGTGTCGGCGGATATTGATGGTCGGCTGTCCGGACACCCCTAATCGAGGACTCCCTCGGCGGGCCTACTACTTATCGCCCCCACGGAGAGCAACTCAAGTATGTGGTCCAAATGCACTTTCCCAAGGATCAAGCAACAAACAATCTTGCAGTATTAAGGCTTGCTTCGGACTCGAAATAGCAGCGAGAACTTGGGATCAAGAAGCTTATTATCAGGGGTGATTCACAGCTTGTCCTCCGCCAAGTTAACAAAGATTATCAGAGTCCGTTGATGGAAGCCTACATTGATGAAGTGAGAAAGCTAGAGGAGCATTTTTACGGCCTGCAAATGGAACATGTTCCAAGAGCTCGAGAATAATCTGCGGATGGGTTGTCAAAGTCGCCCTTGAAGTTACTGTGGAACCGAGGATCTTTGTGCTCAAGCTGACTCAACCATCTGTAACACGATCAACTGGACACAGCAAGAAAAGAAAGTTGGTTACTGGCGACTACTTTCCGGCGGAGCTCCCCGAAGCCGCCGCCAAGAAGGTTCAGGATCAACCACGAGAAAGTCTTGAGGGCGATCTGCTCCGACAAGCCCAGAGGCTTGTTTCGTTGAAGCGAGCGCTCTCGACAAGCTGTGTCTGACACGCTTGCGGGGAGCATCACACTCGGCGGGATCCGATTCTTGCCGTCGGCGGATGTTCCCGCGGCTGCATTGCGCCTTTAGTCCTTGTCGTCGAGCCACAAGCTCGGCATGGGCATAGCAGATCGTCCATTTCCTTGAGCAGGAGAACTTCCAGGAACAAGAGGCAGCGGAAAAGTAGCCCGGCAGTCAAGTATGTACCAGTTTGTCGATGACATCTTGTCTGAAGAAAGATTCGACAGACTGAAATTGAAGTGCATTTCCGGGAAGATGGGCGGGGAGCTGTTGGCGGAGATACGGAGGCATATGTGGTCACCACATTGGCGCAAACACTTGCGGCAAAGCTTTCGGCAAGGTTTCTTCAGCCGACAGCCCTCCGAGGATGCAAGCTGCACAAGTAACCAAGTGTGAAGCGTGCAGTTCCACTCCAAGCAGATACATCAACCAGCTCAAGCTCTCCGAACAGTCCCTTTATCCTGGCCATTCTCGATGCAGGGGCTTGACATCCTCGGCCCTTTTTTCCCTCATATCTGAGATCACCTCGAGTGCTTGCTAGAGCAAGAGCAGCTGCGGCAAGATGGCGCTGCTCCTCGAGAAAGATAGATCTTCGAACTCTTGATGCGAGCTGCTCGCTACCCGGCAAGCTTTGCGCCGCTACCATAACCCATAAAGTTAACGCCGAAGCTTCGAGGAGGAGAGGATAGAGGTGTGGGACGATGGCGTCGTTCAAGAAGTACAGCCTTGCAGCAGAAGCTGAAGACAGAAAAGCTAAGTTGCCAAAGTTTGAGCATGGTCAAGTTTTAAATTTTAAGATATACTCCTTGAAGCGTCGTGCCTTGTATGAAAAACCGTCTTGCGCGGAGGAATCGACTAAAGTGGCTAAGTTAAGCCCTTTTGATTTGTTTTTGAGTCCGCTCAGCGGTACAAGTGAGCTGCAACTAGCCCGACAAGGTTTCTTGCGGAGGCAGCACCGCCGATGAGCTGCTGATGTTCCGCACTCAGCAAGTGTGCTTACCGGCAAGTTCCCTCAAAGCGTGGGGTAAAAACATACAAGGGATGTAACGAGTAAAGGATATAACATAAGCAAGCTTTGCTCGAATAAAGTTATATATTCGATAAATAACTTGCGGCGCTCTAAGAAGTTGTTCCTATGAAACGTCTAGCAGCAGCAAGAACAAGGAAAGGGAAGAAAGGTGCGCCGGCACCTCGGTCCCTGCAAGCCAGTGTCACTGGGGCTGCGAATACCAAGATTCATCCCCGACAAGCCAGGGCTGCAGGGGAGCTCTACGATATCGAGATATGCCTTTTAAGTCCCTCATCATGCATCCTCTTATGGGTGGGAAAGCGAAGCCGTGTCCTTGAGCGGCCGTGCCTTGTGTGAAAAAACACATGCTGCGGCGGAGGAATGGGCTCGTGGCTAAGTTGCGCCCTTGATTTGTTTTCGAGTCTGCTCAACAATACAAGTGAGCTGCAATTAGCCCGACAAGGTTTCTTGCGGAGGCGCAACGCTTGCCAGTGAGCTCTTGATGATCCGCACTCGGCCCGAGTGTGCTTGCGCCCGACAAGTTCCATCAAAGCGTGGGGTAAAAACATACAAGGCATAGAATCAAGTAAAAGTGCGGCATAGCAAGCTTCCCTTTTCATTAAAAAACATCCCATTAGTACAGGTCAAGAGGATGAAAAACATGAAGAGAGGATTACAAGTTTCAAATGCAGCTAAGGCCGAAGGCTTACAAATTGAAAAGATAAGATGCCGTAATCCTTTTCTTGTCCCTCTTTTCAGGAGGTAGGTCAAGGAGGCAAGAAGGGCAAAAGGCGCCTAGGCGAACTACAGGTGCGAAGACACCAGAGAACATTCGGGGCCACCGGAGGCCAGCGGAGGCAGCGGCGCGAAGCGAGCTTCGAAGGCGGGCGGCGGGGCGTCGGCATCTTGTCGAGGGCACCACGCCCTCGTACTCCGACAGCGGCCTTGCCGCCGCCCTCTTCCTCTTCATGAGCCTCCCTCGCCCGGCCAAGGAGAGGCGACCCGGGGAGTTCAAGGGGCCGGCGACCCGGATGATGGGGTCGCCGGTGACGCCTAGTCAGGCCCACCACCCTCGTCGTCGCTGTCGCTCTCCTCCTTGTCACTCTCGCTCGAGGGGGAGTCTTCGCTATCGGAGGAGCTATCCGCAGCATCTCGCTTTGGGTGCGGAGTCCCAAGACCTTGGCGGAGGAGGTCGCCCTCCATTAACTTAAAATGGAGGTAAGCCCCGCCGTCAAGCTGTGGATCTTGGGCAAATGTCTTCCACCCTCGATCAGATACATCACACTAGGGGCTGGGGATACAGCGGCTGACTCGCGTGCAGCTGATCCCGCAGCCCCTCATCATGCCAATCTCAGCGTCTCGGGCGGGTCCAGCTCCATCGCGCTGTAAGCGGGCTGGGAGCCGGGAGGCGACAGAGTGCCAGCGCCCAGCAGCGAAGAACTCCCAAGGTGCGTCCCTGTATGGACGCGCGAGGGAGGAACACGCCGGCGGAGGCGGAGATGCTGCGCCGCCCCGTCCGCCTCTTCCCCGCGTGCCTCGACCTCGCCCTCGACCTCGCCCACAACCTCGCGCCCCTCCCTCTTCCCCTTGTGGCTGGCTCTGCCACCACGGGCGCGGGGTAGGGAGGGATGCGCTGTCTGGCAGCAACCCTCGCCGCCACAGATGAAGGACCAGGGTTCCCTTTCTCCATGGCGGATGAGAAAAATGGGAACAGAAGTTGGAGAAAGGAGAAGATGAGGAAGTGCGGTTTCCTGCGTTCCCCTCTCTCCCTTCTTAAAGGAGCGAGGTGGGGGCCCGGCCGCCCTTTCGGCGAATCGAACAGGAAGAAGCGAGGTCGGGGCCGACCCGCTGCCCCGCCCGTGCGGATCGGTTTCCGCCTCCACGTCTGCGACCCGAGTGCATGGGGCAGCGTGGCGAGATGCGAGGACTAAGCGGCGGTGGTGGCGACCTCGCCCCACCCGTGATAAAGGGTGGGCGCCTCGAAAATCGCGCCGCGCCAGCCATGTTCTCTCCACAGCGCGCAATTGGCAGCGTGCCGTTGCGGGAGAAGCGCGGTGAATCTGGTCAGATTATATGTGGACCCGGGCGCGTGTGCCCGTGCCTGTTTGGGCCTGGCCCACGGCGCTTCGGCACCGTGTATGGCCCGGGACGGGGGCTCTGTCGGTGTACTAAGGTAGGGTACCATAGTACCCGAACATGAAACGCAAGCGGTTGCAGCACCCAGCGGCAAGGCTTGCCGGCGCCCACAAGATCTCCGCCATTCACATTTCTGCCATTCAAGAACAAAGTGTCAACTAAGAGGGCGAAGCCCGGCAAGAGAGCTTGCGGGAAGGACAAACCCGGCAAGAGGAGCTTGCGGGAAAATAACAAGGCACCTCAAAATACTTGCCACGGCGCCCGCCGTCCCGGCAAAGGCGCGGCGGCGGCAAGCTTGCTGGTCGCGACAAGACAACGGCGCGGCAAAGCGCTTGCGCGCAAAGGCTCCACTCTGCACCCAAGCTCCGGCGCATCAGCGGCGTGTCACCCGGGGCTATCCGAGGGCGCGTGGCGGCGTTGTGCAGCCATGCGGTGCGGTGGCAAGCGAAGGCGACAAAAGGCCATCGTGGCAATCGGTGGCGCCCTATGATCGCTTCCCCCTGCTTTATTAGAGGCGACGGGCGGGCATTAAATGCCCTTGTCCCTGCCGTCGAGAATTAGGTAGGGACCTTTGTTAATATGATTGTACCAACCCGGCGTTTTACCTTTCTACCCCTCTTTCTCGCTGCCACAGCCGGTGACCCTTAGACTATAAAGGGAGGCCCATGCGCGCGTGGGGGGTTTAGTTCATTCGGGCGTCCAACACCACTATCGCTCACGCTCTCGAGCAAGAACAAATACAAACACAAAGTCGCGATAGGAGTTTTATCTCTCCGGAGAGCTCGAGTGGGTAAAATCCCTGCGTGCTCTCGCCTCGATCCGCTCTGCGTCGCCCTCCCGCTCCTTGCGGACGAAGGGGCCCCCCTGCCCCATAGGTGTTAGTGCTCCCAATCCCATGACAATAATCATATGAGGACTTTGATCCTTTTGAGAATTTGATCCATGTGAGGAATTTGGTTCATTATGAGGACTTGGATCCATATGAAGAATTTGATCAGGGGTTCTGTTCTTCTTTGGTGGTGTCATGAGGACATTCACGAAGACTTTCAACATAACTTTTGGGAACCAGATTTTCTTCACGGGAACCGTTCCTGCGATTAGTGCCAACATATCTAGCAAATACTTCACCATTCTGATTTTTGAACAATTTATAGTTGAGTCAAATGACTCATCGGAAGAATGAGGAGATGCACATGTAAAGCCAGATAAGTTAGATGGATCAATTGGAGGTCCCTTTGCAGCAACCCATGAGGTTTTGAGGTCTTGCTCGGGGCTTTAATATGTTCCATCAACATTGAGATTTCCTCTCAAAGGCAATACCCTCTTTCCTAGGGTTTACTGTTGAGGATCTGCTTTTAAGCACATCACAAAAGTCGATGCCCTTTGAGGCTTTTGTACATACTGTCATGTACAATTCCTTCAACTCTGCATTATCGATTGATACTAGCAATGTCCTCGGATGAGGAATTAGTGATAGCGAGGCAGATGAAGAATTTGTAATAGTTGAAGCATTTGAACATTGGTGAAGAATTAAGCGATTCACGTTCAATGCACTTTAAGCATGGAGGAAGAAATTCTTCTGGCAGCTCTGATTTGTTGAGCAAGTAATGAATCGCGCTCATACGAAGATCTTCATAACACACTCTTAGCTTTTCAAGATCTTCCTTTCTTTGAAGAGATTCAAAAAAGCTTCGTGATTAGTCAAGAGGGTGTTATGTTGATCTTGAAGGCGTCAAACTTGGAGTGAATTATTTGAAGACATTCACCCAATGCTTTTAGTGATCCATTTCTTTACGCAACATATCATCACTTTTGTCTAACATATCTTGAACTTGTTCTAAAGCTGTTTGTTGTTTAGTGGCAATGCAAACAAGTTCGGTATAACAAGATTCAATATCATCATCAGATTCATCATTATCAGATTCATCATTATCAGATTCATCATCACAAGACTCGTATGAGGAACATTCGGTTACCTCAGCACCATTTGCCATGAGACATGATGCAGAAGATGATGATTCTGGCTCGAAAGTCATCGTCTTGAGAGATTCCTTGAAGTCCTCAAACCAAGGATCATGACGAGTTCGATGACCTTCATATACATCAGAGATTCGGTCCTAGATAAGCTTCGAATTATCAAGATGCATAATCTTGTGAATTGATCTCTGGATGGCGAGAGCAGATGATATCGCCGCTATGATGTCAAGTCGAGTGTACTTGCGAATATCATCAGCGTCCGCCATCTTGCATAGATCAGTAAGACCAATCTCGGTGACGGTCCCGGCTTGCTGTTCATAGCCATGGTAGCTTCCTCATCATGGCCTTCCACTTGGGATAATCATGACCGTCAAAGATAGGGCATGTCACTTTCTTCATACCTGCGGTCGACATAACTAAAACTCCGGCGGTTAAAGCCAAAATCACACGAACAAGGAGAACCTTGCTCGATACTAATTGAAAGTCGTTATATCGACTAGAGGGGGTGAATAGGCGATTTTATGAATTCTTCAGCGAGGAATTTGCGGTGAAATTCCTTAGCGAAGAACTACTACTGACGGAATAAGTACTCGAAGTATGCATAACAGAACATAAGCATGGTCATCGTGATGAAATGAAGACTAGCAGTCTGAAGCGTAATCACGGGATAACAAGATGAAGACAAAGCGGTGAAGAAATTGAGCGAGGAAATTGAAAGTCTTGATCAAAGTCTTCAAACAGAGATATGAACAACATTCAACAACGATAATGAAATGAAAGAGTTGAGGAAATAGAACCAGCTAGTTGGTGAAGACAATGATTTGGTAAACCAGTTCAACTGATGTCTCGGTTATGCGTACGGTTGGAAGCGGTGATATTTAAACTTCGAGGACATGCGATCCGGACACCCGATCTACGAGCGCAGCTTTCAGGACACCCAGTCCCAAGTATTCTCCTTGAACTAAGACCCGCGGGTCTCGTCCAATCACTCGTGGTAAGTCTTGGTGACTTCAAACCTTCACAGACTTGGTCACTCGGCGACCCACAATTCCTCTTGGATGCTCTAGACCTTGGCCTAAGCTATGCATGCAAAGCACTGATCTTCAAAGGTAACAAGCGTCGGATCCGCGAGGATCAATTTCTTGATGATGCTCAATCACTTTGGGTTTTAATGGGGGGGGTTTGGTTTTGGTTTTCCTCACTTGATGATTTTCCCTCAAATGGCATGTGTCAAGTTCTCTCGGGCAGCCAACCAACTAGTAGTTTGTGAGGCGGCTATTTATAGCCTAAAGGGAGCATCCCGACATGATAAGACATAAATGCCCTTCAATGATATGACCATTAGGTGGATAAGATATTTTGGGACAGCGGTAGCGGCACAGACAGCGATCGGAAATTTGACTCTCAAATTCCTCGGGGCTATCACGTTCCTCCTTTGTGTAGGCAATTCGCCTGGCGAAGTCCTAACTCCTCGGTCGAGCAAAGTCCTCGGTGACCCGGAAGAACTGCGTCTCATCCTTTGAAGAAATTGGTATCTTGTATGAGATTTCAATGGCTTCACTTTCGAAGGATTGGTAGGTGTAGAGATTTTGAGTTGAGCATCACATGGAAATTTTCCTTAGTACACTACTAGGAAAAGGCATGCTAGTGGCGCTGGTTTTGCCTTCTAATGGCGCCTTGCCGATCGCCAGCATCACGCCATTAGAATTAAATTCTAATGGCGCGCTTAATCTCGCCATTAGTATCTGGTGTTCTAATGGCGCACGCCTCTGCGCCATTAGTATAACTGCGATGCGCCATTAGAATGCCTCCCGGGGCCATATGTACAAATGTGCTATGGCATTCTAATGGCGCATTACTGATAATGCGCCATTAGTGTGATGATCACGGTCGCCATTAGTGTCTTTTGTGAGTGCGCCATTAATATGAATATTAGGTTTTTTTTGCTTTTCTGATTTTTGCACAGGTTACAAAATATATTATTGCATAGAATATGAGACAGCAGCACACAGCAACATCAGATTCATCAAATACAATAGAAGATTAGTCTCGAATACAATTCATCATATTAGTCTCCGTATTCAAAAGACCGGACAAAGATAAAACATTACAAGTCTCAAGACCCATGATATCGAGTTTGCCTTCACATTACAAGTCGATATCGATCATCTAAACTACCATCACATAGAAGAAGCGTGGTCATCACGATGAGCATCATCATAATCAAACTGGTCTTCATTCGGTTCCTCAACGCTCCCTCCTCTCTCTTGCTAGATAGCGGGCGTATCTAGATTGACCTCCGCCCTAGTGGTGTACCCTTTGTAACTATTACCGCTGAAGCGGTGAACCTGTCTCCAACACTCCTCCGGTCATCGTAGACTCAGGAACCTTACCCTTGTACCACGACATCGGCGGCATCTCTATGCACAAAGCGAAACAACGAGACAATACATAAGCAATGTGTAAGTATGCAACAAAAGGATCGGAAGAGAAAAGCAAGACATTAATAGCATGATTCATGGTCCTACTAATAAAATAGCATCGATTACATCTAAGTTGAACAACCGTCCAAACCAAAAGAGACATCGAATTCATTAAAAGTTTAATTACAACATGAGCCAATCAATGTTTGAGAACTACACATCACTACTTTCGACTCGACTCATCGGACGGAGGCGTGGATGAAGCCGCCCGTCTGTCGCGATGGTCATGAAATCATGATCGTTGTCACCTGCATTTGAGCATTCCATCTATCTCACTGTTGGACGGTTGATTACGAGGAAGAACTGCCCGGCGTATGAAGGACATCTTGATGGATGATGTCGCAAACTCCGGCCGGATCTGAAAGAATTCTTATGCGAGGTCCGCGTCTGGACTGCCCGACAAGCTCGCGGCCCAATCTTTGAGATTATCTAGTAGCGAAGGTGATGATGGTCCCTTACGATCGCCGCATGTGATGGGCGTAGTAGGCATCCTTCGACGCATGATGGCTGCTTAGCCTTAGCGAGAACTTCGTATTGTGTGAAGATGTGCTTGCGTACTGAACTGTCTGGTGAAGGTGCCTCCAGATTTGGCGTGGCAGGAGAACATCATCAAGAACTTTCTTCACATTTGTGTAGTCTATCATGGAATTACGGTTGAATTGAAATCGTGGCCATGGAATATTTCGGGCTTAAGAGGATGAGTGTGCAATGTGTCCTTTGCGAACACGGAATGTTAGAAAAAAAACGATCGAAATCTAAGAAATCATATGTTGCAGGCGGTTAAGGGATGACTTACTCGGAAAGTAAGGCACAAGGAAGTTATCCTTATCTGCGTTTGCGAATACGCGCCGAGGTGTGGCGGCAACTTGGCGGTCCCAGCGCTGCTCAAGTGCTTGCACGCATGTAGAAGAATCGACTATCCACGATGTCCGGGTATTGTCTCTAATGATCCGCATCTGCATGCTCGGCGAAAACAACCCGAGCGAAGGTGTAGTCAGCGGATGAAGGTTAAACATAGCAAAGATGTCATCAAAGCTGCGGGGCGATCATACCCCGATGTCGCCATCCACAAAGCCCTTGCTCTCGGCACCTTGGCCACGAAGCCGGGTATGCCACATCCTTCTCTACGAGGCGCGCTTCTCCAAAATCAGAACAACTGTCATGCGAGACTCACATAGCACGGTTGCGGCATTCAGCATATTTGGTGGTAGCATCGCCCTACCGCCACATGCACCCTCCTCAAGATATCCTTAGGTGAAGGTGGCCCGTCACTGACGCGGATCGAACTTCGGTGCGGCTGGCTCGCTTTTGGCGCCCTTGATAGTCTTCGTTTCCGGCCCTTCTTCTTGATCTCTGTAATGGGACCAGTTTACGCTCACAGACCGCCTTCTTCAGCGTGTTGGGGCTGATAATATTCGCGCCTCAGCTATCGAGGCTCGGTGAAAACGGGATCTGGGCGTGTCACGAGAACTGAATGCGGGCGGCGCTTGTTGCAATTGGATTTCTCCGCCGTACCAGCTAGATCGCGGTGGTCTTGGCTGGGTTCTTGAAAAGAGGCCGCGAAATCGTCGGCGTACCCATGTTCGGCAAAGTACTTGTCAACTTTGGTAAATGTACCGTCGTCGTTATCGTCGCCGTCCGGATCCTGTGCCTTAGGGCTGTCGGATCTGTGCCATAGGGATGTTCGGCAGGTCCGGTAGCGTTGCTGCGTTCTTGCCATGGCTTGGCACCGGCATTGGCGGTCTTATGCGTAGGGTGGTGTCCCGCCCCCAAGCGAATCTGGCTCTTGGCCATAGTAGGGGCCATTTATGCAGGTGCGAGGGTCATCTCATCTTCTTCGTCGGCCCGGGAGGTCAGATCGGAGTAACAACTTCGTCGCAGCCTGGCAGCACCGGAGAACTTCAACCCTATACATTGTGGGTGGCATCGGTTGCCGTGGAACATGGGGTTGCCGGTTGAGCGATTTTGCCCTTGGCGACATCGACCAACTTCGGCGCCCACGAAGTGCTGAAGAGTGCAAGGCGTCGGCGGTGCCTGCGAAAACATGTGTAGGGCGTCGAGGATGCCCGATCAAAGGCAAGGAGATGAAGTCATCGGCCGAGAGGCTTAGATTACCGTGATGCCGTCAAGCTCGGCTAATGTTGAGCACCGCCAGCCAGCGGTAGCGTCTGGCGGAGGCGCTTCTTTGGCGAGTGCGGTCGGCGTACCGGGTGCATTAAGCTCCAATACCCGTGCGGTGCGGAGAACACAAATACCGCCTCCGCGGAGACACCAATAAGCGCCGCCGCGGAGACACCAATGGCGCGCGCCGGAGACACCAATGGTGCCGCCGCGCGTGTATGTCAGATTCTTTGGCCATGAAGCTGGGAACGGGGAGGCCCTTTGGCTGCCCGCAATCACGTCGTCAGCCCATGAATCAGCGTAGGCACCATGGCCCGAGCCGTTTCGGCTGTTGTTCCACTTACTCTTGGACAAGCTCCGGAATCCGCGCCACTTGTGCCTTGAGTGCTTCAACCTCGTCGCGTCGGCTTTCGAGCTGGCCTTTTCTCCTTCCGCACCAGCGGTATAGTATGACCCCATTTTGTGGACAAGCCTTTGCGGCCACCACGACCAGTGGCGTCGGCTTATCGAGCTTATCCTTCTTTTCATTCGTTCAGCGCACTATTTAAAGGGGTGTCGAAAGGAGCTCTTAGGCGACCTCGCTCTTTGCTTTCATTGTCTGCGAAAGGAACATGAGCCATTTAGAAATATTGGTGATTAATTAGAGTGCAACCATATGGAGCTAATTACGGCGGGGTGTATTCCTTACGAGAACAAGCTCAAGCGCCCTGGTCTTGGATCCGTGGTAAGCTCCTTTGTTATCGGGTCCTCCTTGTGCGGGCCACGACATAGTTCTGATGCGCTTGTCACGCTGTATTTCTCGAAGCGGGCGGTAGGCCTTGCTCGGCACGCTCACGTCCTCCTTGTCCCATATAGGCTCCGCCACTCTATAACCGCCGGGACGAGTTTGTGTTCCCTAAGTTCAACTCCGCATTTCTTTCCCCCTGACTTGATTCGGACTTGCGGGGCTACGGCACTTGATCTTGAACTCCTTGTACTCATCTTCGCTCATCAAATTATATTTCGCCTTGATCTTGTCATAACTATCACCTTTATCAATCATTCTCTTCACGCGCTTCTCCAAGTAGGCAGGCCGTGCTCATCTTCGTGAGGCGGCATTGTTCCTCTATTCCACGAGGCGTGTGTTTTCAAATCGTCGAGGAACTTGTATCGTTCGTGCAAGCCGTGAAGAGGAGGCTGCGCCAAATTCCCTCGCTCCTTATGCCTAAGGTTCTCGGTGTTGATCGAGGCGGTGTTCGGAGAATGCACCGAGCTGAACCGCGTACCCTTGACTATATGTTTGGGCTCCGTTGGATTCCGTCGGAGTCCACTTGAGTAATTCCTCCTTGGCGGTGCGGGCGCATTGAGCGCCGGTCCTTCCTTTGCTTCTTGGTTGGCTGCCATCTGTGTGCGCCGCCATCATCGATGATGGCATCCTCGGCTTTCATCGGTGGTGTCATCCCAACGCCACTAGGGGTTGTGTAATCAGGATCGGTGTCTTCAGCGGCGTCATCATAGCGGTGAGGTTGTTGTTCCTCAACTCTTGGGACATCTCCCATAATTGCTTGCCGCTTGAACCACCGGCCTCATCGTTGTGGGCCATGTTTCTCTCTAAATAGGAAAAAAGTTTGGTCAAAAGATGGTTATTGTCAAGGAACAAGATCATGGTCTCATGATTTAGGGTTGAGCCTAATCACTTGGCTCTATTGCCACCTATGTTGGGTTTATCATCTAGGGTTTATCGATGCTAAGGATAATTCTAAGTTGGGCCTAATCACTTGGCTCTATTGCCACCTATGATTTAATGCAGCAAGAATGGCAGGCAGTTGATCCTACTTAACTAAGTACTAAGATAGCCCGGCCCATGCATTAATCATAAGTACCCCATATGTCCTATTTTAGCAAAGTCATGCTAAAATTCACGGAAAATTTCAGCATGACCTTTGCTGAAAATAGGACATATAAATACCAATTTGCGAGCGGAAGTTAATCGACATTACGGCAAACTCAAGAACCTCTCGAGGGTACTGCAAATTCATCACGACACAATGGTGGGAGACAAAACCCACAAACTAGCAAGATGATCATCATCTTTGCAAGGCGATAGCTAAAGTTTTTGACGGTAGCCTCTGAAGAAAACAGCATTGCAACATTCAAGTTAGGACATACACTTTGAACATTTGACTAGTTACCTCGAAGAAAAATATCTGCTGACTATTGGACACAAAGAAAACAGCTATTGTAAACATTAAGTCATGGTAGTGTATTTGAAGCACTTACGGTATAGGAACAACAACACAACAATAGCAAATACAAGTCCTCGATAAGTGTAAGAAAGTGTACTAGAGCTGTAAGCAGACTTAAAAATCCACATGATGTTATAGCTGTATACTGCTGAACATGATGATACCAAATGGAAGGAAAATTGTATCACTCTAGATTAGTGTAGCCACTATCTAACAAAACCAGAATGTTAACAAAATTACACCATGATGATACCAAATTCTTGTAGCGATTACAATGAGTTCACAGGATAAAAAATCATCATCATTCACCAACACAAAGCTGGTGGAATCTGAAACAGAACCTCGGGTTTACGCCATTTTATTTTCCCACCGTATATGTTTTTGATTCATGTCATGGTACTTTTTGTCAAACCAAGTATTTTCTTTCTACATAATCGTGAAGTTTCCTTCTTCTTGTCTCACTATCTTCTTGTCTCACTACAAAAACTAGTATGCTTAGTTGAGACTAGTATGTAGTTGCATATATGCGAGGCAAAAACTACAAATATTTGTGTTTTAGTTGATCAATACAGCTGACGATTGTGATAGGCAAGTTTCAGGTGGCAAAGTGTCACGATTAGGACAATAGGCGGCTAAGCATAGCAAGCTGGATAGTTTAGTCGGTATGCTAGAACTCTGTAGTTTCCATGCCAAACTTTGGGTGATATCAAACCATTAGAAAGCATGATCATGAGAACAACATCAGTTTGAAGATATTGTAACCCCTCACGGTAACAAATATTCATCTACTCATTTGTAGATACCTAGGAGTAACAAGACTGCACTTGCCAATAATGTTTTATTTATGCTTCCCAGGACCAACTCCTAAAGCGAACACAAAAACTGTTTGCACATCGCAAGTTGTAGAAGGAAAAGGTGCAACACTAATAAAACTATCAAACTAACAGATCCATTAATCAATTATGTTCTTCTTACATGTTACATCTATCATTAGTGGCGAGAAAGAATAGTAATTAATGTTTCATATTGTTGCATGAATCCAAACTCACTAGAAAACTCACTAGAAAATGCATCTAAATGCAAGCTCGGAGAGATTGAACATTTGGACAACCCTAGCTACTTAATTCTCAACCCCTTTCCTTGTCCAAATTTCTCAACCCCAACCCTAGAACACATCGGAAGGAAATAAAGAGGGAAGAGAGCGGCTCGGGTGCTCACTCGGGAGGTCGAGGCGATTCAGGGCAGCCAGAAAGCGTGTGAGTCGGCGTCGGCGGTGGCGGTCCTCTGGGCAGGCCCTTGATCGAGGCGTCGGCGGTGGCGGTCCTCACAGGTGTCTGACACGTCGAGCATGGCGCGGCAGCAGGAGGCGCTTAGGCGGGAGGGCGTCGAGGCACTCGGCTCGGGGGGGGCGTGGGGCGGCGCTCGGCTCGGAGGATGGCGAAGGAGGCGAGGCGGGGAGGGGAGAGGGGCTGGGGGCAAGATAGGTCAGTGGGGGGATCTGGCGGGGAGGAGAGAGGCGGAGGGAAGAGGTGGAGGAAGCACTCTAATGGCGCACCACAGGCAGGTCGCCATAATCTGACCATTCTAATGGCGCCGCCATTAGAATTTTATTTAATAGCCATATCTACAGCCCAACCCTATCTGAGAACCCACCCACTAGCCCATTGGTCGACCTGCCACACACACCGGGAGGTCTGGGGTTGATTCTAGGATCCCCAATATTTTTTATGCATTTTAAATGCTGTTTTTATATTTATTTGTGTTTAAATATGTACAAACATGTTTAAATCATAATAGTAATATTTTTATGCATTTTAAATGCTGTTATTTATATTTATTTGTGTTTAAGTATGTTTAAACTTGTTTAAATTATAACTTGATGTAATATTTTTTATAAAAATAGTAAAAAAATAAAAATATGTTCAAAAGTCTTGGTCTTGGGGGCCGGGCGGTGCTCGGCAGTGAGGCGGGGAGGTTGCGATGGGTGGAGCTAAGCGGGAGGTCTTGAGTGCGATCGAGATGGAGGATCGAGATCGAGATGGAGGAATCGAGATCAAGTGTCCTCATGAATTCAAAAGTGCCCATGAAATTTAAAAATATTCATGATATCAAAAGTGCCCATGCATGAAATACAATCGAGAAATGAAGACTACGATTTAAATACAATCGGTCTTAGCTAGCTATCTGTTCACAATCTTCTTGCCCTTCTTTTTATAAGCGGAGTTCTTACGTGGAGCAGACGTCCTTTAGGTAGGGTGGTCTGCTTCTTCTTGTGGTGTGTGCTGCTACTTCATCATAAATCGTCATGTTCGATCTTGGTCGCGCGTGCTTCTCGAAGTCTTGCTCATTGGCTACTCCATCCATTCCGATGATCTTCCTTTTGCCTCTCCTCCGACAACACGGTGGGCTTTGGCGGGTCGGTAATGAAAAGCATTGGTCCACTTGGGAAGCGATACCCATGGCTCATTTTTGCGGTGGCGTTTGCGCATGATCTTGGATTAACCCGGGTATAACCATGGTGGTGAAATACGGTCTTCTTTTATAGCGTTTTGGCCCATCGACCGCGGAACATCGGGACCTTCTCTCAGCGTAGCTCAGCTCCAGATCTCCTCGATCCTTAGTAGTATCTGTCCTTGTCGTTACGGTGTAGGATTCCATCGTTACCCGGAGTTACGATAACCATCGCTCTTCATGTCCTTGTCCTCGGTGTAGAATGTGTAGCCGTTGATATCCTCGCCTCATAGGTCATCGAGTTGTGCTCGGCGCCCTGTGACAAAGGCGAATATGAGTTGTTCTTCAGCGGAAGAATCCTCATGTAAAGTGCAGCGAAGCTTCTGCTTGAACCAGCGTGAAACATGAGTTGTGCTCTTTGAGTATATCTCGTCCGTCCTCTGTTGGCCTCGGTCATTGTCGTCTTCTTAATAAAGGTTTGTGCTCTACCACCCAAGGATCGACCACGTCTATGTGTTGTAGCGCGACTAGGTTTGCACTTTCAAAGTCGTGATCGACCCTCGAAGTCGACATGCATTTGGCGACCCTCATGGTGACCCCATCCAGCGAGCTGCCGAGGGTGCTGTTGACAGGCAGACCAGCGGGGTTCTCGATGCCTAGATAATTAGTGCGATGGGAGATGCACTCTTGATCGAAAACCCCTTGCTATGCTTCCCTCTGGGCGTGACATGTTGCGACGTATCCTTTGATGACACCATTCATCCTTTGAGCGGCATCATCTTTGTGCGAGAGCGTCGGCCGAGTTGGATGATATCCTCCACTATATGGACCAGCGGATGCACCATAACATCGAAGAATGCGGTAGGGAAGTACATCTCAAGCTCGCATAGTATCACACGATCTCTTCATGTAGCCTTACGGTTGCCTCCGCAATCGACTTCGAGAGATGACGCCGAAAAAAGTTACGCAGGCCAAATAGCGTTTCACGGACGTGCGGCGTCCATGATCCACAGTTACTGGCTGGAAATATCTGCGTCATCGACCGCGTGACGATCGTGAGACTTCATCCGCTGAACTTCGCTTGGCTGGGTCTAGGTATCTGCTTATCTTCCCAGCGTAACCGTAAGGAAGTTTTACTCCTAGGAGGCGGTGAAAAACTGCTCGATCTCCTCGACTTAGAGTGAAAGCCGCGGGAGGTAGTCATTCCGGTCTTCTTGGCCTTTTGCCTTTCGGCGACTTTCCGTGTCCTGCTTAGCCTCATCATCATCATCATCATCATCATCATTAGCGTGAAGCTCTGCACGATGCCCATTGATTTCAAGTCGCCCTTGCTTCGGCCCATCTTTGGTCCTCTCGGCATGTTGAGCGGGGTACCAGCGGACTCTCGCTGCGTTCTTCGTGATATGCATGACATCAAGGCTGTGAGGCACCGGTGGATCTTCGATGCGGCAAGTCGAGAAAGAGACCTCGTTTTCCATACCTTGACAGCGGCTCTGGCGCCTTTCGCATCTTTCCCGGCAGTGGGCAGTCTTTCCAATTTTTCAACAGCTTGTCTATTTCCTCGCCGCTCCTCGTACACGGGCATTTTCGGGGTTCGGTTTCACCATCGAACAGATCCTTGCGTTTCCTCCACGGGTCATCGTCGCGAAGCCACCTTGATGTCCCATGAACACGATTTTGAAGACCGGGATCTCTATCTGCTGGCGTCGTTGTGTCATCCATGCACCTTACGCATCCGGAAAATCCGTGGACTACCTGCCTTGAGATATCCGTAACCGAGATAGTCGTGCACCGTCGTGGCGGTCACGGCTCTCATAGAAATATTCTTTCTGCGGCGTCCCATGTATTGGTGGCGTTTTCCAGCGTGTCTAGCTCCTCCTTGACAGCCCGGATCTGATTGATGTCGTTCCTGGTTGTTTCGGCCCTTCAATTAGCATACTCATGTGAATGTACTTCCTCTTCATGCACAACGGGGAAGGTTGTACATCCACACAAACACAGGCCGGTGCTATGTGTGCTTCTCACGGCTGCCAAGCGGATTGACTCCATCGGTGCTCGCGCCCGGCCACGATGTTCCTTGGATCCTTCCCAAATTCGGGTCTTGAAGTTCAGCGCTTGCCAGCGGCTCGCATCCTTAGGGTGACTCAGCATCTTGTCTTTTTATCTATCTCCGGATCATTTGCGTCATCTTCGCTTCTTCTCCTCCCTATCCGCGTGCCAGCGCAGGAGCTTTCTACCTTAGGGTCCATGAAATACGGCTGAGGCGAGAGTGATCATAAAGTACCACACGATTTTAGAGGAGCTTTCTTCCTCTTCTTGTATTGAGTGGCCCTTTACGGACATATGGTAGACTCCAGCGTGCTCGTCACGATAAATGATGCAATTGTTCATGCACACATGGTATTTCACGTCGCGGTAAATCCGAGAGGACACACGATTTTCTTCGCCTCCTCGAAACTGGTGGGCACTTGTTCCCCTTGGGTACCCGTAACTTGTTCCGCTGGTTTCGGACCTATTCAACCTTTTATCTAACTTGGGTTAACCTTTTAAAGGTTGCCCGTCCTTAGCCAAGCATTTGAATCCTTTCTCAACATTTTTCGGATCGGAAACTGTCCTTTTCGATTCAACTTTACCTATTGGTTTTTTATCCCTAACCTACCCTAACGTAACTTCTATTCTATTCAGGAATTCCTCTTATAATTCTTTTCTGTTTGTTCCTTATTAACTTTTAGGACCTTTTCTTCAACTTTGTTCAACGTTCGCAGATCAAACTGCGTGGTATCGTCACATCTTGATTACATAACTCCAAATATTTTTCTCTTTCTGTAGCTTTTTAAATTCTAGGCCATTTACGAACCTTTCCAAGGGATTCTCTATCTCAAATTTATGAAATATGTTTTCACTTAGTTCCTCCTTTACTTGGTCCCTTTGAGTTCGGAGTTCCTAACGGTGGAATATTCAATTCAAGGTTTTCAATTTCCTTTTATTCCCTTTGGTCTGAAACCTTGGCCGTTAATTTCCAGCGGTATTCTCTACCATGGCCTCCTTACAAACTATGAGCTTATCTTAATGTGACAAGCGATTTGCAATCGAAATTTCTACTTTTTTCAATTTATCTACCAAATTTGCTCCTTTTATTCCAAGGCCTTCAGGTTCTAAACGATTACTTTGGACTAGTCTGATCTCGAGTTTACTTTTTCAATCATTGGCCTTAAAGTGCGGTATCATCTTATTCACCTATAGGTCTTCAATCTCTATACCCGTCTTCCACGTTATTCACTTTTTTTATCGTAATTCCCGATTTGCTTTATCTGCATGTTTGATTTACCTTTTAATGCAGTGTCTGGCAATGACCAACTTATCTCAAACTATGTGATTTTCATCTGGCTTTAGAAATGTCCTTTTGAATTCTAATTTCTTGGTCACGTTTTAAATCATGGACTAAATTGAGTTTGCATCTATTCTTCTTTCCTATGTCTTCCATCTTATTCTAGCAACGCCGTGGACATTATCATTCTTTAGTTCTCGTGATTCCTGGTATGATCACATTGTTTCTCATTTTGGCACTAACACTAGCAACGGATTTCGTCTCGAACACTATGCAAAGGTCTGAACTCACTCGATCTTTATGCCAACTTGTCATCCTTGCCGTATTAGCCTACTATTGTTCTGATTGATTTTGATAATTTCCATTTTGCCCGATTTCTATAGTGACCTTTCGACGTTTTGCTGTACTAGTTCTAATGACCCATCGAGTCTGCAAATCTTTATCATTCCTATTTGTTTCATCTTAGTCCTTTTTCTAAATCTCTTGAGCGATTTCGGAATCATTCGAGGTTTTTCATCATTTATTTAACCTAGATTGGAACCATCTATTTAGAGCTACCAATTCTATCTTACTTTATCCTAAGCCTCGTGTCAAACCTATTGCCCGGTTTCATTTTTTCTATCCCTTTAGATTCCACTTTTTCCTTACCATTTGCTGATGACCAAGCGGATCTCTGGCAGCATCGAATCTCAAACTTTAACAGCCAAAACTGTTGTTTTCATCCTGTAGTCCTTTTAGAATTACTAGCGTCCTTTTTGGGCGAGATTTCCTTTTTGTGTGCCGTATTTCAAATCATATGGACCTAAAATTAGAAGTCATTCCATCTTTATTCCCTAGGCGTTCCACTAGTTCCTAAACTGCTCCACGTTACCATTCTCGTTAGTTACGGTGAATTCCTCGGTATGATTATTCTTTCATCAGTTTGTTCCCGTTACTTCTCTTGACACTATTGTAGCTATACATGGGTGTGGGACCTGATGACCAAGCGGATGTCGGCACCATCGATCTCACACTTTAGCGCCAAAACTATTGTCTTTCATCCTGTAGTCCTTTTAGAGCGTCCTTTTTTGGGCGAGATTTCCGGGAACACTTTCTCGGGGTTTGTGTGCAAGTACTTGAAATCATCGGACCTAAAATTAGAAGTCATTCCATCTTTATTCCTTAGAGCCTTCCAACAGTTCCTAAACCGCTCCGATCGAACCGTTATCATTCTTGTTAGTTACGAGTAAATTCCCTCGGTATGATAATACTTTCATTAGTTTGTTCCTGTTTCTTCTCTAGCTTTGAGCGACACACTATTCTAGCTAGACATGGGTGTGGCTCGTAACACTGATGACCAAAGCGGATCTCGGCACCATCGAATCTCAAACTTTAGCGCCAAAACTATTGTTTTTCATCTGTAGTCCTTTTAGAATTACTAAACGTCCTTTTTTGGGCCGAGATTTCAAGGAACGTGTGACGCCCGGATAATCAAGCTACAGTAACCTCTACTAATGATGCCACGTCACCACGGTTACTATTCCTAATCTCGCGTTAGTTCAAAACGATTCAAATTCAAATTTGAGTTAATGGCAAACATCAAAAGTTTTCAAACGTTAAAACTAAAATGTTCGGTTTGCGGAAAATAATCCATAAATTATTTTGGTGAAGTAACCACACTTTTACAAAATGTTTAAATATTTTGAAATAAATAAAACAGTAGCAGAAACAGATAATTTAATGCCCTTTTCAATTAATAAAGTATTAAGCTATTTATTTAATTGCCCGAACTAATGGGGCAGTGACATATTTGTGAAACTAGATTAGGAACTAGTTTTATATTTTATCTAAACTATAACAATGTGAAACTAAAATAATCTGAGAAAAGAATAAAAAAGAAAACAAGATAAGTAAAGGAATAAAAAACCCCAGCTCCCCACAGGCCTCGGCCTCCTACCCATCCAACGAATTCCCCCCTTTGGCTGCCCTCTCCTGTTCCTCGGTCTCAAACCGCAATAGGGACATGCTCCGGCCTGACCACCTCGCCGGCCACGCCGAAGAGGAGATAAGGGCTCCACGCCCCAACTCCTCAATCCTATCCCCCCACTAGCTCGCCCTCTTCTCCCTCTCTACTGTGCTCTGCCTCCCTCCTCAGATCCCCCTCCGTCCTGATCTCCGGCATGGACGCGTCGTCGGCGTAGCCGTCGCCGATGGCCTCCTCGCTGCGAAAACGCGCCCGAGGCACCGTCTTCGTCGCCTCGCCGACTACATGGCGAGATCGGCGGAAGCCACGGGGCGCCCGCTGCTTCCCCGTCCTCAACCTCCATCCGTCTCGGTCGCCGCCGCCGCCGCCGTCACCAACACCGGCCACCTCTGCTGCTCCTAAGCCACTCGATGGGCCTCCTTGCGCCTGCTCGGTGAGCACCACCCCGTTTCCCCTTTCCCTCGTCGTTGTAGTCGCCGTGCTTTGTTACCGCGAGCTTGGCTCCATGATCCGCCGTGGCGGAGCTCTCCTCCTCGCTGCGCTCGCTTTACCGTCCGCCCTGCGTCCACGCTGCGTCTGCGCATACAGCGCCTCTTCGCGGCCCGTCTCGACTCCCGTGCCATGCTGTTGCCCTCTGCCGCTGCGTTGCTGCGATCTGCTCTGATCGCCGCCCGGAGCCGTGGCGCGCTCACACCATGCCCTTTGCTTTCGCCCGCCCATACGCCTCGCGTCCGTCCCACCTGCGCCCAGCATGCGCGGCCGTGTGCATGCCGCTTGCCCTGCTGCTCCCGCGGTATGCTGCTCTGCTGCTGCAGCTCGATAACATTCGATTCTTGTAGCAGTAGCTAACTTTGTATTTCTACAATGACTAGCCTTCTAAACTGCCACTAAACAGCGATAAGACAAGTCCTAACATGGGTAAAAATTATATGAACGGAAAGTAGACGTAACAAGCCTCATTTTGTTCCATTGGACCTGCTTCAGATAATGCATAGATTAAATCCTACAAAAATCACAAAATGCTATCTTGTGTTAAAAGGAATAGAGTTACTCCCTAGCATTGTGTGTGTGCGCTGTGTGCGCGTGGGCTGTGCCACAGCGGTGTGTGGCCGGCCTAGTTTAATTAGGTCTAAACTAATTTAGTTTAGATTAACTGGTTAATTAATTAGTCTAAGCCTATTACATGTGGACCCCGCATTTATTTAAGCTAGCTTTACTTATTTGTTTAGGTATAGCTATTGACATGTGGGCCACCATCTCCCCTTTTGACCAGTCAAATTGACTTGGTCAGTTCGATTAAATAAATGCAGAAAAATCCAGAAAATATTTAAAGCTTTGAAAAATCATATAAAATAAACCGTAGCTCGGATGAAAAAACTTTGTACATGAGAGTTGCACAGAACGACGAGACGAATCCGAATACGCAACCCGTTTATCCGTCACGCGTACCTAGCATAGCGAACCTGCAACATTTCACCTCCGGTTCATCTGTCCGGAATCGCGAAACACCGGGGATACATTCCCGGATGTTTTCCCCCTTCGCCGGTAACACCTCCTACCACGTTAGGTCACCTCTCGCACCGCATATTGCCATGTTACGCTTTGTGATGCTTTGATTGCTCTGTTATTTATTGTGTTCCCCCTCCGTTACTTCTTTCCGGTAGACCCCGATGGCTGCATGTGACCCCTAGTCCGACTACGGTGTTGACGACCCGTCCTTCTTGATAGAGCAACCAGGCAAGCCCCGCCCCCTTGATCACCAGATATCGCCTATCCTTCTCTATACTGCTTGCATTAGAGTAGTGTAGCATATTCTTGTTGGTTACTCCTATTACATTGCATAGCTTTGTCATTGTTGCTCTGATCATTGATACCTTACCCGCAATCCTAAATGCTTAGTATAGGATGCTAGTTTATCATCATTGACCCTACACTCTTGTCGATCGCCTTGCTATACTATCGGGCCGTGATCACTCGGGAGGTGATCACGGGTATATCTATACATACATACTATACTGAGATGGTGACTAAAATCGGGTCAGCTCGTTGAGTACCCATAAGTGATTACGATGTGGGGCTGAAAGGACGGTGGCTCCATCCCGGTAGAGGTGGGCTGGGTTCCCGGCGGCCCCATTTGTTACTTTGTGGCGGGGCGGCAGGGCAGGTTGAGACCACCTAGGAGGCAGGTGGGCTGGCCTGGTCGGCGTCATGATTGCTTCGTAATAACTGCGCTTAACGAGATCTTGGTATTTGATCTGAGTGCGGCCATTTGGTCTATACACACTAACCATCTCTGGCGGGAGTAGTTATGGGTATCCGGCGTCGTGGTATCGGCGAAACCTTCTTGGCGTCGGCGACGGAGGCGGTAGCGCCGGGTTGGACTGCGTTAACGCAACTTCGCTTTGTAATGGAGGTTGCTAGGTCTGCTCACCGGCGCGTCACATAGCGTGCGGTGTGCAATGGGCGATGGGCCCGGACCCTGCGCGAATAAGTTTAGACCGGCGTGTTGACCTCTCTGTTGTGCCTAGGTGGGGCTGCGGCGTGTTGATCTTCGAGGCGGGCATGACCTAAGAAAGTGTGTCGGCCAAATGGGATCGGCGTGTTGGGTTATGTGGTGCACCTCTGCGGGGAAGTTTATCTATTGAATAGCCGTGTCCCTCGGTAAAGGGCGACCGGAGTTGTACCTTGACCTTATGACAACTAGAACCGGATACTTAATAAAACACACCTTCAAGTTCCACGAACAACCCGGTGATCGCTCTCTAACAGGCGGCGAGAGAGGATCGCTGGTAGGATTATGCTATGCGATGCTCTTGGAGATGCTACGGAGATGCTACTTGGAGATGCTACTTGGAGGACTTCAATCTACTCTCTTCTACATGCTGCAAGGCGGAGGCTGCGAGCGTAGTCTTTGACAGGATTAGCTATCGCCTCTTATTACGGCATTCTGCGATTCAGTCCTTGATATGGCCCTTTACATATACACATGCATATGTAGTGTAGCTCCTTGCTTGCAGTACTTTGGATGAGTACTCACGGTTGCTTTCTCCCCCTTTTCCCCTTTCCTTTCTTTACGGTTGTCGCAACCAGATCTTTGGAACCAGGCAGGCGCCACCGTCGGCGGCGACTACTACTGGAGGTGCCTACTACTACGTGCGAGGCTGCGGCGGCGACGGGAGTAGTTTAGGAGGATCCCAGGCGGGAGGCTGCGCCTCTTCGATCTGTATCCCGGTTTGTGCTAGCCTTCTTAAGGCATACTTGTTTAACTTATATGCGTACTCAGATATTGTCGCTTCCGTTGACTCGTCTATGATCGAGCACTTGTATTCGAGCCCTCGTGGCCTGGCTTGTATTATGATGCTTGTATGACTTATTTATGTTTTTTGAGTTGTGTTGTGATATCTTCCGTGAGTTCCTGATCTTGATTGTACACGTTTGCGTGCATGATTAGTGTATGATTGAATCGGGGGCGTCACAGAACGCTTTCTTGGGGTTTGTGTGCACGTATTTCAAATCATCGGACCTAAAATTAGAAGTCATTCCATCTTTATTCCCCTAGAGCCTACCAGCGGTTCCTAAACCTCTCCGATTGAACGCGTTATCATTCTTGTTAGTTCTGGTGAATTCCCTCGGTATGATAATTCTTTCATCAGTTTGTTCCCGTTTCTTCTCTAGCTTTGAACCTGACACACTATTATAGCTAGACATGGGTGTGGCTCGTAACACTGATGACCAAAGCGGATCTCGGCACCATCGAATCTCAAACTTTAACTGCCAAAACTATTGTTTTCATCCTGTAGTCGCTTTTAGAATTACTAAACGTCCATTTTTGGGCCGAGATTTCCGGGAATGCTTTCTCGGGGTTTGTGTGCACGTATTTCAAATCATACGGACCTAAAAGTTAGAAGTCATTCCATCTTTATTCCCCTAGAGCCTTCCAGCAGTTCCTAAACCGCTCGATGGACACATTATCATTCTTGTTAGTTCTCAGTGAATTCCCTCGGTATGATAATTCTTTCATCAGTTTGTTCCCCGTTTCTTCTCTAGCTTTGAGCGACACACTATTCTAGCTAGACATGGGTGTGTTTCAGTATGATTGATGAGCAAGCGGATCTACAGCACCATCGGATCTCAAACTTTAGCGCCAAAACTATAGTTTTCATCCTGTAGTCCCTTTTAGAATTACTAAGCGTCCTTTTCGGGCGAGATATCGAGAACACTTTCTCGGGGTTTGCATGCACGTATTTCAAATTATACGGACCTGAAAATTAGAAGTCATTCTATCTTTATTCCCTAGAGCCTTCGGCGGTTCCTAAACAGCTCGATTGAACACGTTATCATTCTTGTTAGTTACGGTGAATTCCCTCGGTATGATAATTCTTTCATCAGTTTGTTCCTGTTTCTTCTCTAGCTTTGAGCTGTCACACTATTCTAGCTAGACATGGGTGTGGGTCGTAACACTGATGACCAAAGCGGATCTCTGGCACCATCGAATCTCAAACTTTAAGCGCCAAAACTGTTGTTTTCATCCTGTAGTCCTTTTAGAATTACTAACGTCCTTTTTGGGCGAGATTTCAGGGAATGCTTTCTCGAGGTTTGTGTGCACGTATTTCAAATCATATGGACCTAAAATTAGAAGTCATTCCATCTTTATTCCCTAGAGCCTTCGATGGTTCCTAAACCGCTCCAATCAGACACGTTACCATTCTCGTTAGTTACGGTGAATTCCCTCTGTATGATTATTCTTTCATCAGTTTGTTCCCCGTTACTTCTCTAGCCTGAGCCTGACACACTATTGTAGCTAGACATGGGTGTGGCTCGTAACACTATATGACCAAGCGGATGTACGGCACCATCGATCTCACACTTTAGCGCCAAAACTATTGTTTTCATCACTGTAGTCCTTTTAGAATTACTAAGCGTCCTTTTTTGGGCGAGATTTCTAGGAACACTTTCTCGAGGTTTGCGTGCAAGTATTTGAAATCATCTGAGACCAAAAATTAGAAGTCATTCCATCTTTATTCCCTAGAGCCTTCGGCAGTTCCTAAGCCGCTCCGATTGAACCGTTATCATTCTTGTTAGTTACGGTGAATTCCCTCGGTATGATAATTCTTTCATCAGTTTGTTCCCGTTTCTTCTCTAGCTTTGAACGACACACTATTATAGCTAGAGATGGGTGTGGCTCGTAACACTGATGACCAAGCGGATCTCACGGCACCATCGAATCTCAAACTTTAGCGCCAAAACTCTGTTTTTCATCCTGTAGTCCCTTTTAGAATTAGTAAGCGTCCTTTTTGGGCGAGATTTCAAGGAACGCTTTCTTGGGGTTTGTGTGCACGTATTTCAAATCATACGGACCTAAAAATTAGAAGTCATTCCATCTTTATTCCCCAAGAGCCTTCCAGCAGTTCCTAAACCGCTCCAGTCGGAGCCCGTTATCATTCTTGTTAGTTCTGAGTGAATTCCCTTGGTATGATAATTCTTTCATTAGTTTGCTCCCCGTTTCTTCTCTAGCCTGAGCCTGACACACTATTCTAGCTAGACATGGGTGCGGCTCGTAACACCTGATGACCAAACGGATCTACGGCACCATCGAATCTCAAACTTTAACTGCCAAAACTATTGTTTTTCATCCTGTAGTTGCTTTTAGAATTACTAAACGTCCTTTTTTGGGCCGAGATTTCCAGGAATGCTTTCTCGGGGTTTGTGTGCACGTATTTCAAATCATACGGACCTAAAAGTTAGAAGTCATTCCATCTTTATTCCCCTAGAGCCTTCCAGCAGTTCCTAAACCGCTCCAGTCGGAGCACATTATCATTCTTGTTAGTTCTTAGTGAATTCCCTCGGTATGATAATTCTTTCATCAGTTTGTTCCCCGTTTCTTCTCTAGCCTGAGCCTGACACACTATTCTAGCTAGACATGGGTGTGGCTCGTAACAGCTCATGAGCAAACGGATCTACAGCACCATCGGATCTCAAACTTTAACTGCCAAAACTATTGTTTTTCATCCTGTAGTCCCTTTTAGAATTACTAAACGTCCTTTTTTGGGCCGAGATTTCCAGGAATGCTTTCTCGAGGTTTGTGTGCACGTATTTCAAATCATATGGACCTAAAAATTAGAAGTCATTCCATCTTTATTCCCTAGAGCCTTCGGTGGTTCCTAAACCGCTCCAATCGAACACGTTACCATTCTCGTTAGTTACGGTGAATTCCCTTTGTATGATTATTCTTTCATCAGTTTGTTCCCCGTTACTTCTCTAGCCTGAGCCTGACATACTATTGTAGCTAGACATGGGTGTGGCTCATAACACCTGATGACCAAACGGATATACGTCACCATCGATCTCACACTTTAACTGCCAAAACTATTGTTTTTCATCCTGTAGTCCCTTTTAGAATTACTTAACGTCCTTTTTTGGGCCGAGATTTCTAGGAACACTTTCTCGAGGTTTGTGTGCAAGTATTTGAAATCATACGGACCTAAAATTATAAGTCATTCCATCTTTATTCCCCTAGAGCCTTCCAGCAGTTCCTAAGCCGCTCGATTGAACGCGTTATCATTCTTGTTAGTTACGGTGAATTCCCTCGGTATGATAATTCTTTCATCAGTTTGTTCCCGTTTCTTCTCTAGCTTTGAAACGACACACTATTATAGCTAGACATGGGTGTGGCTCATAACACTGATGACCAAAGCGGATCTCGGCACCATCGAATCTCAAACTTTAGCGCCAAAACTATTGTTTTTCATCCTGTAGTCGCTTTTAGAATTACTAAGCGTCCATTTTGGGCGAGATTTCCGGGAATGCTTTCTCGGGGTTTGTGTGCACGTATTTCAAATCATACGGACCTAAAAGTTAGAAGTCGTTCCATCTTTATTCCCCTAGAGCCTTCCAGCAGTTCCTAAACCGCTCCAGTCGGAGCACATTATCATTCTTGTTAGTTCTCAGTGAATTCCCTCAGTATGATAATTCTTTCATCAGTTTGTTCCCCGTTTCTTCTCTAGCCTAAGCCTGACACACTATTCTAGCTAGACATGGGTGTGTTTCGTAACAGCTGATGAGCAAACGGATCTACAGCACCATCGGATCTCAAACTTTAACTGCCAAAACTATAGTTTTTCATCCTGTAGTCCCTTTTAGAATTACTAAACGTCCTTTTCCGGGCCGAGATATCGAGGAACACTTTCTCGGGGTTTGCGTGCACGTATTTCAAATTATACGGACCTGAAAATTAGAAGTCATTCTATCTTTATTCCCCTAGAGCCTTCCAGCAGTTCCTAAACCGCTCCAGTCGAGCACGTTATCATTCTTGTTAGTTCTGAGTGAATTCCCTCGGTATGATAATTCTTTCATCAGTTTGTTCCCTGTTTCTTCTCTAGACTGAGCCTGTCACACTATTCTAGCTAGACATGGGTGTGGGTCGTAACACCTGATGACCAAACGGATCTACGGCACCATCGAATCTCAAACTTTAACTGCCAAAACTGTTGTTTTTCATCCTGTAGTCCCTTTTGGAATTACTAAACGTCCTTTTTTGGGCCGAGATTTCCAGGAATGCTTTCTCGAGGTTTGTGTGCACGTATTTCAAATCATATGGACCTAAAAATTAGAAGTCATTCCATCTTTATTCCCCTAGAGCCTTCCAGTGTATCCTAAACCGCTCCAATCGGAGCACGTTACCATTCTCGTTAGTTCTGAGTGAATTCCCTCGGTATGATTATTCTTTCATCAGTTTGTTCCCCGTTACTTCTCTAGCTTTGAGCACGACACACTATTGTAGCTAGACATGGGTGTGGCTCGTAACACTGATGACCAAGCGGATGTCTGGCGCCATCGATCTCACACTTTAGCGCCAAAACTATTGTTTTTCATCCTATAGTCCCTTTTAGAATTACTAAACGTCCTTTTTTGGGCCGAGATTTCTAGGAACACTTTCTCGGGGTTTGCGTGCAAGTATTTGAAATCATGCGGACCTAAAATTAGAAGTCATTCCATCTTTATTCCCCTAGAGCCTTCCAGCAGTTCCTAAGCCGCTCCAGTCGGAGCACGTTATCATTCTTGTTAGTTCTGAGTGAATTCCCTCGGTATGATAATTCTTTCATCAGTTTGTTCCCTGTTTCTTCTCTAGCCTGAACCTGACATTCTATTATAGCTAGACATGGGTGTGGCTCGTAACACCTGATGACCAAACGGATCTACGGCACCATCGAATCTCAAACTTTAACTGCCAAAACTATTATTTTTCATCCTGTAGTCCCTTTTAGAATTAGTAAACGTCCTTTTTTGGGCCGAGATTTCAAGGAACGCTTTCTTGGGGTTTGTGTGCACGTATTTCAAATCATACGGACCTAAAAATTAGAAGTCATTCCATCTTTATTCCCCAAGAGCCTTCCAGCAGTTCCTAAACCGCTCGATCGAGCCGTTATCATTCTTGTTAGTTCTGAGTGAATTCCCTTGGTATGATAATTCTTTCATTAGTTTGTTCCCCGTTTCTTCTCTAGCCTGAGCCTGACACACTATTCTAGCTAGACATGGGTGCGGCTCGTAACACCTGATGACCAAGCGGATCTCGGCACCATCGAATCTCAAACTTTAGCGCCAAAACTATTGTTTTTCATCCTGTAGTTGCTTTTAGAATTACTAAACGTCCTTTTTTGGGCCGAGATTTCCAGGAATGCTTTCTTGGGGTTTGTGTGCACGTATTTCAAATCATACGGACCTAAAAGTTAGAAGTCATTCCATCTTTATTCCCCTAGAGCCTTCCAGCAGTTCCTAAACCGCTCCAGTCGGAGCACATTATCATTCTTGTTAGTTCTTAGTGAATTCCCTCGGTATGATAATTCTTTCATCAGTTTGTTCCCCGTTTCTTCTCTAGCCTGAGCCTGACACACTATTCTAGCTAGACATGGGTGTGGCTCGTAACAGCTCATGAGCAAACGGATCTACAGCACCATCGGATCTCAAACTTTAACTGCCAAAACTATTGTTTTTCATCCTGTAGTCCCTTTTAGAATTACTAAACGTCCTTTTTTGGGCCGAGATTTCCAGGAATGCTTTCTCGAGGTTTGTGTGCACGTATTTCAAATCATATGGACCTAAAAATTAGAAGTCATTCCATCTTTATTCCCCTAGAGCCTTCCAGTAGTTCCTAAACCGCTCCAATCGGAGCACGTTACCATTCTCGTTAGTTCTGAGTGAATTCCCTTTGTATGATTATTCTTTCATCAGTTTGTTCCCCGTTACTTCTCTAGCCTGAGCCTGACATACTATTGTAGCTAGACATGGGTGTGGCTCATAACACCTGATGACCAAACGGATATACGTCACCATCGATCTCACACTTTAACTGCCAAAACTATTGTTTTTCATCCTGTAGTCCCTTTTAGAATTACTTAACGTCCTTTTTTGGGCCGAGATTTCTAGGAACACTTTCTCGAGGTTTGTGTGCAAGTATTTGAAATCATACGGACCTAAAATTATAAGTCATTCCATCTTTATTCCCCTAGAGCCTTCCAGCAGTTCCTAAGCCGCTCGATCGAACACGTTATCATTCTTGTTAGTTCTGAGTGAATTCCCTCAGTATGATAATTCTTTCATCAGTTTGTTCCCCGTTTCTTCTCTAGCCTGAACCTGACACACTATTATAGCTAGACATGGGTGTGGCTCATAACACCTGATGACCAAACGGATCTACGGCACCATCGAATCTCAAACTTTAACTGCCAAAACTATTGTTTTTCATCCTGTAGTCGCTTTTAGAATTACTAAACGTCCATTTTTGGGCCGAGATTTCCAGGAATGCTTTCTCGGGGTTTGTGTGCACGTATTTCAAATCATACGGACCTAAAAGTTAGAAGTCGTTCCATCTTTATTCCCCTAGAGCCTTCCAGCAGTTCCTAAACCGCTCCAGTCGGAGCACATTATCATTCTTGTTAGTTCTCAGTGAATTCCCTCAGTATGATAATTCTTTCATCAGTTTGTTCCCCGTTTCTTCTCTAGCCTAAGCCTGACACACTATTCTAGCTAGACATGGGTGTGTTTCGTAACAGCTGATGAGCAAACGGATCTACAGCACCATCGGATCTCAAACTTTAACTGCCAAAACTATAGTTTTTCATCCTGTAGTCCCTTTTAGAATTACTAAACGTCCTTTTCCGGGCCGAGATATCGAGGAACACTTTCTCGGGGTTTGCGTGCACGTATTTCAAATTATACGGACCTGAAAATTAGAAGTCATTCTATCTTTATTCCCCTAGAGCCTTCCAGCAGTTCCTAAACCGCTCGATGCAGACGTTATCATTCTTGTTAGTTCTGAGTGAATTCCCTCGGTATGATAATTCTTTCATCAGTTTGTTCCTGTTTCTTCTCTAGGCTGAGCTTTGTCACACTATTCTAGCTAGACATGGGTGTGGGTCGTAACACTGATGACCAAGCGGATCTCGGCACCATCGAATCTCAAACTTTAAGCGCCAAAACTGTTGTTTTTCATCCTGTAGTCCTTTTGGAATTACTAAGCGTCCTTTTTGGGCGAGATTTCGGGAATGCTTTCTCGAGGTTTGTGTGCACGTATTTCAAATCATATGGACCTAAAAATTAGAAGTCATTCCATCTTTATTCCCCTAGAGCCTTCCAGTGTATCCTAAACCGCTCCAATCGGAGCACGTTACCATTCTCGTTAGTTCTGAGTGAATTCCCTCGGTATGATTATTCTTTCATCAGTTTGTTCCCCGTTACTTCTCTAGCCTGAGCCTGACACACTATTGTAGCTAGACATGGGTGTGGCTCGTAACACCTGATGACCAAACGGATGTACGGCACCATCGATCTCACACTTTAACTGCCAAAACTATTGTTTTTCATCCTATAGTCCCTTTTAGAATTACTAAACGTCCTTTTTTGGGCCGAGATTTCTAGGAACACTTTCTCGGGGTTTGCGTGCAAGTATTTGAAATCATGCGGACCTAAAATTAGAAGTCATTCCATCTTTATTCCCCTAGAGCCTTCCAGCAGTTCCTAAGCCGCTCGATTGAACACGTTATCATTCTTGTTAGTTCTGAGTGAATTCCCTCGGTATGATAATTCTTTCATCAGTTTGTTCCTGTTTCTTCTCTAGCTTTGAACGACATTCTATTATAGCTAGACATGGGTGTGGCTCGTAACACTGATGACCAAAGCGGATCTCTGGCACCATCGAATCTCAAACTTTAACTGCCAAAACTATTATTTTTCATCCTGTAGTCCCTTTTAGAATTAGTAAACGTCCTTTTTTGGGCCGAGATTTCAAGGAACGCTTTCTTGGGGTTTGTGTGCACGTATTTCAAATCATACGGACCTAAAATTTAGAAGTCATTCCATCTTTATTCCCCGAGAGCCTTCCAGCAGTTCCTAAACTGCTCCAGTCGGAGCACGTTATCATTCTTGTTAATTCTGAGTGAATTCCCTTGGTATGATAATTCTTTCATCAGTTTGTTCCCGTTTCTTCTCTAGCTTTGAGCGACACACTATTCTAGCTAGACATGGGTGCGGCTCGTAACACCTGATGACCAAACGGATCTACGGCACCATCGAATCTCAAACTTTAACTGGCAAAACTATTGTTTTTCATCCTGTAGTCGCTTTTAGAATTACTAAACGTCCTTTTTTGGGCCGAGATTTCCAGCAATGCTTTCTCGGGGTTTGTGTGCACGTATTTCAAATCATACAGACCTGAAAGTTAGAAGTCATTCCATCTTTATTCCCTAGAGCCTTCGGCGGTTCCTAAACCGCTCGATCGAGACACATTATCATTCTTGTTAGTTCTCGGTGAATTCCCTCGGTATGATAATTCTTTCATCAGTTTGTTCCCGTTTCTTCTCTAGCTTTGAGCACGACACACTATTCTAGCTAGACATGGGTGTGGCTCGTAACAGTGATGAGCAAGCGGATCTCTGACACCATCGGATCTCAAACTTTAAGCGCCAAAACTATTGTTTTTCATCCTGTAGTCCCTTCTAGAATTACTAAGCGTCCTTTTCGGGCGAGATATCGAGAGCGCTTTCTCGAGGTTTGTGTGCACGTATTTCAAATTATGCGGACCTAAAATTAGAAGTCATTCCATCTTTATTCCCTAAGCGCCTTCCAGCGGTTCCTAAACCGCTCGATCGTTGCGTTATCATTCTTGTTAGTTACGGTGAATTCCTCCATATGATAATTCTCTCATCAGTTTGTTCCTTGTTTCTCCTCTAGCTTTGAGCGACACACTATTCTAGCTAGACATGGGTGTGGCTCGTAACACTGATGACCAAATGGATCTCTGGCAGAATCGAATCTCAAACTTTAAGCGCAAAAACTATTGTTTTCATCCTGTAGTCCTTTTAGAATTACTAAGCGTCCTTTTTTGGGCGAGATTTGAGAGCGATTTCTCGAGGTTTGCGTGCACGTATTTCAAATTATCGGACCTGAAAATTAGAAGTCATTCCATCTTTATTCCCTAGAGCCTTCCGGCAGTTTCTAAACCGCTCGATCGAACCGTTATCATTCTTGTTAGTTCTGAGTGAATTCCCTCGGTATGATAATTCTTTCATCAGTTTGTTCCCTGTTTCTTCTCTAGCCTGACCCTGTAATACTATTCTAGCTAGACATGGGTGTGGCTCGTAACACCTGATGACCAAACGGATCTACGGCACCATCGAATCTCAAACTTTAACTGCCAAAACTATTGTTTTTCATCCTGTAGTCCCTTTTGGAATTACTAAACGTCCTTTTTTGGGCCGAGATTTCCAGGAATGCTTTCTCGAGGTTTGTGTGCACATATTTCAAATCATATGGACCTCAAAATTAGAAGTCATTCCATCTTTATTTCCCTAGAGCCTTCCAGTGTATCCTAAACCGCTCTAATCGGAGCACGTTACCATTCTCGTTAGTTCTAAGTGAATTCCCTCGGTATGATTATTCTTTCATCAGTTTGTTCCCCGTTACTTCTCTAGCCTGAGCCTGTCACACTATTGTATCTAGACATGGGTGTGGCTCGTAACACCTGATGACCAAATGGATGTACGGCACCATCGATCTCACACATTAACTGCCAAAACTATTGTTTTCATCCAGTAGTCCCTTTTAGAATTACTAAACGTCCTTTTTTGGCCGAGATTTCCAGGAACACTTTCTCGGGGTTTGCGTGCAAGTATTTGAAATCATACGGACCTAAAAATTAGAAGTTATTCCATTTTATTCCCCTAGAGCCTTCCAGCAGTTCCTAAACCGCTCCAGTCGGAGCACGTTATCATTCTTGTTAGTTCCGAGTGAATTCCCTCGGTATAATAATTCTTTCATCAGTTTGTTCCCGTTTCGTCTCTAGCTTTGAGCGACACACTATTTTAGCTAGACATGGGTGTGGCTCGTAACACCTGATGACCAAACGGATCTACGGCACCATCGAATCTCAAACTTTAACTTCCAAAACTATTGTTTTTCATCCTGTAGTCCCTTTTAGAATTACTAAACGTCCTTTTCCGGGCCGAGATATCGAGAAACGCTTTCTCGGGGTTTGTGTGCATGTATTTCAAATTATGCGGACCTAAAATTAGAGTCATTCCATCTTTATTCCCTAAGCGCCTTCGGCAGTTCCTAAACTCTGCGATCGATTCTGCGTTATCATTCTTGTTAGTTCTGAGTGAATTCCCTCGGTATGATAATTCTTTCATCAGTTTGTTCCCTGTTTCTTCTCTAGCCTGAGCCTGTCACACTATTCTAGCTAGACATGGGTGTGGATCGTAACACCTGATGACCAAACGGATCTACGGCACCATCGAATCTCAAACTTTAACTGCCAAAACTATTGTTTTTCATCCTGTAGTCCCTTTTGGAATTACTAAACGTCCTTTTTTGGGCCGAGATTTCCAGGAATGCTTTCTCGAGGTTTGTGTGCACATATTTCAAATCATATGGACCTAAAAATTAGAAGTCATTCCATCTTTATTCCCCTAGAGCCTTCCAGTGTATCCTAAACCACTCCAATCAGAGCACGTTACCATTCTCGTTAGTTCTGAGTGAATTCCCTCGGTATGATTATTCTTTCATCAGTTTGTTCCCCGTTACTTCTCTAGCCTGAGCCTGACACACTATTGTACCTAGACATGGGTGTGGCTCGTAACACCTGATGACCAAGCGGATGTACGGCACCATCGATCTCACACTTTAACTGCCAAAACTATTGTTTTCATCCTGTAGTCCCTTTTAGAATTACTAAACGTCCTTTTTTGGCCGAGATTTCCAGGAACACTTTCTCGGGGTTTGCGTGCAAGTATTTGAAATCATACGGACCTAAAATTAGAAGTCATTCCATCTTTATTCCCTAGAGCCTTCCAGCGGTTCCTAAACCGCTCGATCGAACACGTTATCATTCTTTTTAGTTCGAGTGAATTCCCTCGGTATGATAATTCTTTCATCAGTTTGTTCCCGTTTCTTACGTAGTGCAGGCGACACACTATTCTAGCTAGGCTGAGTGCGGCTCGTAACACTGATGACCAAGCGGATCTCGGCACCATCGAATCTCAAACTTTAGCGCCAAAACTATTGTTTTTCATCCTGTTGTCCTTTTAGAATTACTAAGCGTCCTTTTTGGGCGAGATTTCTAGGAATGCTTTCTCGGGGTTTGTGTGCATGTATTTCAAATCATACGGACTTAAAATTAGGAGTCATTCCATCTTTATTCCCCTAGAGCCTTCCAACAGTTCCTAAACCGCTCTAGTCGGAGCACATTATCATTCTTGTTAGTTCTCAGTGAATTCCCATGGTATGATAATTCTTTCATCAGTTTTTCCCCGTTTCTTCTCTAGCCTGAGCCTGACACACTGTTCTAGCTAGACATGGGTGTGGCTCGTAACACCTGATGAGCAAACGGATCTACGGCACCATCAGACCTTAAACTTTAACTGCCAAAACTATTGTTTTTCATCCTGTAGTCCCTTTTAGAACTACTAAACGACCTTCTCCGGCCTGAGATATCAAGGAACGCTTTCTCGTGGTTTGTGTGCACGTATTTCAAATTATGCAGACCTAAAAATTAGAAGTCATTCCATCTTTATTCCCCTAGCGCCTTCCAGCAGTTCCTAAACCGCTCCAGTCGTTGCACGTTATCATTCTTGTTAGTTCGGATTGAATTAGCTCGGTATGATAATTCTTTCATCAGTTTGTTCCTCGTTTCTCCTATAGCCTGAGCCTGACACACTATTCTAGCTAGACATGGGTGTGGCTCGTAACACCTGATGACCAAATGGATCTACGGCACCATCGAATCTCAAACTTTAACTGCCAAAACTATTGTTTTTCATCCTGTAGTCCCTTTTAGAATTACTAAACATCCTTCTTTGGGCCGAGATTTCCAGGAATGCTTTCTCGAGGTTTGTGTGCAAATATTTCAAATCATATGGACCTAAAAATTAGAAGTCATTCCATCTTTATTCCCCTAGAGCCTACCAGCAGTTCCTAAACCGCTCGATCGAACACGTTATCATTCTTGTTAGTTCTGAGTGAATTCCCTCGGTATGATAATTCTTTCATCAGTTTGTTCCCCGTTTCTTCTCTAGCCTGAGCCTGACACACTATTCTAGCTAGACATGGGTGCGGTTCATAACACCTGATGACCAAACGGATCTACGGCACCATCGAATCTCAAAGTTTAACTGCCAAAACTATTGTTTTTCATCCTGTAGTCCCTTTTAGAATTACTAAACGTCCTTTTTTGTGCCGAGATTTCCAGGAATGCTTTCTCGGGGTTTGTGTGCATGTATTTCAAATCATACGGACCTAAAAATTAGAAGTCATTCCATCTTTATTCCCCTAGAGCCTTCCTGCAGTTCCTAAACAGCTCCAGTCACAACACATTATCATTCTTGTTAGTTCTCAGTGAATTCCCTCGGTATGATAATTCTTTCATCAGTTTTTCCCCGTTTCTTCTCTATCCTGAGCCTGACACACTATTCTAGCTAGACATGGGTGTGGCTCGTAACACCTGATGAGCAAACGGATCTACGGCACCATCGGATCCCAAACTTTAACTGCCAAAACTATTGTTTTTCATTCTGTAGTCCCTTTTGGAATTACTAAACGTCCTTTTCCGGGCCAAGATATCGAGGAACGCTTTCTCGGGGTTTGTGTGCACGTATTTCAAACCATACGGGCCTAAAAATTAGAAGTCATTCCATCTTTATTCCCCTAGAGCCTTCCAGTGTATCCTAAACCGCTCCAATCGGACACTACTAGGGAAAAGGCTATACACAGAATCTTAGCAGCAGTAGCAGTTCAAAAACTGCGCTAGTGCTATTTAGCGATGTGAGCTATTAAAAACGCGCTTCTGAGACACAAACTTAGCGATTCGCCTGTTGTAAAAAAGCGCTACTACTAATATTCCCATTGGTAGAATGCTAGGCTACGCATAGCGATGGCGAGCTTAATGACAGCGCTCTTTGCTGAAACACAGTTAGTAGCGCGTTTCAGAGAGAAGCGCTACTACTAATGGAAATAAAATAAGATGATAAACAAATAGAAATTTAAATGAAAATGAAAGAAATAGAAAAGGACAAAGGAAAAATAAAATGTAAAGCAAAATAAGCGAAAAAGTGAAAAATCGGAGGAAGGCATAGCAGCGTTTATGCGTAGGCGCTATAGCTAACGTGGCTGCAGCGCGTGCCCTGAACCCCGCTATAGAAGCAGAATAGGAAATTAGCTATAGCAGCAGCGCGTTTTGAGAAAGCGCTATAGCTAACTTAGGTATAGCGCGTTTTGAAAGCGCGCTACCGCTAAGTTTGACTTAGCCAAAAACCGTTTCGCCCGGCCACCACTTCCCCAAATCCTCAAACCCACCCTTGCAGCGCGCCGTCTCCCGATTCGTCGCCCCACACTTCGCCGCCGCCCGACAGCGCGCACCAGAGAGCCGTCGCCGTCGGCGACACCGAGCCGCCCCCAACGCCACGGAGCAGCGGCCTCGTCAGCGCCACGGAGCCGCCGTCGGCGCCACCTTCCTCGCCGTCACGGAGGCGCCCTGCCTCCCTCGCCGTCACGGAGCGCCCTGCCTCTCTACGCCACCACTTTGCCTCCGTCGCCACCACGGAGCCATCATCTCATAAGCCCCACCCTCTCTCTCTCTCATGCATAGGTTAGCCAGTTTTCAATTAGGTTAATTATCTAGGTTTTAGGGCAAAAATTTAGTTAGGGCATTGACAGAGAAGTAGTTAGGTTAACTAGTTTAATTAGGTTAATTATCTTGGTTAGTGCAAAAACTTAGTTAGGGCTTTGACAAAGAACTAGTCAGGTTAAATAGTTTAATTAGGTTAATTATCCATGTTAATTAGTGCAAAAATTTAATCTAGGCTTTGACAGAGAACTAGCTGCGTTAACTAGTTTAATTAGGGTTAATTATCTAGGTAAACTAGATTAACTAACTAGGTTAAATAGGTAGGTTAATTAGGTTCGTTGGATTAGAAGCTAGGTTAAGTAGATTGGCAAGGTTTTGATTTTTCAAAGACCACTATTTTTCAAGGTAAAGAACTTAGGCAAATTTTATTTTTCATTGAAGTGGTCATGTTATATCTTTTCATTGAAGTTGTTCGATTGTGCCCAAGTGGTGGCTTTGTTGTTTCCAGGGAATGATGCTGAGTGGCCTATGTTTTGCCGGAATGTTGAATCATTTCTGTTCGGCAAATTTCAGGTTCTCGATTTGTCCACTTTTTAGCAAAGGTCATGCGAAATTTCCGTGAATTTCGGCATGACTTGTGCTCTAAACTAGGACATATCGAGTGCCGGATTTGTCGCACCAAGAAGAGTCAACATTCTTGCAAAACAATAGTCCTTTTTATGTCATTATTCATTTTATTAGGTCTAGAATTAATTGACTAGATTTAATCATAGGAAACATGGCTAGGAGCGATGAAGGACAGGGTTACGGTGATTGCGATGGCGGCTACCAAGGCGTGAGCGAATTTTTAGCTTTACCGACGATCAGCAGATGTTGTTGCTGGGCCCGACATCGGGATCTGAGACCGACACTTGAACCGGTCTTTGAGACCGTCTGAGACCGGTCTTTGAGGCCGACACCGCGCTGAGATTCAGACCGGCATCGAGACCAGCGCTGAGACCGGTGCTGCCTCGGGAAGCGGATCCGGTGTAGCACCGAAGCGAAAGGCAGCGGGTTCCTAACAAACTCAGGACTACTAGGCTGGTGGTCACGGAGGTGGACAGCGGCAATTTTGAGCCAAAGGCGCCGAGGAAGCAGCGCGTGCTCACGGCAATCAAATAGGCTGCATCATACGGACAACCGCCACCATCAGCGATGAGAATCTAAAGAAGATAGAAAATATGAAGAGCTCCCTCCTAAAGAAACTTCACGGATATTCTTGTTCCCGGGCGGAATGAGAAGGATTATGAAGATCGGACAATGACCCGGCAATGAAGAAGATAAACAAACACGCCATGACCAAGTTTAGCAGCGTTGGCGCTGGAAAAATCGGTGAAAGCAAAGATCAGCGACGGGGAACCCTACTCCGAGATTGTAAAGGAAAGTCCGACAATCACGGAAGAGCAGTTTCAAATATTCAAGGAGGCTTGCGAGGCGAAGCTGCCAAAGAAAAGTCTAAGTACATGAAGGGGCTTCAAAGAGGAACATTGGGGCCCACCACCTCGAAGCCGTGGTTACGGCGAAAGAGGTCCAAATGGGCCAAGGAGGGCGTGGAAGCCGCAGTGCGGGCATCCCAGACCCTTGGCGGATTTCACCGTCCCGCGAGGCGTGGCGTCACGAGGGCCCGCCACCGTTTGGACCCATCAAGAAGGTTTATGAGACAACACGGTCATTACGGAGTTCATGAGACTCTTGGTAATTTTAGTTTCGATCAATTCCTTTGCACGTTAGTCATATTTATGCGATCCTTGTGCCTTTTGCAAAGAAAGCAACGCCGGATTGCGGCGGCGACTTCGCCGTATGAGGCATTGGCGAGGCCAAGTGGGACACTCCATTCAGCAGGCGTTGAACATATTGAAACGACAAGCTGGTGGATACTCGACCGTCATATGGGCGCGTGCGTGCGGTGTCGGAGGCGGCGCCACGTGGAAGAAGTACTACCGTGAGACCATGGAGGAGAGAAAGGAAAGAGCGGAGGTTAACTAAAGAAAGCATCGACAAGAAGGTTGAGATTGCGGTTGAGAAGAAATCATCTCGAGCGATCGCAACAGCGATAGCTGCCGCAAAACAGGCGATTGCAGATATATCTACTTCCTTGGTGACGGGCGTTCACACTTGGACAAGGGAAAATCCAAAAAAAATGTAGAGGACTTTCCCTTGCTGACTTCTTGGCAGCACATGCTCCCTTACCGGCTCCCGAGACGGCTCCCTTTTGCTCCCACCGGCTCCCTTTTGCTCCCGCACCGGACGTGCTCGGTGGTGCCTCCTCTTTAGCTGAGCTCGGCGCCCTCACGGTATCTTCCACAGCGGCCCCTTCAATATAAATGTATAATCTCCGTTTTCGTTGCCTTTCGGATGTCTCATGTCGCAGACTTTTATTTGCGAGCGGCGAAACCCGTGCACCATATTGTACACCATCGGCGGACAGAAGGTGGGCGTGGGGAAGGGGCGATAATGGGCGAAGGAACCATTGTTCCACAGCCGGTCGATCCCCGAGCGTCTTCAAGGTTTCCGTGGCGATGTCAAGCAGGCCACGAGAATTTGCCTCCTCTAATACTAGTGGGGATGACGGCGAGACCCATGGCGGCTTGGTGATTGTTGCAATGGGTGGGTCTGTTGTGGCCAAAAGTCGCCGTGCGAAGCGGCCGGAGCACACCCACGAGCACGCAGCCTCAGCAAGGTATGAACATCAATACCCCACCTACCCAATTAGCGTCGAGTGTCGGGTTGGGTGATAGCGGACGGGGTAGCAGGTGGCTCCATTAGAGGCTGATGGCGTCGCCATGGATGAGGATGAGGATAGCGATGGCGCTGAGCGGTATGTCTATCTGGCGCCTCCTCGGGGTTTGAGCATCATGAGTCGATGCCTGAATTACCATCTCAGCGTGTTATTGGCGACCATCCGGTGGTAAAGAACCCTAGGAAGAGGCGAGGAAAGGCAAAAAGCTGATTCTATGATCCAGCCGCCTCGGCAGCCTCGGCCGGGACGGGTAGATATCCCCGATGCGGATAAATGGCATATCCCCGGTAAACCAATCCTACCTGAAACAGCACTACGGGCCAGATTCGGCAATCTAAGGAGACTTCATGACGATGTGTTGCGGGTAGAGAAAGGCCTCATCGCCTCGAAAGATCCAGGATACCCACTCTAAGTGGTTAATGTTCCGCAGCAAATGTCGTACGTCAAGGGCTTCCCCGCGGATAAGTTCTTCCTCCGATTCGATTACATATTCGACATGTTTCACGTGAAGAAGCTGGATTTTACTTTTGTCCGCCTTTATGCCTTGCACATGAGCTACATCATTTGGGTTGAGCAGATAGCTCATATCTGTGTCGCTGACCCGTACTACATGCACGAGGCCTTCTTGGGAGTCTCTGCACAGCATCGTGAATACGCGAGGGATTGCATCGTCAGTTTCATGCTCGCCAATAAGGACAAGGAGGCGATTCTCGTGCCTTATCATCCCGTGTAAGTCATCCGCGCTGCTATCCTTCGATTTCAATAATTCATTTGCACGGTGGAGGCTAATTAATTTGACGTGTACTTATTTTGGGCAGCGGCGGGCGCGCCGTCCTCATCATCCTCTACCCACGATTCTCCCACGCTCTTTACTTGGACTCGTCGAAGAACATTCACAAAAAGGATTACACCCACATCAAAGATGTTCTCGACAGTGCTATGTTTTACTACCAAGCAAGGGGTGGAGATGTTAGGGACAAGAAGAAAAGAGGCGGCAGGCACGCCTTCAGCCATAAGACCGACTTCTGCTGCATCCAGCAACCTAACGATTCTCTTAATGATGGATTCTATGTCCTACACCACATCTTTGGAGTACCGCGGGATCACGGAACCTTCACATGGCACCTAGATCTAGCGATGCCCATATTCTGCAATGGGCAAAGGACATAGGAGATATCGAAGATCATCGACTTCGAACTGAGTTCTATAACATCCAGCGCGAACTTGCCCAAATCATCATGAATGAGGTCGTCGGAAAAAGATGGATGTTCCATGCAGAAGGACAAATGTCGCGGGAAGACGTCCGAACATGGATAGCCTCTCAGCGTCTCGACATGATGCCTTTCACAAAGCTCGATGACTATCTCCCGGACTTGGATGGATGGCACGACATGATGGAGTGATTGTCGATATATGACAATGTGTCCGTTTAGTCTATAGTTTCTTTTATGACAAAACTTTGAGTTATGCACGGTGAAACTTTATTTGTGATGTAATTAAACCGTCCTCCTCGACTAGCGAAAATCACTCTAGTTAGGTCATTTGGGTACGATGAACTTTGTTATTTATGCTTATGATATGTTGTTTCTATTTTTGCCAAGTCTGTCTCTTTGTGTTGCTCAACTATATATGTTGCATATCATCGACTCATGTGACGATGCAGGTCGTAGATCATAAATGGCGAAGAAGTGCTTCGCCGGGAGTATATATATGACAAGTGGCGAAGTGTCGGGCCAGTGTACCGGTTTTCGGTTTTCGGCGACACATGATGCTTAGTTTAGGTTCACGCTAATGCGAGAGAGGATCTGAACTCATGTACTCAAAGTGATAGCTATTCTCATGTATATCATTGTTTAGATGGATGACGATGTATTTCCAAGTAATCGAGACTTGTATCGCTATTTTCGAGATTCATGACGAGAGACCACTTTGTGTTGGATGATGATTATGATGATGACATGATTTGATGAGACTAATTGTATGTATATGCTATGATTACATTTGTATGTGGATGATATGCTAAAGATTATTGTATAAAGCCTATTCAAATGCAAAACAAATAAAAACAAATCTGCGGGGAAAAAACTAATAAAACTAGTAGTAGCGAGGGGTATTTAGCGATGGCGCCGACTTACGATGGCGCTTACACCAAAAGCAGTGCTGCAGATAATACTAGTAGAGTTCTTTTCTAAACAGCGCTGCAGCTATTCATGTGTAGCGATGGCGTGTGTCAACCGCGCTCTTTGCTATCGTTAACTATTGCGCCTTATTAGTAGCGCCGGTACCTGCGCTACTGAGGGTGCCCAAACCCGCGCTGCTGCTAGGCTTTTCCCTAGTAGTGGGAGCACGTTACCATTCTCGTTAGTTCTGTGTGAATTCCTTCGGTATGATTATTCTTTCATCAGTTTGTTCCCCGTTACTTCTCTAGCATGAGCCTGACACACTATTGTACCTAGACATGGGTGTGGCTTGTAACACCTGATGACCAAACGGATGTACGGCACCATCGATCTCACACTTTAACTGCCAAAACTATTGTTTTCATCCTGTAGTCCCTTTTAGAATTACTAAACGTCCTTTTTGGGCCGAGATTTCCAGGAACACTTTCTTGGGGTTTGCGTGCAAGTATTTGAAATCATACGGACCTAAAAATTAGAAGTCATTCCATCTTTATTCCCCTAGAGCCTTCCAGCAGTTCCTAAACCGCTCCAGTCGGAGCATGTTATCACTCTTGTTAGTTCCTAGTGAATTCTCTCGGTATGATAATTCTTTCATCAGTTTGTTCCCCGTTTCGTCTCTAGCCTGAGCCTGACACACTATTCTAGCTAGACATGGGTGTGGCTCGTAACACCTGATGACCAAACGGATCTACGGCACCATCGAATCTCAAAGTTTAACTGCCAAAACTATTGTTTTTCATCCTGTAGTCCCTTTTAGAATTACTAAACGTCCTTTTTTGGGCCGAGATTTCTAGGAATGCTTTCTCGGGGTTTGTGTGCATGTATTTCAAATCATACGGACTTAAAAATTAGAAGTCATTCCATCTTTATTCCCCTAGAGCCTTCCAACAGTTCCTAAACCGCTCTAGTCGGAGCACATTATCATTCTTGTTAGTTCTCAGTGAATTCCCATGGTATGCTAATTCTTTCATCAGTTTGTTCCCCGTTTCTTCTCTAGCCTGAGCCTGACACACTATTCTAGCTAGACATGGGTGTGGCTCGTAACACCTGATGAGCAAACGGATCTACGGCACCATCGGACCTCAAACTTTAACTGCCAAAAATATTGTTTTTCATCCTGTAGTCCCTTTTAGAACTACTAAACGTCCTTCTCCGGCCTGAGATATCAAGGAACGCTTTCTCGGGGTTTGTGTGCACGTATTTAAAATTATGCGGACCTAAAAATTAGAAGTCATTCCATCTTTATTCCCCTAGCGCCTTCAAGCAGTTCCAAAACCGCTCCAGTCGTTGCACGTTATCATTCTTGTTAGTTCGGATTGAATTCCTCGGTATGATAATTCTTTCATCAGTTTGTTCCTCGTTTCTCCTCTAGCCTGAGCCTGACACACTATTCTAGCTAGACATGGGTGTGGCTCGTAACACCTGATAACCAAATGGATCTACGGCAGAATCGAATCTCAAACTTTAACTGACAAAACTATTGTTTTTCATCCCGTAGTCCCTTTTAGAATTACTAAACGTCCTTTTTTGGGCCGAGATTTCGAGGAACGCTTTCTCGGGGTTTGTGTGCACGTATTTTCAATTATACGGACCTAAAAATTAGAAGCCATTCCATCTTTATTCCCCTAGAGCCTTCCAGCAGTTCCTAACCGCTCCAGTTAGAGCACGTTATCATTCTTGTTAGTTCTGTGTGAATTCCCTCGGTATGATAATTCTTTCATCAGTTTGTTCCCCGTTTCTTCTCTAGCCTGAGCCTGTCACACTATTCTAGCGAGAGATGGGTGTGGCTCGTAACACCTGATGACCAAACAGATCTACGGCACCATCGAATCTCAAACTTTAACTGCCAAAACTATTGTTTTTCATCCTGTAGTCCCTTTTAGAATTACTAAACATCCTTTTTTGGGTCGAGATTTACAGGAACACTTTCTCGGGGTTTGTGTGCCAGTATTTAAAATCATACAGACCTAAAAATTAGAAGTCATTCCATCTTTATTCCCCTAGTGCCTTCCAGCTGTTCCTAAACCGCTCCAGTCGGAGCACGTTATAATTCTCGTTAGTTCTAAGTGAATTCCCTCGGTATGATAATTCTTTCATCCGTTTGTTCCCCATTTCTTCTCTAGCCTGAGCCTGACACACTATTCTAGCTAGACATGGGTGTGGCTCGTAGCACCTGATGACCAAACGGATCTACGGCACCATCGAATCTCAAACTTTAACTGCCAATACTATTGTTTTTCATCCTGTAGTCCCTTTTAGAATTACTAAACGTCCTTCTTTGGGCCGAGATTTCGAGGAATGCTTTCTCGAGGTTTGTGTGCACATATTTCAAATCATACGGACCTAAAAATTAGAAGTCATTCCATCTTTATTCCCCTAGAGCCTACCAGCAGTTCCTAAACCGCTCCAGTCGGAGCACGTTATCATTCTTGTTAGTTCTGAGTGAATTCCCTCGGTATAATAATTCTTTCATCAGTTTGTTCCCGGTTTCTTCTCTAGCCTGAGTCTGACACACTATTCTAGCTAGACATGGGTGTGGCTCATAACACCTGATGACCAAACGGATCTACGGCACCATCGAATCTCAAACTTTAACTGCCAAAACTATTGTTTTTCATCCTGTAGTCCCTTTTAGAATTACTAAATGTCCTTTTTTGGGCCGAGATTTCTAGGAATGCTTTCTCGGGGTTTGTGTGCATGTATTTCAAATCATACGGACTTAAAAATTAGAAGTCATTCCATCTTTATTCCACTAGAGCCTTCCAACAGTTCCTAAACCGCTCTAGTCGGAGCACATTATCATTCTTGTTAGTTCTCAGTGAATTCCCATGGTATGATAATTCTTTCATCAGTTTGTTCCCCGTTTCTTCTCTAGCCTGAGCCTGACACACTATTCTAGCTAGACATGGGTGTGGCTCGTAACACCTGATGAGCAAACGGATCTACGGCACCATCGGACCTCAAACTTTAACCGCCAAAACTATTGTTTTTCATCCTGTAGTCCCTTTTAGAACTACTAAACATCCATCTCCGGCCTGAGATATCAAGGAATGCTTTCTCGGGGTTTGTGTGCACGTATTTAAAATTATGCGGAACTAAAAATTAGAAGTCATTCCATCTTTATTCCCCTAGCGCCTTCAAGCAGTTCCAAAACCGCTCCAGTCGTTGCACGTTATCATTCTTGTTAGTTCGGATTGAATTCCCTCGGTATGATAATTCTTTCATCAGTTTGTTCCTCGTTTCTCCTCTAGCCTGAGCCTGACACACTATTCTAGCTAGACATGGGTGTGGCTCGTAACACCTGATAACCAAATGGATCTACGGCAGAATCGAATCTCAAACTTTAACTGACAAAACTATTGTTTTTCATCCTGTAGTCCCTTTTAGAATTACTAAACGTCCTTTTTTGGGCCGAGATTTCGAGGAACGCTTTCTCGGGGTTTACGTGCACGTATTTCAAATTGTACGGACCTAAAAATTAGAAGTCATTCCATCTTTATTCCCCTAGAGCCTTCCAGCAGTTCCTAAACCGCTCCAGTCAGAGCACGTTATCATTCTTGTTAGTTCTATGTGAATTCCCTCGGTATGATAATTCTTTCATCAGTTTGTTCCCCGTTTCTTCTCTAGCCTGAGCCTGTCACACTATTCTAGCTAGAGATGGGTGTGGCTCGTAACACCTGATGACCAAACAGATCTACGGCACCATCGAATCTCAAACTTTAACTGCCAAAACTATTGTTTTCATCCTGTAGTCCCTTTTAGAATTACTAAACATCCTTTTTTGGGCCGAGATTTCCAGGAACACTTTCTCAGTGTTTGTGTGCCAGTATTTAAAATCATACGGACCTAAAATTAGAAGTCATTCCATCTTTATTCCCCTAGTGCCTTCCAGCTGTTCCTAAACCGCTCCAGTCGGAGCACGTTATAATTCTCGTTAGTTCTAAGTGAATTCCCTCGGTATGATAATTCTTTCATCCATTTGTTCCCCATTTCTTCTCTAGCCTGAGCCTGACACACTATTCTAGCTAGACATGGGTGTGGCTCGTAGCACCTGATGACCAAACGGATCTACGGCACCATCGAATCTCAAACTTTAACTGCCAAAACTATTGTTTTTCATCCTGTAGTCCCTTTTAGAATTACTAAACGTCCTTCTTTGGGCCGAGATTTCGAGGAATGCTTTCTCGAGGTTTGTGTGCACATATTTCAAATCATATGGACCTAACAATTAGAAGTCATTCCATTTTTATTCCCCTAGCGCCTTCCAGCAGTTCCTAAACCGCTCCAGTCGTTGCACGTTATCATTCTTGTTAGTTCTGAGTGAATTCCCTCCGTATGATAATTCTCTCATCAGTTTGTTCCTTGTTTCTCCTCTAGCCTGAGCCTGACACACTATTCTAGCTAGACATGTGTGTGGCTCGTAACACCTGATGACCAAATGGATCTACGGCAGAATCGAATCTCAAACTTTAACTGCAAAAACTGTTATTTTTCATCCTGTAGTCCCTTTTAGAATTACTAAACGTCCTTTTTTGTGCCGAGATTTCGAGGAACGATTTCTCGGGGTTTGCGTGCACGTATTTCAAATTATACGGACCTGAAAATTAGAAGTCATTCCATCTTTATTCCCCTAGAGCCTTCCAGCAGTTCCTAAACCGCTCCAGTCAGAGCACGTTATCATTCTTGTTAGTTCTGAGTGAATTCCCTCGGTATGATAATTCTTTCATCAGTTTGTTCCCTGTTTCTTCTCTAGCCTGAGCCTGTCACACTATTCTAGCTAGACATGGGTGTGGCTCGTAACACCTGATGACCAAACGGATCTACGGCACCATCGAATCTCAAACTTTAACTGCCAAAACTATTGTTTTTCATCCTGTAGTCCCTTTTGGAATTACTAAACGTCCTTTTTTGGGCCGAGATTGCCAGGAATGCTTTCTCGAGGTTTGTGTGCACATATTTCAAATCATATGGACCTAAAAATTAGAAGTGATTCCATCTTTATTCCCCTAGAGCCTTCCAGTATATCCTAAACCGCTCCAATCGGAGCACGTTACCATTCTCGTTAGTTCTGAGTGAATTCCCTCGGTATGATTATTCTTTCATCAGTTTGTTCCCCGTTACTTCTCTAGCCTGAGCCTGACACACTATTGTACCTAGACATGGGTGTGGCTCGTAACACCTGATGACCAAACGGATGTACGGCACAATCGATCTCACACTTTAACTTCCAATACTATTGTTTTCATCCAGTAGTCCCTTTTAGAATTACTAAACGTCCTTTTTTGGCCGAGATTTCCAGGAACACTTTCTCGGGGTTTGCGTGCAAGTATTTGAAATCATACGGACCAAAAAATTAGAAGTTATTCCATTTTATTCCCCTAGAGCCTTCCAGCAGTTCCTAAACCGCTCCAGTCGGAGCACGTTATCATTCTTGTTAGTTCCGAGTGAATTCCCTCGGTATGATAATTCTTTCATCAGTTTGTTCCCCGTTTCGTCTCTAGCCTGAGCCTGACACACTATTTTAGCTAGACATGGGTGTGGCTCGTAACACCTGATGACCAAACGGATCTACGGCACCATCGAATCTCAAACTTTAACTTCCAAAACTATTGTTTTTCATCCTGTAGTCCCTTTTAGAATTACTAGCGTCCTTTTTGGGCGAGATATCGAAAGCGCTTTCTCGGGGTTTGTGTGCATGTATTTCAAATTATGTGGACCTAAAATTAGAGTCATTCCATCTTTATTCCCCTAGCGCCTTCCAGCAGTTCCTAAACTGCTGCGATGGTTCTGCGTTATCATTCTTGTTAGTTACGGTGAATTCCCTCGGTATGATAATTCTTTCATCAGTTTGTTCCTGTTTCTTCTCTAGCTTTGAGCTTTGTCACACTATTCTAGCTAGACATGGGTGTGGCTCGTAACACTGATGACCAAGCGGATCTCGGCACCATCGAATCTCAAACTTTAACTGCCAAAACTATTGTTTTTCATCCTGTAGTCCTTTTGGAATTACTAAGCGTCCTTTTTGGGCGAGATTGCGGGAATGCTTTCTCGAGGTTTGTGTGCACATATTTCAAATCATATGGACCTAAAATTAGAAGTGATTCCATCTTTATTCCCCTAGAGCCTTCCAGTATATCCTAAACCGCTCCAATCGGAGCACGTTACCATTCTCGTTAGTTCTGAGTGAATTCCCTCGGTATGATTATTCTTTCATCAGTTTGTTCCCCGTTACTTCTCTAGCCTGAGCCTGACACACTATTGTACCTAGACATGGGTGTGGCTCGTAACACCTGATGACCAAACGGATGTACGGCACAATCGATCTCACACTTTAACTTCCAATACTATTGTTTTCATCCTGTAGTCCCTTTTAGAATTACTAAATGTCCTTTTTTGGCCGAGATTTCTAGGAACACTTTCTCGAGGTTTGCGTGCAAGTATTTGAAATCATACGGACCTAAATATTAGAAGTCATTCCATCTTTATTCCCTTAGAGCCTTCTAGCAGTTCCTAAATCGCTCCAGTGGGAGCACGTTATCATTCTTGTTAGTTCTGAGTGAATTCCCTCGGTATGATAATTCTTTCATCAGTTTGTTCCCCGTTTCTTCTCTAGCCTGAGCCTGACACACTATTTTAGCTAGACATGGGTGTGGCTCGTAACACTGATGACCAAAGCGGATCTCTGGCACCATCGAATCTCAAACTTTAGCGCCAAAACTATTGTTTTTCATCCTGTAGTCCTTTTAGAATTACTAAACGTCCTTTTTGGGCGAGATTTCTAGGAATGCTTTCTCGGGGTTTGTGTGCATGTATTTCAAATCATACGGACTTAAAATTAGAAGTCATTCCATCTTTATTCCCTAGCGCCTTCCAACAGTTCCTAAACCGCTCTAGTCGGACACATTATCATTCTTGTTAGTTCCCAATGAATTCCCATGGTATGATAATTCTTTCATCAGTTTGTTCCCCGTTTCTTCTCTAGCCTGAGCCTGACACACTATTCTAGCTAGACATGGGTGTGGCTCGTAACACCTGATGACCAAATAGATCTACGGCACCATCGGACCTCAAACTTTAACTGCCAAAACTATTGTTTTTCATCCTGTAGTCCCTTTTAGAATTACTAAACGTCCTTTTTTGGGCCGAGATTTCCAGGAATGCTTTCTCAAGGTTTGTGTGCACGTATTTCAAATCATATGGACCTAAAAATTAGAAGTCATTCCATCTTTATTCCCCTAGAGCCTTCCAGTTGTTCCTAAACCGCTCCAATCGGAGCACGTTACCATTCTCGTTAGTTCCGAGTGAATTCCCTCTGTATGATTATTCTTTCATCAGTTTGTTCCCCGTTACTTCTCTAGCCTGGGCCTGACACACTATTGTAGCTAGACATGGGTGTGGCTCGTAACACCTGATGACCAAACGGATGTACGGCACCATCGATCTCACACTTTAACTGCCAAAACTATTGTTTTTCATCTTGTAGTCCCTTTTAGAATTACTAAACGTCCTTTTTTGGGCCGAGATTTCTAGGAACACTTTCTCGGGGTTTGCGTGCAAGTATTTGAAATCATACGGACCTAAAATTAGAAGTCATTCCATCTTTATTCCCCTAGAGCCTTCCAGCAGTTCCTAAGCCGCTCCAGTCGGAGCACGTTATCATTCTTGTTAGTTCTGAGTGAATTCCCTCGGTATGATAATTCTTTCATCAGTTTGTTGCCCGTTTCTTCTCTAGCCTGAACCTGACACACTATTATAGCTAGACATGGGTGTGGCTCGTAACACCTGATGACCAAACGGATCTCGGCACCATCGAATCTCAAACTTTAGCGCCAAAACTATTGTTTTTCATCCTGTAGTCCCTTTTAGAATTAGTAAGCGTCCTTTTTGGGCGAGATTTCAAGGCAGCTTTCTTGGGGTTTGTGTGCACGTATTTCAAATCATACGGACCTAAAATTAGAAGTCATTCCATCTTTATTCCCGAGAGCCTTCCGGCGGTTCCTAAACTGCTCCGATCGGACACGTTATCATTCTTATTAATTCAGGTGAATTCCTTGGTATGATAATTCTTTCATCAGTTTGTTCCCCGTTTCTTCTCTAGCCTGAGCCTGACTCACTATTCTAGCTAGACATGGGTGCGGCTCGTAACACCTGATGACCAAACGGATCTACGGCACCATCGAATCTCAAACTTTAACTGCCAAAACTATTGTTTTTCATCCTGTAGTGGCTTTTAGAATTACTAATCGTCCTTTTTTGGGCCGAGATTTCTAGGAATGCTTTCTCGGGGATTGTGTGCATGTATTTCAAATCATAGGGACCTAAAAGTTAGAAGTCATTCCATCTTTATTCCCCTAGAGCCTTCCAGCAGTTCCTAAACCGCTCCAGTCGGAGCACATTATCATTCTTGTTAGTTCTCAGTGAATTCCCTCGGTATGATAATTCTTTCATCAGTTTGTTCCCCACTTCTTCTCTAGCCTGAGCCTGACACACTATTCTAGCTAGACATGGGTGTGGCTCGTAATAGCTGATGAGCAAACGGATCTACAACACCATTGGATCTCAAACTTTAACTGCCAAAACTATTGTTTTTCATCCTGTAGTCCCTTTTAGAATTACTAAACGTCCTTTTCCGGGCCGAGATATGGAGGAACACTTTCTCGGGGTTTGTGTGCATGTATTTCAAATTATGCGGACCTAAAAATTAGAAGTCATTCCATTTTTATTCCCCTAGCGCCTTCCAGCAGTTCCTAAACCGCTCCAGTCGTTGCACGTTATCATTCTTGTTAGTTCTGAGTGAATTCCCTCCGTATGATAATTCTCTCATCAGTTTGTTCCTTGTTTCTCCTCTAGCCTGAGCCTGACACACTATTCTAGCTAGACATGGGTGTGGCTCGTAACACCTGATGACCAAATGGATCTACAGCAGAATCGAATCTCAAACTTTAACTGCAAAAACTATTATTTTTCATCCTGTAGTCCCTTTTAGAATTACTAAACGTCCTTTTTTGTGCCGAGATTTCGAGGAACGATTTCTCGGGGTTTGCGTGCACGTATTTCAAATTATACAGACCTGAAAATTAGAAGTCATTCCATCTCTATTCCCCTAGACCCTTCCAGCAGTTCCTAAACCGCTCCGATCGAGAACCGTTATCATTCTTGTTAGTTACGGTGAATTCCCTCGGTATGATAATTCTTTCATCAGTTTGTTCCTGTTTCTTCTCTAGCTTTGAGCTGTCACACTATTCTAGCTAGACATGGGTGTGGCTCGTAACACTGATGACCAAGCGGATCTCGGCACCATCGAATCTCAAACTTTAGCGCCAAAACTATTGTTTTTCATCCTGTAGTCCTTTTGGAATTACTAAACGTCCTTTTTGGGCGAGATTGCGGGAATGCTTTCTCGAGGTTTGTGTGCACATATTTCAAATCATATGGACCTAAAAATTAGAAGTCATTCCATCTTTATTCCCCTAGAGCCTTCCAGTATATCCTAAACCGCTCCAATCGGAGCACGTTACCATTCTCGTTAGTTCTGAGTGAATTCCCTCGGTATGATTATTCTTTCATCAGTTTGTTCCCCGTTACTTCTCTAGCCTGAGCCTGACACACTATTGTACCTAGACATGGCTGTGGCTCGTAACACCTGATGACCAAACGGATGTACGGCACCATCGATCTCACACTTTAACTGCCAAAACTATTGTTTTCATCCTGTAGTCCCTTTTAGAATTACTAAATGTCCTTTTTTGGCCGAGATTTCCAGGAACACTTTCTCGAGGTTTGCGTGCAAGTATTTGAAATCATACGGACCTAAATATTAGAAGTCATTCCATCTTTATTCCCCTAGAGCCTTCCAGCAGTTCCTAAACCGCTCCAGTCGGAGCCCGTTATCATTCTTGTTAGTTCCGAGTGAATTCCCTCGGTATGATAATTCTTTCATCAGTTTGTTCCCCGTTTCTTCTCTAGCCTGAGCCTGACACACTATTTTAGCTAGACATGGGTGTGGCTCGTAACACCTGATGACCAAACGGATCTACGGCACCATCGAATCTCAAACTTTAACTGCCAAAACTATTGTTTTTCATCCTGTAGTCCCTTTTAGAATTACTAAACGTCCTTTTTTGTGCCGAGATTTCAACTAACGCTTTCTTGGGGTTTGTGTGGACGTATTGCAAATCATACGGACCTAAAAATTAGAAGTCATTCCATGTTTATTCCCCTAGAGCCTTCCAGCAGTTCCTAATCCGCTCCAGTCGGAGCATGTTATCATTCTTGTTAATTCTGAGTGAATTCCCTCGGTATGATAATTCTTTCATCAGTTTGTTCCCCGTTTCTTCTCTTGCCTGAGCCTGTCACACTATTCTAGCTAGAGATTGGTGCGGCTCGTAACACCTGATGACCAAACGGATCTACGGCACCATCGAATCTCAAACTTTAACTGCCAAAACTATTGTTTTTCATCCTGTAGTCCCTTTTAGAATTACTAAACGTCCTTTTTTGGGCCGAGATTTCTAGGAATGCTTTCTCGGGGTTTGTGTGCATGTATTTCAAATCATACGGACTTAAAAATTAGAAGTCATTCCATCTTTATTCCCCTAGCGCCTTCCAACAGTTCCTAAACCGCTCTAGTCGGAGCACATTATCATTCTTGTTAGTTCCCAATGAATTCCCATGGTATGATAATTCTTTCATCAGTTTGTTCCCCGTTTCTTCTCTAGCCTGAGCCTGACACACTATTCTAGCTAGACATGGGTGTGGCTCGTAACACCTGATGACCAAACAGATCTACGGCACCATCGGACCTCAAACTTTAACTGCCAAAACTATTGTTTTTCATCCTGTAGTCCCTTTTAGAATTACTAAACGTCCTTTTTTGGGCCGAGATTTCCAGGAATGCTTTCTCGAGGTTTGTGTGCACGTATTTCAAATCATATGGACCTAAAAATTAGAAGTCATTCCATCTTTATTCCCCTAGAGCCTTCCAGTAGTTCCTAAACCGCTCCAATCGGAGCACGTTACCATTCTCGTTAGTTCTGAGTGAATTCCCTCTGTATGATTATTCTTTCATCAGTTTGTTCCCCGTTACTTCTCTAGCCTGGGCCTGACACACTATTGTAGCTAGACATGGGCGTGGCTCGTAACACCTGATGACCAAACGGATGTACGGCACCATCGATCTCACACTTTAACTGCCAAAACTATTGTTTTTCATCTTGTAGTCCCTTTTAGAATTACTAAACGTCCTTTTTTGGGCCGAGATTTCTAGGAACACTTTATCGGGGTTTGTGTGCAAGTATTTGAAATCATACGGACCTAAAATTAGAAGTCTTTCCATCTTTATTCCCCTAGAGCCTTCCAGCAGTTCCTAAACCGCTCCAGTCGGAGCACGTTATCATTCTTGTTACTTCTGAGTGAATTCCCTTGGTATGATAATTCTTTCATTAGTTTGTTGCCCGTTTCTTCTCTAGCCTGAACCTGACACACTATTATAGCTATACATGGGTGTGGCTCGTAACACCTGATGACCAAACAGATCTACGGCACCATCGAATCTCAAACTTTAACTGCCAAAACTATTGTTTTTCATCCTGTAGTCCCTTTTAGAATTAGTAAACGTCCTTTTTTGGGACGCGATTTCCAGGAACGCTTTCTCGGGGTTTGTGTGCAAGTATTTCAAATCATATGGACCTAAAAATTAGAAGTCATTCCATCTTTATTCCCCTAGAACCTTCCAGTAGTTCCTAAACCGCTCCAGTCGGAGCACGTTATCATTCTTGTTAGTTCTGAGTGAATTCCCTCGGTATGATAATTCTTTCAATAGTTTGATCCCCGTTTCATCTCTAGCCTGAGCATGACACACTATTCTAGCTAGACATGGGTGTGGCTCGTAACACCTGATGACCAAACGGATCTACGGCACCATCGATTCTCAAACTTTAAATGCCAAAACTATTGTTTTTCATCCTGTAGTCCCTTTTAGAATTACTAAACGTCCTTTTTTGGGCCGCGATTTCCAGGAACGCTTTCTTGGGGTTTGTGTGCATGTATTTCAAATCATATGAACCTAAAAATTAGAAGTCATTCCATCTTTATTCCCCTAGAGCCTTCCAGCAGTTCCTGAACAGCTCGAGTCGGAGCACGTTATCATTCTTGTTAGTTCGGATTGAATTCCCTCGGTATGATAATTCTTTTATCAGTTTGTTCCCCGTATCTTCTCTAGCCTGAGCCTGACACGCTATTCTAGCTAGACATGGGTGTGGCCCGTAACACCTGATGACCAAACGGATCTACGACACCATCGAATCTCAGACTTTAACTGCCAAATCTATTGTTTTTCATCCTGTAGTCCCTTTTAGAATTAATAAACGACCTTTTTTGGGACGATATTTCCAGGAACACTTTCTCTGTGTTTGTGTGCAAGTATTTCAAATCATATGGACCTAAAAATTAGAAGTCATTCCATCTTTATTCCCCTAGAGCCTTCGAGCAGTTCCTAAACCGCTCCAGTCGAAGCATGTTATCATTCTGGTTAGTTTTGAGTGAATTCCCTCGGTATGGTAATTCTTTCATTAGTTTGTTCCCCGTTTCTTCTCTAGCCTAGGCCTGACATGCTATTCTTGCTAGACATGGGTGTGGCTCGTAACACCTGATGACCAAAAGGATCTACGGCACCATCGAATCTCAAACTTTAACTGCCAAAACTATTGTTTTTCATCCTGTAGTCCCTTTTAGAATTACTAAACGTCCTTTTTTGGGTCAAGATTTCCAGGAACGCTTTCTCGGGGTTTGTGTGCACGTATTTCAAACCAGGTGGACCTAAAAATTAGAAGTCATTCCATCTTTACTCCCCTAGAGCCTTCCAACAGTTCCTAAACCGCTCCATTCGGAGCACGTTATCATTCTTGTTAGTTCTGAGTGAATTCCCTCGGTATGATAATTCTTTCATAAGTTTGTTCCCCGTTTCTTGTCTAGCCTGAGGCTGACACACTATTCCAGCTAGACATGGGTGCGGCTCGTAACACCTGATGACCAAACGGATCTACGGCACCATCAAATCTCAAACTTTAGCTGCCAAAACTATTGTTTTTCATCCTGTAGTCCCATTTAGAATTACTAAATGTCCTTTTTTGGGCCGTGATTTCCAGGAATGCTTTCGTGCGGTTTGTGTGCAAGTATTTCAAACCATACGGACCTAAAAATTAGAAGTCATTCCATCTTTATTCCCCTAGAGCCTTCCAGCAGTTCCTAAACCGCTCGATTGAACCGTTATCATTCTTCTTAGTTCTGAGTGAATTCCCTCGGTATGATAATTCTTTCATCAGTTTGTTCCCCATTTCTTCTCTAGCCTGAGCATGACACACTATTCTAGCTAGACATGGGTGTGGCTCGGAACACCTGATGACCAAACGGATCTACGTCACCATCGAATCTCAAACTTTAACTGCCAAAACTATTGTTTTTCATCCTGTAGTCCCTTTTAGAATTAATAAACGTCCTTTTTTGGGCCGATATTTCCAAGAACACTTTCCCGGTGTTTGTCTGCAAGTATTTCAAATCATACGGACCTAAAAATTAGAAGTCATTCCATCTTTATTCCCCTGGAGCCTTCCAGCAGTTCCTAAACCGCTCCAGTCAGAGCACGTTATCATTCTGGTTAGTTCTGAGTGAATTCCCTCGGTATGATAATTCTTTCATCAGTTTGTTCCTCGTTTCTTATCTAGCCTGAGCCTGACATACTATTCCAGCTAGACAGGGGTGTGGCTCGTAACACCTGATGACCAAACGGATCTGCGGCACCATCGAATCTCAAACTTTAACTGCCAAAACTATTATTTTTCATCCTGTAGTCCCTTTTAGAATTACTAAACGTCTTTTTTTTGAGTCGATATTTCTAGCAATGCTTTCTCGGGGTTTGTGTGCACATATTTCAAACCATACGGACCTAAAAATTAGAAGTCATTCCATCTTTATTCCCCTAGAGCCTTCCAGCAGTTCCTAAACCGCTCCAGTCGGAGCACGTTATCATTCTTTCATTAGTTTGTTCCCCGTTTCTTCTCTAGCCTAAGCCTGACACACTATTCTAGCTAGACATGGGTGTGGCTCGTAACACCTGATGACCAAACGGATCTACGGCACCATCGAATCTCAAACTTTAACTACCAAAACTATTGTTTTTCATCCTGTAGTCCCTTTTAGAAATACTAAACGTCCTTTTTTGGGCCGATATTTCCAGGAACGCTTTCTCGGGGTTTGTGTGCACGTATTTCAAATCACATGGACCTAAAAATTAGAAGTGATTCCATCTTTATTCCACTAGAGCCTTCCAGCAGTTCCTAAACCGCTCCAGTGGGAGCACGTTATCATTCTTGTTATTTCTGAGTGAATCCCCTCGGTACGATAATTGTTTAATCTGTTTGTTCCCTATTTCTTCTCTAGCCTGAGCCTGACACACTATTCTAGCTAGACATGGGTGTGGCTCATAACACCTGATGAGCAAATCGATCTACGACACCATCGGATCTCAAACTTTAACTGCCAAAACTATTGTTTTTCATCCTGTAGTCCCTTTTAGAATTACTAAACGTCCTTTTTTGGGCCGAGATTTCAAGGAACCCTTTCTCGGGGTTTGTGTGCACGTATTTCAAATCATACGGACCTAAAAATTAGAAGCCATTCCATCTTTATTCCCCTAGAGCCTTCCAGCAGTTCCTAAACCGCTCCAGTCGGAGCACGTTATCATTCTTGTTAGTTCTGAGTGAATCCCCTTGGAACGATAATTCTTTAATCTGTTTGTTCCCCGTTTCTTCTCTAGCCTGAGCCTGACACACTATTCTAGCGAGACATGGGTGTGGCTCGTAACACGTGATTAACAAATGGATCTACGGCACCATCGGATCTCAAACTTCAACTGCCAAAACTATTGTTTTTCATCCTGTAGTCCCTTTTAGAATTGCTAAACGTCCTTTTTTGGGCCGAGATTTCAAGGAACGATTTCTCGGGGTTTGTGTGCACATATTTCAAATCATACGGACCTAAAAACTAGAAGCCATTCCATCTTTATTCCCCTAGAGCCTTCCAGCAGTTCCTAAGCCGCTCCAGTCGGAGCACGTTATCATTCTTGTTACTTCTGAGTGAATTCCCTTGGTATGATAATTCTTTCATTAGTTTGTTCCCCGTTTCTTCTCTAGGTTGAGCCTGACACACTATTCTAGCTAGACATGGGTGTGGCTCGTAACACCTGATGACCAAACGGATCTACCGCACCATCGAATCTCAAACTTTAACTGCCAAAACTATTGTTTTTCATCCTGTAGTCCCTTTTATAATTACTAAACGTCCTTTTTTGGGCCACGATTTCCAGGAACGCTTTCTCAGGGTTTGTGTGCAAGTATTTCAAATCATATGGACCTAAAAATTAGAAGTCATTCCATCTTTATTCCCCTAGAACCTTCCAGCAGTTCCTAAACCGCTCTAGTCGGAGCACGTTATCATTCTGGTTAGTTCTGAGTGAATTCCCTCGGTATGATAGTTCTTTCATCAGTTTGTTCCCCGTTTCTTATCTAGGCGAGGCACGACATACTATTCTAGCTAGACAGGGGTGTGGCTCGTAACACCTGATGACCAAACGGATCTACGGCACCATCGAATCTCAAACTTTAACTGCCAAAACTATTATTTTTCATCCTGTAGTCCCTTTTAGAATTACTGAACGTCTTTTTTGAGTCAATATTTCTAGCAACGCTTTCTCGGGGTTTGTGTGCACATATTTCAAACCATACGGACCTAAAAATTAGAAGTCATTCCATCTTTATTCCCCTAGAGACTTCCAGCAGTTCCTAAACCGCTCCAGTCGGAGCACGTTATCATTCTTGTTAGTTCTGAGTGAATTCCCTCAGTATGATAATTATTTCCTTAGTTTGTTCCCCGTTTCTTCTCTAGCCTAAGCCTGACACACTATTCTAGCTAGACATGGGTGTGGCTCGTAACACCTGATGACCAAACGGATCTACGGCACCATTGAATCTCAAACTTTAACTACCAAAACTATTGTTTTTCATCTTGTAGTCCCTTTTAGAAATACTAAACGTCCTTTTTCGGGCCGATATTTCCAGGAACGCTTTCTCAGGGTTTGTGTGCACGTATTTCAAATCACATGGACCTAAAAATTAGAAGTCATTCCATCTTTATTCCACTAGAGCCTTCCAGCAGTTCCTAAACCGCTCCAGTCGGAGCACGTTATCATTCTTGTTAGTTCTGAGTGAATTCCCTTGGTATGATAATTCTTTCATCAGTTTGTTCCCCGTTTCTTCTCTAGCCTGACCCGGACACACTATTCAAGCTAGACATGGGTGTGGCTCGTAACACCTGATGACAAAACGGATCTACGGCACCATCGAATCTCAAACTTTAATGGCCAAAACTATTGTTTTTCATCCTGTAGTCCCTTTTAGAATTACTAAACGTCCTTTTTTGGGCCGAGATTTCCAGGAACACTTTCTAGGGTTTGTTTTCATGTATTTCAAATCATATGGACCTAAAAATTAGAAGTCATTCCATCTTTATTCCCCTAGAGCCTTCCAGCAGTTCCTAAACCGCTCCAGTCAGAGCACGTTATCATTCTTGTTAGTTCTGAGTGAATTCCCTCGGTATGATAATTCTTTCATCAGTTTGTTCCCCGTTTCTTCTCTAGCCTGAGAAGGACACAATATTCTAGCTAGACATGGGTGTGGCTCGTAACACCTGATGACCAAACGGATCTACGGCACCATCGAATCTCAAACTTTAACTGCCAAAACTATAGTTTTTCATCCTATAGTCCCTTTTAGAATTACTAAACGTCCTTTTTGTTCCGAGATTTGCAGGATTGCTTTCTCGGGGTTTGTCTGCATGTATTTCAAATCATACGGACCTAAAAATTAGAAGTCAATCCATCTTTATTCCCCTACAACCTTCCAGCGGTTCCTAAACTGCTCCAGTGGGAGCACGTTATCATTCTTGTTAGTTCTGAGTGAATCCCCTCGGTACGATAATTCTTTAATCTGTTTGTTCCCTGTTTCTTCTCTAGCCTGAGCCTGACACACTATTCTAGCTAGACATGGGTGTGGCTCATAACATCTGATGAGCAAATCGATCTACGGCACCATCGGATCTCAAACTTTAACTGCCAAAACTATTGTCTTTCATCCTGTAGTCCCTTTTAGAATTACTAAACGTCCTTTTTTGGGCCGAGATTTCAAGGAACCCTTTCTCGGGGTTTTTGTGCACGTATTTCAAATCATACGGACCTAAAAATTAGAAGCCATTCCATCTTTATTCCCCTAGAGCCTTCCAGCAGTTCCTAAACCGCTCCCGTCGGAGCACGTTATCATTCTTGTTAGTTCTGAGTGAATCCCGTCGGAACGATAATTCTTTAATCAGTTTGTTCCCCGTTTCTTCTCTAGCCTGAGCCTGACACACTATTCTAGCTACACATGGGTGTGGCTCGTAACACGTGATTAACAAATGGATCTACGGCACCATCGGATCTCAAACTTCAACTGCCAAAACTATTGTTTTTCATCCTGTAGTCCCTTTTAGAATTACTAAACGTCCTTTTTTGGGCCGAGATTTCAAGGAACGCTTTCTCGGGGTTTGTGTGCACATATTTCAAATCATACGGACCTAAAAACTAGAAGCCATTCCATCTTTATTCCCCTAGAGCCTTCGGCGGTTCCTAAACCGCTCGATCGAACACGTTATCATTCTTGTTACTTCTGAGTGAATTCCCTTGGTATGATAATTCTTTCATTAGTTTGTTCCCCGTTGAGCCTGACACACTATTCTAGCTAGACATGGGTGTGGCTCGTAACACCTGATGACCGAACGGATCTACCGCACCATCGAATCTCAAACTTTAACTGCCAAAACTATTGTTTTTCATCCTGTAGTCCCTTTTATAATTACTAAACGTCCTTTTTTGGGCCGCGATTTCCAGGAACGCTTTCTCGGGGTTTGTGTGCAAGTATTTCAAATCATATGGACCTAAAAATTAAAAGTCATTCCATCTTTATTCCCCTAGAACCTTCCAGCAGTTCCTGAACCGCTCTAGTCGGAGCACGTTATCATTCTCGTTAGTTCTGAGTGAATTCCCTCGGTATGATAATTCTTTCATTAGTTTGTTCCCCGTTTCTTATCTAGACTGAGCCTGACATACTATTCTAGCTAGACAGGGGTGTGGCTCGTAACACCTGATGACCAAACGGATCTACGGCACCATCGAATCTCTAACTTTAACTGCCAAAACTATTATTTTTCATCCTGTAGTCCCTTTTAGAATTACTAAACGTCTTTTTTTGAGTCGATATTTCTAGCAACGCTTTCTCGGGGTTTGTGTGCACATATTTCAAACCATACGGACCTAAAAATTAGAAGTCATTCCATCTTTATTCCCCTAGAGCCTTCCAGCAGTTCCTAAACCGCTCCAGTCGGAGCACGTTATCATTCTTGTTAGTTCTGAGTGAATTCCCCCAATATGATAATTCTTTCCTTAGTTTGTTCCCCGTTTCTTCTCTAGCCTAAGCCTGACACACTATTCTAGCTAGACATGGGTGTGGCTCGTAACACCTGATGTCCAAACGGATCTACGGCACCATCGAATCTCAAACTTTAACTACCAAAACTATTGTTTTTCATCCTGTAGTCCCTTTTAGAAATACTAAACGTCCTTTTTTGGGCCGATATTTCCAGGAATGCTTTCTAGGGGTTTGTGTGCACGTATTTCAAATCACATGGACCTAAAAATTAGAAGTCATTCCATCTTTATTCCACTAGAGCCTTCCAGCAGTTCCTAAACCGCTCCAGTCGGAGCACGTTATCATTCTTGTTAGTTCTGAGTGGATTCCCTCGGTATGATAATTCTTTCATCAGTTTGTTCCCTGTTTCTTCTCTAGCCTGACCCGGACACACTATTCAAGCTAGACATGGGTGTGGCTCGTAACACCTGATGACCAAACGGATCTACGGCACCATCGAATCTCAAACTTTAACGGCCAAAACTATTGTTTTTCATCCTGTAGTCCCTTTTAGAATTACTAAACGTCCTTTTTTGGGCCGAGATTTCCAGGAACGCTTTCTAGGGTTTGTTTTCACGTATTTCAAATCATACAGACCTAAAAATTAGAAGTCATTCCATCTTTATTCCCCTAGAGCCTTCCAGCAGTTCCTAAACCGCTCCAGTCAGAGCACGTTATCATTCTTGTTAGTTCTGAGTGAATTCCCTCGGTATGATAATTCTTTCATCAGTTTGTTCCCCGTTTCTTCTCTAGCCTGAGAAGGACACAATATTCTAGCTAGAAATGGGTGTGGATCGTAACACCTGATGTCCAAACGGATCTACGGCACCATCGAATCTCAAACTTTAACTACCAAAACTATTGTTTTTCATCCTGTAGTCCCTTTTAGAAATACTAAACGTCCTTTTTTGGGCCGATATTTCCAGGAATGCTTTCTTGGGGTTTGTGTGCACGTATTTCAAATCACATGGACCTAAAAATTAGAAGTCATTCCATCTTTATTCCACTAGAGCCTTCCAGCAGTTCCTAAACCGCTCGATTGAACACGTTATCATTCTTGTTAGTTCTGAGTGGATTCCCTTGGTATGATAATTCTTTCATCAGTTTGTTCCCCGTTTCTTCTCTAGCCTGACCCGGACACACTATTCAAGCTAGACATGGGTGTGGCTCGTAACACCTGATGACCAAACGGATCTACGGCACCATCGAATCTCAAACTTTAACGGCCAAAACTATTGTTTTTCATCCTGTAGTCCCTTTTAGAATTACTAAACGTCCTTTTTTGGGCCGAGATTTCCAGGAACGCTTTCTAGGGTTTGTTTTCACGTATTTCAAATCATACAGACCTAAAAATTAGAAATCATTCCATTTTATTCCCCTAGAGCCTTCCAGCAGTTCCTAAACCGCTCCAGTCAGAGCACGTTATCATTCTTGTTAGTTCTGAGTGAATTCCCTCGGTATGATAATTCTTTCATTAGTTTGTTCCCCGTTTCTTCTCTAGCCTGAGAAGGACACAATATTCTAGCTAGACATGGGTGTGGATCGTAACACCTGATGACCAAACGGATCTACGGCACCATCGAATCTCAAACTTTAACTGCCAAAACTATAGTTTTTCATCCTATAGTCCCTTTTAGAATTACTAAACGTCCTTTTTGGGCCGAGATTTGCAGGATTGCTTTCTTGGGGTTTGTGTGCATGTATTTCAAATCATACGGACCTAAAAATTAGAAGTCAATCCATCTTTATTCCCCTAGAACCTTCCAGCAGTTATTAAACCGCTCCAGTGGGAGCACGTTATCATTCTTGTTAGTTCTGAGTGAATCCCCTCGGTACAATAATTCTTTAATCTGTTTGTTCCCTGTTTCTTCTCTAGCCTGAGCCTGGCACACTATTCTAGCTAGACATGGGTGTGGCTCATAACACCTGATGAGCAAATCGATCTACGGCACCATCGGATCTCAAACTTTAACTTGCCAAAACTATTGTTTTTCATCCTGTAGTACCTTTTAGAATTACTAAACGTCCTTTTTTGGGCCGAGATTTCAAGGAACCCTTTCTCGGGGTTTGTGTGCACGTATTTCAAATCATACGGACCTAAAATTAGAAGCCATTCCATCTTTATTCCCCTAGAGCCTTCCAGCAGTTCCTAAACCGCTCCAGTCGGAGCACGTTATCATTCTTGTTAGTTACGGTGAATCCCTCGGGCGATAATTCTTTAATCAGTTTGTTCCCCGTTTCTTCTCTAGCCTGAGCCTGACACACTATTCTAGCTAGACATGGGTGTGGCTCGTAACACGTGATTAACAAATGGATCTACCGCACCATCGAATCTCAAACTTTAACTGCCAAAACTATTGTTTTTCATCCTGTAGTCCCTTTGAGAATTACTAAACTTCCTTTTTTGGGCCGCGATTTCCAGGAACGTTTTCTCGGGGCTTGTGTGCAAGTATTTCAAATCATATGGACCTAAAAATTAGAAGTCATTCCATCTTTATTCCCCTAGAACCTTCCAGCAGTTCCTAAACCACTCTAATCAGAGCACGTTATCATTCTCGTTAGTTCTGAGTGAATTCCCTCGGTATGATAATTCTTTCATCAGTTTGTTCCCTGTTTCTTATCTAGACTGAGCTTGATATACTATTCTAGCTAGAAAGGGGTGTGGCTCGTAACACCTGATGACCAAACGGATCTACGGCACCATCTAATCTCAAACTTTAACTGCCAAAACTATTATTTTTCATCCTGTAGTCCCTTTTAGAATTACTAAACGTCTTTTTTTGAGTCGATATTTCTATCAACGCTTTCTCGGGGTTTTTGTGCACATATTTCAAACCATACGGACCTAAAAATTAGAAGTCATTCCATCTTTATTCCCCTAGAGCCTTCCAGCAGTTCCTAAACCGCTCTAGTCGGAGCACGTTATCATTCTTGTTAGTTCTGAGTGAATTCCCTCAGTATGATAATTCTTTCATTAGTTTGTTCCCCGTTTCTTCTCTAACGTAAGCCTGACACACTATTCTAGCTAGACATGGGTGTGGCTCGTAACACCTGATGACCAAATGGATCTACGGCACCATCGAATCTCAAACTTTAACTACCAAAAAACTATTGTTTTTCATCCTGTAGTCCCTTTTAGAAATACTAAACGTCCTTTTTTGGGCCGATATTTCTAGGAATGCTTTCTCGGGGTTTGTGTGCACGTATTTCAAATCACATGGACCTAAAAATTAGAAGTCATTCCATCTTTATTCCACTAGAACCTTCCAGCAGTTCCTAAACCGCTCCAGTCGGAGCATGTTATCATTCTTGTTAGTTCTGAGTGGATTCCCTCGGTATGATAATTATTTCATCAGTTTGTTCCCCGTTTCTTCTCTAGCCTGACCCGGACACACTATTCAAGCTAGACATGGGTGTGGCTTGTAACACCTGATGACCAAACGGATCTACGGCACCATCGAATCTCAAACTTTAACGGCCAAAACTATTGTTTTTCATCCTGTAGTCCCTTTTAGAATTACTAAACGTCCTTTTTTGGGCCGAGATTTCCAAGAACGCTTTCTAGGGTTTGTGTGCACGTATTTCAATCATACGGACCTAAAAATTAGAAGTCATTCCATCTTTATTCCCCTAGAGCCTTCCAGCAGTTCCTAAACCGCTCCAGTCAGAGCACGTTATCATTCTTGTTAGTTCTGAGTGAATTCCCTCGGTATGATAATTCTTTCATCAGTTTGTTCCCCGTTTCTTTTCTAGCCTGAGAAGGACACAATATTCTAGCTAGACATGGGTGTGGATCGTAACACCTGATGACCAAACGGATCTACGGCACCATCGAATCACAAACTTTAACTACCAAAACTATAGTTTTTCATCCTATAGTCCCTTTTAGAATTACTAAACGTCCTTTTTGGGCCGAGATTTGCAGGATTGCTTTCTCGGAGTTTGTGTGCATGTATTTCAAATCATACGGACCTAAAAATTAGAAGTCATTCCATCTTTATTCCCCTAGAACCTTCCAGCAGTTTCTAAACCGCTCCAGTGGGAGCACGTTATCATTCTTGTTAGTTCTGAGTGGATTCCCTCGGTATGATAAATCTTTCATCAGTTTGTTCCCCGTTTCTTCTCTAGCCTTACCCGGACACACTATTCAAGCTAGACATGGGTGTGGCTCGTAACACCTGATGACCAAACGGATCTACGGCACCATCGAATCTCAAACTTTAACGGCCAAAACTATTGTTTTTCATCCTGTAGTCCTTTTAGAATTACTAAGCGTCCTTTTTGGGCGAGATTTCCGAGAACGCTTTCTAAGGTTTGTTTTCACGTATTTCAAATCATCTGGACCTAAAATTAGAAGTCATTCCATCTTTATTCCCTAGAGCCTTCGGCGGTTCCTAAACCGCTCCGATTGAACACGTTATCATTCTTGTTAGTTACGGTGAATTCCCTCGGTATGATAATTCTTTCATTAGTTTGTTCCCCATTTCTTCTCTAGCTTTGAGAAGGACACAATATTCTAGCTAGACATTCTTACCATTTTTCCACTTTTTTTACTTAGTCCCTTTTACGATTTTAGGCCTTTTCCGGTTTGAATTTTTCAAAAATTTTTTTTTAAATTTGCCTTATTCAAAGCTTCCATTTTACCTCGATTTCAACGTTGCCAATTTCCATTAGGTATTCCTTTATTTTTATTCTTTTTCCCTTTAGCCAGATTTCCAAACTAAGGGTTGTGGTTCCTAACCGATGAAAATTCTGGACCCTATTCCTAACCCAAACTATTTTTACCTAGCCTTAGATTCTCTTTTTTGAAGCTTAAATTTGTTCAATTTCGAAATCTTTGTTTTTAAAATTTATCCCTTTGCCTAAACTTTTCCCAATTCCTACCTATTCTCCCGTTGCCATTTCTTTATGATATTTGTTTCCTTCTTTTTGTGGTTCCCTTTCTAGCGTGCCGTCAATTTTATCAGGGATTTGTAATTTATTCCATTTCGGCCCGTTTCTCTTAGTTTTTTTTACGGAACTAAATTTGTCCAGTTTTGTCATCTGTGCCTTTAGACATCCTACCCAGCTCCTTTTGGCTTCAACAGTTTTTCTTTGGTTCGGGAATTCAAATCTTTTCAGTTTTGGCTTATCTTTCTAGGCCTTGGAATTCAAAGCATCTGGGTTAACTATTCCATATTCCCAAAAATTCATTTACCCTTGTTCCCGTTCTTTTTTGATCACTATTTTAAATGGTGTCCCTTTTGAATTTGTCCTTAATTCCAAATTTGCCAACATTTTTCATCCAGGCTTCGGCCAACGTTCGGCATTACCAAATTTTATTGGTTCCCTGTTTAAATTTCAAATTTTTAAATCAGTTCCTTTTTGGGGGCTTAAATTCTACCGGGTGGGCGTACACTATACCAAAGCTTCGATTCCTAAATTACTAACTTTCCCTTTTTTCCTCTTGGAGCCTTATAATTCTTTAGTTTGGTTTCTAGAAGCTTTCGGTTGTTCAAATTTTCCAAATTTGTTTCCATCTATCCCATGTTCCAATCCTGGGCGGTTAAACACTTTTCTTGTTTCCCAAATTACCTTATTAATCTTTATTTTTCCCTTCGTTCGGTTGGCAAACTCGGTCAGTTATCATTTTTATTAGGACATTCCCATTTTCCTAACTTTCCAATTCTTTCTTTTGCTTTATTTTTAGTTTGTTCCCCTTGTAAACACATTTGGTTTGTCATGTTAATTTGGGACAAAAATTGTCATCCTTTCTAACTTATATCCAAAGTCGTTTGATCCTTACTTTTAGTTACAATTTTCGGATCCTTTAAATTTTCCTTTTTTCTAGCTTGGGACAATTCAAGGTTTTTGTTATTCCATGAAAAGACCTTAATTCTAACCCTTTGTTCCTTTTCTTCTTGGATTTGTAATTATTCAGTCTGGTTGTTTCTTTGAACGGTTTCCTGATTGTCATTGCTATGCCAAATATTTCACCTTTCTCGAACCTTTAGCCAATCCTCCCGTTTTCCTTTAAATTTAATTTTTTTTATTCCCTAGAGCCTTCCAGCGGTTCCTAAACCGCTCGATCGGAACGCGTTATCATTCTTGTTAGTTACGAGTGAATTCCCTCGGTATGATAATTCTTTCATCAGTTTGTTCCCGTTTCTTCTCTAGCTTTGAGCACGACACACTATTCTAGCTAGACATGGGTGTGGCTCGTAACACTGATGACCAAAGCGGATCTCGGCACCATCGAATCTCAAACTTTAGCGCCAAAACTATTGTTTTTCATCCTGTAGTCCCATTTAGAATTACTAAGCGTCCTTTTTGGGCGAGATTTCCGAGAGCAGCTTTCGTGCGGTTTGTGTGCAAGTATTTCAAACCATACGGACCTAAAATTAGAAGTCATTCCATCTTTATTCCCTAGAGCCTTCCGGCGGTTCCTAAACCGCTCCGGTCGAACACGTTATCATTCTTGTTAGTTACGGTGAATTCCCTCGGTATGATAATTCTTTCATCAGTTTGTTCCCGTTTCTTCTCTAGCTTTGAGAGCGACACACTATTCTAGCTAGACATGGGTGTGGCTCGTAACACTGATGACCAAAGCGGATCTCGGCACCATCGAATCTCAAACTTTAACTGCCAAAACTATTGTTTTCATCCTGTAGTCCCTTTTAGAATTACTAAGCGTCCTTTTTGGGCGAGATTTCGAGGAGCGCTTTCGTGGGTTTGTGTGCAAGTATTTCAAATCATACGGACCTAAAATTAGAAGTCATTCCATCTTTATTCCCTAGAGCCTTCCGGCGGTTCCTAAACCGCTCCGATCGAACACGTTATCATTCTTGTTAGTTACGGTGAATTCCCTCGGTATGATAATTCTTTCATCAGTTTGTTCCCGTTTCTTCTCTAGCTTTGAGCACGACACACTATTCTAGCTAGACATGGGTGTGGCTCGTAACACTGATGACCAAAGCGGATCTCGGCACCATCGAATCTCAAACTTTAGCTGCCAAAACTATTGTTTTTCATCCTGTAGTCCCATTTAGAATTACTAAACGTCCTTTTTGGGCGAGATTTCGAGGAAGCGCTTTCTGCGGTTTGTGTGCAAGTATTTCAAACCATACGGACCTAAAATTAGAAGTCATTCCATCTTTATTCCCTAGAGCCTTCGGCGGTTCCTAAACCGCTCCGATCGAACGCGTTATCATTCTTGTTAGTTACGGTGAATTCCCTCGGTATGATAATTCTTTCATCAGTTTGTTCCCGTTTCTTCTCTAGCTTTGAGCGACACACTATTCTAGCTAGACATGGGTGTGGCTCGTAACACTGATGACCAAGCGGATCTCGGCACCATCGAATCTCAAACTTTAAGCTGCCAAAACTATTGTTTTTCATCCTGTAGTCCCATTTAGAATTACTAAGCGTCCTTTTTGGGCGAGATTTCGAGGAGCAGCTTTCTGGGGTTTGTGTGCAAGTATTTCAAATCATACGGACCTAAAATTAGAAGTCATTCCATCTTTATTCCCTAGAGCCTTCGGCGGTTCCTAAACCGCTCGAGTCGAACGCGTTATCATTCTTGTTAGTTACGGTGAATTCCCTCGGTATGATAATTCTTTCATCAGTTTGTTCCCGTTTCTTCTCTAGCTTTGAGCACGACACACTATTCTAGCTAGACATGGGTGTGGCTCGTAACACTGATGACCAAGCGGATCTCGGCACCATCGAATCTCAAACTTTAGCTGCCAAAACTATTGTTTTCATCCTGTAGTCCCTTTTAGAATTACTAAGCGTCCTTTTTGGGCGAGATTTCGAGAACGCTTTCGTGCGGTTTGTGTGCAAGTATTTCAAACCATACGGACCTAAAATTAGAAGTCATTCCATCTTTATTCCCTAGAGCCTTCGGCGGTTCCTAAACCGCTCCGATCGAACACGTTATCATTCTTGTTAGTTACGGTGAATTCCCTCGGTATGATAATTCTTTCATCAGTTTGTTCCCGTTTCTTCTCTAGCTGGAGCGACACACTATTCTAGCTAGACATGGGTGTGGCTCGTAACACTGATGACCAAGCGGATCTCTGGCACCATCGAATCTCAAACTTTAGCGCCAAAACTATTGTTTTTCATCCTGTAGTCCCTTTTAGAATTACTAAGCGTCCTTTTTGGGCGAGATTTCGAGAGCGCTTTCTGCGGTTTGTGTGCAAGTATTTCAAACCATACGGACCTAAAATTAGAAGTCATTCCATCTTTATTCCCTAGAGCCTTCCGGCGGTTCCTAAACCGCTCGATCGAACACGTTATCATTCTTGTTAGTTACGGTGAATTCCCTCGGTATGATAATTCTTTCATCAGTTTGTTCCCGTTTCTTCTCTAGCTTTGAGCGACACACTATTCTAGCTAGACATGGGTGTGGCTCGTAACACTGATGACCAAGCGGATCTCTGGCACCATCGAATCTCAAACTTTACTTGCCAAAACTATTGTTTTCATCCTGTAGTCCCTTTTAGAATTACTAAGCGTCCTTTTTGGGCGAGATTTCGAGGAGCGCTTTCGTGCGGTTTGTGTGCAAGTATTTCAAATCATACGGACCTAAAATTAGAAGTCATTCCATCTTTATTCCCTAGAGCCTTCAGCGGTTCCTAAACCGCTCGATCGAACACGTTATCATTCTTGTTAGTTACGGTGAATTCCCTCGGTATGATAATTCTTTCATCAGTTTGTTCCCGTTTCTTCTCTAGCTTTGAGCACGACACACTATTCTAGCTAGACATGGGTGTGGCTCGTAACACTGATGACCAAGCGGATCTCGGCACCATCGAATCTCAAACTTTAGCTGCCAAAACTATTGTTTTCATCCTGTAGTCCCATTTAGAATTACTAAGCGTCCTTTTTTGGGCGAGATTTCGAGAGCGCTTTCTGCGGTTTGTGTGCAAGTATTTCAAACCATACGGACCTAAAATTAGAAGTCATTCCATCTTTATTCCCTAGAGCCTTCGGCGGTTCCTAAACCGCTCCGATCGAACACGTTATCATTCTTGTTAGTTACGGTGAATTCCCTCGGTATGATAATTCTTTCATCAGTTTGTTCCCGTTTCTTCTCTAGCTTTGAGCACGACACACTATTCTAGCTAGACATGGGTGTGGCTCGTAACACTGATGACCAAAGCGGATCTCGGCACCATCGAATCTCAAACTTTAGCGCCAAAACTATTGTTTTTCATCCTGTAGTCCCATTTAGAATTACTAAGCGTCCTTTTTGGGCGAGATTTTCGAGAGCGCTTTCGTGCGGTTTGTGTGCAAGTATTTCAAACCATACGGACCTAAAATTAGAAGTCATTCCATCTTTATTCCCTAGAGCCTTCCGGCGGTTCCTAAACCGCTCGATCGAACACGTTATCATTCTTGTTAGTTACGGTGAATTCCCTCGGTATGATAATTCTTTCATCAGTTTGTTCCCGTTTCTTCTCTAGCTTTGAGCACGACACACTATTCTAGCTAGACATGGGTGTGGCTCGTAACACTGATGACCAAGCGGATCTCGGCACCATCGAATCTCAAACTTTAGCGCCAAAACTATTGTTTTTCATCCTGTAGTCCCTTTTAGAATTACTAAGCGTCCTTTTTGGGCGAGATTTCCAGGAGCAGCTTTCTGGGGTTTGTGTGCAAGTATTTCAAACCATACGGACCTAAAATTAGAAGTCATTCCATCTTTATTCCCTAGAGCCTTCGGCGGTTCCTAAACCGCTCGATCGAACGCGTTATCATTCTTGTTAGTTACGGTGAATTCCCTCGGTATGATAATTCTTTCATCAGTTTGTTCCCGTTTCTTCTCTAGCTTTGAGCGACACACTATTCTAGCTAGACATGGGTGTGGCTCGTAACACTGATGACCAAAGCGGATCTCGGCACCATCGAATCTCAAACTTTAGCGCCAAAACTATTGTTTTTCATCCTGTAGTCCCATTTAGAATTACTAAGCGTCCTTTTTGGGCGAGATTTCGAGGCAGCTTTCGTGCGGTTTGTGTGCAAGTATTTCAAACCATCGGACCTAAAATTAGAAGTCATTCCATCTTTATTCCCTAGAGCCTTCGGCGGTTCCTAAACCGCTCGATCGAACGCGTTATCATTCTTGTTAGTTACGGTGAATTCCCTCGGTATGATAATTCTTTCATCAGTTTGTTCCCGTTTCTTCTCTAGCTTTGAGCGACACACTATTCTAGCTAGACATGGGTGTGGCTCGTAACACTGATGACCAAAGCGGATCTCGGCACCATCGAATCTCAAACTTTAGCGCCAAAACTATTGTTTTTCATCCTGTAGTCCCTTTTAGAATTACTAAGCGTCCTTTTTTGGGCGAGATTTCGAGAGCGCTTTCTCGTGGGTTTGTGTGCAAGTATTTCAAACCATACGGACCTAAAATTAGAAGTCATTCCATCTTTATTCCCTAGAGCCTTCAGCGGTTCCTAAACCGCTCGATCGAACACGTTATCATTCTTGTTAGTTACGGTGAATTCCCTCGGTATGATAATTCTTTCATCAGTTTGTTCCCGTTTCTTCTCTAGCTTTGAGCGACACACTATTCTAGCTAGACATGGGTGTGGCTCGTAACACTGATGACCAAGCGGATCTCGGCACCATCGAATCTCAAACTTTAGCTTGCCAAAACTATTGTTTTCATCCTGTAGTCCCATTTAGAATTACTAAGCGTCCTTTTTGGGCGAGATTTCGAGGCAGCTTTCGTGCGGTTTGTGTGCAAGTATTTCAAACCATACGGACCTAAAATTAGAAGTCATTCCATCTTTATTCCCTAGAGCCTTCGGCGGTTCCTAAACCGCTCGATCGAACGCGTTATCATTCTTGTTAGTTACGGTGAATTCCCTCGGTATGATAATTCTTTCATCAGTTTGTTCCCGTTTCTTCTCTAGCTTTGAGCACGACACACTATTCTAGCTAGACATGGGTGTGGCTCGTAACACTGATGACCAAGCGGATCTCGGCACCATCGAATCTCAAACTTTAACGCCAAAACTATTGTTTTCATCCTGTAGTCCCATTTAGAATTACTAAGCGTCCTTTTTGGGCGAGATTTCCGAGAGCAGCTTTCGTGGGGTTTGTGTGCAAGTATTTCAAACCATACGGACCTAAAAATAGAAGTCATTCCATCTTTATTCCCTAGAGCCTTCGGCGGTTCCTAAACCGCTCGATCGAACACGTTATCATTCTTGTTAGTTACGGTGAATTCCCTCGGTATGATAATTCTTTCATCAGTTTGTTCCCGTTTCTTCTCTAGCTTTGAGCACGACACACTATTCTAGCTAGACATGGGTGTGGCTCGTAACACTGATGACCAAGCGGATCTCGGCACCATCGAATCTCAAACTTTACTTGCCAAAACTATTGTTTTCATCCTGTAGTCCCATTTAGAATTACTAAGCGTCCTTTTTGGGCGAGATTTCGAGAGGCAGCTTTCGTGCGGTTTGTGTGCAAGTATTTCAAACCATCGGACCTAAAATTAGAAGTCATTCCATCTTTATTCCCTAGAGCCTTCCGGCGGTTCCTAAACCGCTCGATCGAACACGTTATCATTCTTGTTAGTTACGGTGAATTCCCTCGGTATGATAATTCTTTCATCAGTTTGTTCCCGTTTCTTCTCTAGCTTTGAGCACGACACACTATTCTAGCTAGACATGGGTGTGGCTCGTAACACTGATGACCAAGCGGATCTCGGCACCATCGAATCTCAAACTTTAGCTGCCAAAACTATTGTTTTTCATCCTGTAGTCCCTTTTAGAATTACTAAGCGTCCTTTTTGGGCGAGATTTCGAGGAGCGCTTTTCGTGGGGTTTGTGTGCAAGTATTTCAAACCATACGGACCTAAAATTAGAAGTCATTCCATCTTTATTCCCTAGAGCCTTCCGGCGGTTCCTAAACCGCTCGATCGAACGCGTTATCATTCTTGTTAGTTACGGTGAATTCCCTCGGTATGATAATTCTTTCATCAGTTTGTTCCCGTTTCTTCTCTAGCTTTGAGCGACACACTATTCTAGCTAGACATGGGTGTGGCTCGTAACACTGATGACCAAGCGGATCTCGGCACCATCGAATCTCAAACTTTAGCGCCAAAACTATTGTTTTCATCCTGTAGTCCCATTTAGAATTACTAAGCGTCCTTTTTGGGCGAGATTTCGAGAGCAGCTTTCTGCGGTTTGTGTGCAAGTATTTCAAACCATACGGACCTAAAATTAGAAGTCATTCCATCTTTATTCCCTAGAGCCTTCGGCGGTTCCTAAACCGCTCGATCGAACGCGTTATCATTCTTGTTAGTTACGGTGAATTCCCTCGGTATGATAATTCTTTCATCAGTTTGTTCCCGTTTCTTCTCTAGCTTTGAGCGACACACTATTCTAGCTAGACATGGGTGTGGCTCGTAACACTGATGACCAAGCGGATCTCGGCACCATCGAATCTCAAACTTTAGCGCCAAAACTATTGTTTTTCATCCTGTAGTCCCTTTTAGAATTACTAAGCGTCCTTTTTGGGCGAGATTTCGAGGAGCGCTTTCTGGGGTTTGTGTGCAAGTATTTCAAACCATACGGACCTAAAATTAGAAGTCATTCCATCTTTATTCCCTAGAGCCTTCCAGCGGTTCCTAAACCGCTCGATCGAACTGCGTTATCATTCTTGTTAGTTACGGTGAATTCCCTCGGTATGATAATTCTTTCATCAGTTTGTTCCCGTTTCTTCTCTAGCTTTGAGCGACACACTATTCTAGCTAGACATGGGTGTGGCTCGTAACACTGATGACCAAGCGGATCTCGGCACCATCGAATCTCAAACTTTAAGCGCCAAAACTATTGTTTTTCATCCTGTAGTCCCATTTAGAATTACTAAGCGTCCTTTTTGGGCGAGATTTCGAGGCAGCTTTCGTGCGGTTTGTGTGCAAGTATTTCAAACCATACGGACCTAAAATTAGAAGTCATTCCATCTTTATTCCCTAGAGCCTTCGGCGGTTCCTAAACCGCTCGATCGAACACGTTATCATTCTTGTTAGTTACGGTGAATTCCCTCGGTATGATAATTCTTTCATCAGTTTGTTCCCGTTTCTTCTCTAGCTTTGAGCTGACACACTATTCTAGCTAGACATGGGTGTGGCTCGTAACACTGATGACCAAAGCGGATCTCTGCACCATCGAATCTCAAACTTTAGCGCCAAAACTATTGTTTTCATCCTGTAGTCCCTTTTAGAATTACTAAGCGTCCTTTTTGGGCGAGATTTCGAGGAGCGCTTTCTGGGGTTTGTGTGCAAGTATTTCAAACCATACGGACCTAAAATTAGAAGTCATTCCATCTTTATTCCCTAGAGCCTTCGGCGGTTCCTAAACCGCTCGATTGAACACGTTATCATTCTTGTTAGTTACGGTGAATTCCCTCGGTATGATAATTCTTTCATCAGTTTGTTCCCGTTTCTTCTCTAGCTTTGAGCACGACACACTATTCTAGCTAGACATGGGTGTGGCTCGTAACACTGATGACCAAAGCGGATCTCGGCACCATCGAATCTCAAACTTTAGCTGCCAAAACTATTGTTTTCATCCTGTAGTCCCATTTAGAATTACTAAGCGTCCTTTTTGGGCGAGATTTCGAGGCAGCTTTTCGTGCGGTTTGTGTGCAAGTATTTCAAACCATACGGACCTAAAATTAGAAGTCATTCCATCTTTATTCCCTAGAGCCTTCGGCGGTTCCTAAACCGCTCGATCGAACACGTTATCATTCTTGTTAGTTACGGTGAATTCCCTCGGTATGATAATTCTTTCATCAGTTTGTTCCCGTTTCTTCTCTAGCTTTGAGCACGACACACTATTCTAGCTAGACATGGGTGTGGCTCGTAACACTGATGACCAAAGCGGATCTCGGCACCATCGAATCTCAAACTTTAGCTGCCAAAACTATTGTTTTTCATCCTGTAGTCCCATTTAGAATTACTAAGCGTCCTTTTTTGGGCGAGATTTCGAGGAGCAGCTTTCGTGCGGTTTGTGTGCAAGTATTTCAAACCATACGGACCTAAAATTAGAAGTCATTCCATCTTTATTCCCTAGAGCCTTCAGCGGTTCCTAAACCGCTCGATCGAACGCGTTATCATTCTTGTTAGTTACGGTGAATTCCCTCGGTATGATAATTCTTTCATCAGTTTGTTCCCGTTTCTTCTCTAGCTTTGAGCGACACACTATTCTAGCTAGACATGGGTGTGGCTCGTAACACTGATGACCAAAGCGGATCTCGGCACCATCGAATCTCAAACTTTAGCTGCCAAAACTATTGTTTTCATCCTGTAGTCCCATTTAGAATTACTAAGCGTCCTTTTTGGGCGAGATTTCCGAGAGCAGCTTTCGTGCGGTTTGTGTGCAAGTATTTCAAACCATACGGACCTAAAATTAGAAGTCATTCCATCTTTATTCCCTAGAGCCTTCGGCGGTTCCTAAACCGCTCGATCGAACACGTTATCATTCTTGTTAGTTACGGTGAATTCCCTCGGTATGATAATTCTTTCATCAGTTTGTTCCCGTTTCTTCTCTAGCTTTGAGCGACACACTATTCTAGCTAGACATGGGTGTGGCTCGTAACACTGATGACCAAAGCGGATCTCGGCACCATCGAATCTCAAACTTTAGCGCCAAAACTATTGTTTTTCATCCTGTAGTCCCTTTTAGAATTACTAAGCGTCCTTTTTGGGCGAGATTTCGAGAGCGCTTTCTGCGGTTTGTGTGCAAGTATTTCAAACCATACGGACCTAAAATTAGAAGTCATTCCATCTTTATTCCCTAGAGCCTTCGGCGGTTCCTAAACCGCTCGAGTGAACACGTTATCATTCTTGTTAGTTACGGTGAATTCCCTCGGTATGATAATTCTTTCATCAGTTTGTTCCCGTTTCTTCTCTAGCTTTGAGAGCGACACACTATTCTAGCTAGACATGGGTGTGGCTCGTAACACTGATGACCAAAAGCGGATCTCGGCACCATCGAATCTCAAACTTTAGCGCCAAAACTATTGTTTTCATCCTGTAGTCCCTTTTAGAATTACTAAGCGTCCTTTTTGGGCGAGATTTCGAGAGCAGCTTTCGTGGGGTTTGTGTGCAAGTATTTCAAACCATACGGACCTAAAATTAGAAGTCATTCCATCTTTATTCCCTAGAGCCTTCGGCGGTTCCTAAACCGCTCGATGAACACGTTATCATTCTTGTTAGTTACGGTGAATTCCCTCGGTATGATAATTCTTTCATCAGTTTGTTCCCGTTTCTTCTCTAGCTTTGAGCACGACACACTATTCTAGCTAGACATGGGTGTGGCTCGTAACACTGATGACCAAGCGGATCTCTGGCACCATCGAATCTCAAACTTTAGCTGCCAAAACTATTGTTTTCATCCTGTAGTCCCATTTAGAATTACTAAGCGTCCTTTTTGGGCGAGATTTCGAGGCAGCTTTCGTGCGGTTTGTGTGCAAGTATTTCAAACCATACGGACCTAAAATTAGAAGTCATTCCATCTTTATTCCCTAGAGCCTTCCAGCGGTTCCTAAACCGCTCGAGTGAACGCGTTATCATTCTTGTTAGTTACGGTGAATTCCCTCGGTATGATAATTCTTTCATCAGTTTGTTCCCGTTTCTTCTCTAGCTTTGAGCACGACACACTATTCTAGCTAGACATGGGTGTGGCTCGTAACACTGATGACCAAGCGGATCTCGGCACCATCGAATCTCAAACTTTAGCGCCAAAACTATTGTTTTTCATCCTGTAGTCCCATTTAGAATTACTAAGCGTCCTTTTTGGGCGAGATTTCGAGCAGCTTTCGTGCGGTTTGTGTGCAAGTATTTCAAACCATACGGACCTAAAATTAGAAGTCATTCCATCTTTATTCCCTAGAGCCTTCAGCGGTTCCTAAACCGCTCGATCGAACACGTTATCATTCTTGTTAGTTACGGTGAATTCCCTCGGTATGATAATTCTTTCATCAGTTTGTTCCCGTTTCTTCTCTAGCTTTGAGCACGACACACTATTCTAGCTAGACATGGGTGTGGCTCGTAACACTGATGACCAAAGCGGATCTCGGCACCATCGAATCTCAAACTTTAGCTGCCAAAACTATTGTTTTCATCCTGTAGTCCCATTTAGAATTACTAAGCGTCCTTTTTGGGCGAGATTTCCGAGAGCAGCTTTCGTGCGGTTTGTGTGCAAGTATTTCAAACCATACGGACCTAAAATTAGAAGTCATTCCATCTTTATTCCCTAGAGCCTTCCGGCGGTTCCTAAACCGCTCGATCGAACACGTTATCATTCTTGTTAGTTACGGTGAATTCCCTCGGTATGATAATTCTTTCATCAGTTTGTTCCCGTTTCTTCTCTAGCTTTGAGCACGACACACTATTCTAGCTAGACATGGGTGTGGCTCGTAACACTGATGACCAAGCGGATCTCTGGCACCATCGAATCTCAAACTTTAGCTGCCAAAACTATTGTTTTCATCCTGTAGTCCCATTTAGAATTACTAAGCGTCCTTTTTGGGCGAGATTTCGAGGCAGCTTTTCGTGCGGTTTGTGTGCAAGTATTTCAAACCATACGGACCTAAAATTAGAAGTCATTCCATCTTTATTCCCTAGAGCCTTCAGCGGTTCCTAAACCGCTCGATCGAACACGTTATCATTCTTGTTAGTTACGGTGAATTCCCTCGGTATGATAATTCTTTCATCAGTTTGTTCCCGTTTCTTCTCTAGCTTTGAGCGACACACTATTCTAGCTAGACATGGGTGTGGCTCGTAACACTGATGACCAAGCGGATCTCGGCACCATCGAATCTCAAACTTTAGCTTGCCAAAACTATTGTTTTTCATCCTGTAGTCCCTTTTAGAATTACTAAGCGTCCTTTTTGGGCGAGATTTCGAGGCAGCTTTCGTGCGGTTTGTGTGCAAGTATTTCAAACCATACGGACCTAAAATTAGAAGTCATTCCATCTTTATTCCCTAGAGCCTTCGGCGGTTCCTAAACCGCTCGATTGAACACGTTATCATTCTTGTTAGTTACGGTGAATTCCCTCGGTATGATAATTCTTTCATCAGTTTGTTCCCGTTTCTTCTCTAGCTTTGAGCGACACACTATTCTAGCTAGACATGGGTGTGGCTGGTAACACTGATGACCAAAGCGGATCTCGGCACCATCGAATCTCAAACTTTAGCTGCCAAAACTATTGTTTTTCATCCTGTAGTCCCATTTAGAATTACTAAGCGTCCTTTTTGGGCGAGATTTCGAGAGCAGCTTTCGTGCGGTTTGTGTGCAAGTATTTCAAACCATACGGACCTAAAATTAGAAGTCATTCCATCTTTATTCCCTAGAGCCTTCGGCGGTTCCTAAACCGCTCGAGTCGAACACGTTATCATTCTTGTTAGTTACGGTGAATTCCCTCGGTATGATAATTCTTTCATCAGTTTGTTCCCGTTTCTTCTCTAGCTTTGAGCACGACACACTATTCTAGCTAGACATGGGTGTGGCTCGTAACACTGATGACCAAAGCGGATCTCGGCACCATCGAATCTCAAACTTTAATTGCCAAAACTATTGTTTTTCATCCTGTAGTCCCATTTAGAATTACTAAGCGTCCTTTTTGGGCGAGATTTCGAGGCAGCTTTCGTGCGGTTTGTGTGCAAGTATTTCAAACCATACGGACCTAAAATTAGAAGTCATTCCATCTTTATTCCCTAGAGCCTTCCAGCGGTTCCTAAACCGCTCGATCGAACACGTTATCATTCTTGTTAGTTACGGTGAATTCCCTCGGTATGATAATTCTTTCATCAGTTTGTTCCCGTTTCTTCTCTAGCTTTGAGCGACACACTATTCTAGCTAGACATGGGTGTGGCTCGTAACACTGATGACCAAGCGGATCTCGGCACCATCGAATCTCAAACTTTAGCTGCCAAAACTATTGTTTTTCATCCTGTAGTCCCATTTAGAATTACTAAGCGTCCTTTTTGGGCGAGATTTCGAGAGCAGCTTTCGTGCGGTTTGTGTGCAAGTATTTCAAACCATACGGACCTAAAATTAGAAGTCATTCCATCTTTATTCCCTAGAGCCTTCGGCGGTTCCTAAACCGCTCGATCGAACACGTTATCATTCTTGTTAGTTACGGTGAATTCCCTCGGTATGATAATTCTTTCATCAGTTTGTTCCCGTTTCTTCTCTAGCTTTGAGCGACACACTATTCTAGCTAGACATGGGTGTGGCTCGTAACACTGATGACCAAGCGGATCTCGGCACCATCGAATCTCAAACTTTAGCGCCAAAACTATTGTTTTCATCCTGTAGTCCCATTTAGAATTACTAAGCGTCCTTTTTGGGCGAGATTTCCGAGGAGCAGCTTTCGTGCGGTTTGTGTGCAAGTATTTCAAACCATACGGACCTAAAATTAGAAGTCATTCCATCTTTATTCCCTAGAGCCTTCGGCGGTTCCTAAACCGCTCGATCGAACACGTTATCATTCTTGTTAGTTACGGTGAATTCCCTCGGTATGATAATTCTTTCATCAGTTTGTTCCCGTTTCTTCTCTAGCTTTGAGCGACACACTATTCTAGCTAGACATGGGTGTGGCTCGTAACACTGATGACCAAGCGGATCTCGGCACCATCGAATCTCAAACTTTAGCGCCAAAACTATTGTTTTCATCCTGTAGTCCCTTTTAGAATTACTAAGCGTCCTTTTTGGGCGAGATTTCGAGAGCGCTTTCTGCGGTTTGTGTGCAAGTATTTCAAACCATACGGACCTAAAATTAGAAGTCATTCCATCTTTATTCCCTAGAGCCTTCGGCGGTTCCTAAACCGCTCGATTGAACACGTTATCATTCTTGTTAGTTACGGTGAATTCCCTCGGTATGATAATTCTTTCATCAGTTTGTTCCCGTTTCTTCTCTAGCTTTGAGCACGACACACTATTCTAGCTAGACATGGGTGTGGCTCGTAACACTGATGACCAAGCGGATCTCGGCACCATCGAATCTCAAACTTTAGCTGCCAAAACTATTGTTTTCATCCTGTAGTCCCATTTAGAATTACTAAGCGTCCTTTTTGGGCGAGATTTCCAGGAGCAGCTTTCTGCGGTTTGTGTGCAAGTATTTCAAACCATACGGACCTAAAATTAGAAGTCATTCCATCTTTATTCCCTAGAGCCTTCGGCGGTTCCTAAACCGCTCGATCGAACACGTTATCATTCTTGTTAGTTACGGTGAATTCCCTCGGTATGATAATTCTTTCATCAGTTTGTTCCCGTTTCTTCTCTAGCTTTGAGCGACACACTATTCTAGCTAGACATGGGTGTGGCTCGTAACACTGATGACCAAAGCGGATCTCGGCACCATCGAATCTCAAACTTTAGCGCCAAAACTATTGTTTTTCATCCTGTAGTCCCATTTAGAATTACTAAGCGTCCTTTTTGGGCGAGATTTCGAGGAAGCTTTCGTGCGGTTTGTGTGCAAGTATTTCAAACCATACGGACCTAAAATTAGAAGTCATTCCATCTTTATTCCCTAGAGCCTTCGGCGGTTCCTAAACCGCTCGATCGAACACGTTATCATTCTTGTTAGTTACGGTGAATTCCCTCGGTATGATAATTCTTTCATCAGTTTGTTCCCGTTTCTTCTCTAGCTTTGAGCGACACACTATTCTAGCTAGACATGGGTGTGGCTCGTAACACTGATGACCAAGCGGATCTCGGCACCATCGAATCTCAAACTTTAGCGCCAAAACTATTGTTTTCATCCTGTAGTCCCATTTAGAATTACTAAGCGTCCTTTTTGGGCGAGATTTCCGAGAGCGCTTTCGTGCGGTTTGTGTGCAAGTATTTCAAACCATACGGACCTAAAATTAGAAGTCATTCCATCTTTATTCCCTAGAGCCTTCGGCGGTTCCTAAACCGCTCGATCGAACACGTTATCATTCTTGTTAGTTACGGTGAATTCCCTCGGTATGATAATTCTTTCATCAGTTTGTTCCCGTTTCTTCTCTAGCTTTGAGCGACACACTATTCTAGCTAGACATGGGTGTGGCTCGTAACACTGATGACCAAGCGGATCTCGGCACCATCGAATCTCAAACTTTAGCTGCCAAAACTATTGTTTTCATCCTGTAGTCCCATTTAGAATTACTAAGCGTCCTTTTTGGGCGAGATTTCGAGGCAGCTTTCGTGCGGTTTGTGTGCAAGTATTTCAAACCATACGGACCTAAAATTAGAAGTCATTCCATCTTTATTCCCTAGAGCCTTCAGCGGTTCCTAAACCGCTCGATCGAACACGTTATCATTCTTGTTAGTTACGGTGAATTCCCTCGGTATGATAATTCTTTCATCAGTTTGTTCCCGTTTCTTCTCTAGCTTTGAGCGACACACTATTCTAGCTAGACATGGGTGTGGCTCGTAACACTGATGACCAAGCGGATCTCGGCACCATCGAATCTCAAACTTTAGCTGCCAAAACTATTGTTTTTCATCCTGTAGTCCCATTTAGAATTACTAAGCGTCCTTTTTGGGCGAGATTTCGAGAGCGCTTTCGTGCGGTTTGTGTGCAAGTATTTCAAACCATACGGACCTAAAATTAGAAGTCATTCCATCTTTATTCCCTAGAGCCTTCGGCGGTTCCTAAACCGCTCGATCGAACACGTTATCATTCTTGTTAGTTACGGTGAATTCCCTCGGTATGATAATTCTTTCATCAGTTTGTTCCCGTTTCTTCTCTAGCTTTGAGCGACACACTATTCTAGCTAGACATGGGTGTGGCTCGTAACACTGATGACCAAGCGGATCTCGGCACCATCGAATCTCAAACTTTAGCTGCCAAAACTATTGTTTTCATCCTGTAGTCCCATTTAGAATTACTAAGCGTCCTTTTTGGGCGAGATTTCCAGGAGGCAGCTTTCGTGCGGTTTGTGTGCAAGTATTTCAAACCATACGGACCTAAAATTAGAAGTCATTCCATCTTTATTCCCTAGAGCCTTCGGCGGTTCCTAAACCGCTCGGTGAACGCGTTATCATTCTTGTTAGTTACGGTGAATTCCCTCGGTATGATAATTCTTTCATCAGTTTGTTCCCGTTTCTTCTCTAGCTTTGAGCACGACACTATTCTAGCTAGACATGGGTGTGGCTCGTAACACTGATGACCAAGCGGATCTCGGCACCATCGAATCTCAAACTTTAGCTGCCAAAACTATTGTTTTCATCCTGTAGTCCCATTTAGAATTACTAAGCGTCCTTTTTGGGCGAGATTTCGAGGAGCAGCTTTCTGCGGTTTGTGTGCAAGTATTTCAAACCATACGGACCTAAAATTAGAAGTCATTCCATCTTTATTCCCTAGAGCCTTCGGCGGTTCCTAAACCGCTCGATCGAACGCGTTATCATTCTTGTTAGTTACGGTGAATTCCCTCGGTATGATAATTCTTTCATCAGTTTGTTCCCGTTTCTTCTCTAGCTTTGAGCACGACACACTATTCTAGCTAGACATGGGTGTGGCTCGTAACACTGATGACCAAGCGGATCTCGGCACCATCGAATCTCAAACTTTAGCTGCCAAAACTATTGTTTTTCATCCTGTAGTCCCATTTAGAATTACTAAGCGTCCTTTTTGGGCGAGATTTCGAGGCAGCTTTCGTGCGGTTTGTGTGCAAGTATTTCAAACCATACGGACCTAAAATTAGAAGTCATTCCATCTTTATTCCCTAGAGCCTTCGGCGGTTCCTAAACCGCTCGAGTGAACACGTTATCATTCTTGTTAGTTACGGTGAATTCCCTCGGTATGATAATTCTTTCATCAGTTTGTTCCCGTTTCTTCTCTAGCTTTGAGCACGACACACTATTCTAGCTAGACATGGGTGTGGCTCGTAACACTGATGACCAAGCGGATCTCGGCACCATCGAATCTCAAACTTTAACTTGCCAAAACTATTGTTTTTCATCCTGTAGTCCCATTTAGAATTACTAAGCGTCCTTTTTGGGCGAGATTTCCGAGAGCAGCTTTCTGCGGTTTGTGTGCAAGTATTTCAAACCATACGGACCTAAAATTAGAAGTCATTCCATCTTTATTCCCTAGAGCCTTCCAGCGGTTCCTAAACCGCTCGATCGAACGCGTTATCATTCTTGTTAGTTACGGTGAATTCCCTCGGTATGATAATTCTTTCATCAGTTTGTTCCCGTTTCTTCTCTAGCTTTGAGCGACACACTATTCTAGCTAGACATGGGTGTGGCTCGTAACACTGATGACCAAGCGGATCTCGGCACCATCGAATCTCAAACTTTAGCTGCCAAAACTATTGTTTTCATCCTGTAGTCCCTTTTAGAATTACTAAGCGTCCTTTTTTGGGCGAGATTTCGAGAGCAGCTTTCGTGCGGTTTGTGTGCAAGTATTTCAAACCATACGGACCTAAAATTAGAAGTCATTCCATCTTTATTCCCTAGAGCCTTCGGCGGTTCCTAAACCGCTCGAATGAACGCGTTATCATTCTTGTTAGTTACGGTGAATTCCCTCGGTATGATAATTCTTTCATCAGTTTGTTCCCGTTTCTTCTCTAGCTTTGAGCGACACACTATTCTAGCTAGACATGGGTGTGGCTCGTAACACTGATGACCAAAGCGGATCTCGGCACCATCGAATCTCAAACTTTAGCTGCCAAAACTATTGTTTTTCATCCTGTAGTCCCATTTAGAATTACTAAGCGTCCTTTTTGGGCGAGATTTCGAGGCAGCTTTCGTGCGGTTTGTGTGCAAGTATTTCAAACCATACGGACCTAAAATTAGAAGTCATTCCATCTTTATTCCCTAGAGCCTTCAGCGGTTCCTAAACCGCTCGATCGAACGCGTTATCATTCTTGTTAGTTACGGTGAATTCCCTCGGTATGATAATTCTTTCATCAGTTTGTTCCCGTTTCTTCTCTAGCTTTGAGCGACACACTATTCTAGCTAGACATGGGTGTGGCTCGTAACACTGATGACCAAGCGGATCTCGGCACCATCGAATCTCAAACTTTAGCGCCAAAACTATTGTTTTTCATCCTGTAGTCCCATTTAGAATTACTAAGCGTCCTTTTTGGGCGAGATTTCGAGGGCAGCTTTCTGCGGTTTGTGTGCAAGTATTTCAAACCATACGGACCTAAAATTAGAAGTCATTCCATCTTTATTCCCTAGAGCCTTCCGGCGGTTCCTAAACCGCTCGATTGAACACGTTATCATTCTTGTTAGTTACGGTGAATTCCCTCGGTATGATAATTCTTTCATCAGTTTGTTCCCGTTTCTTCTCTAGCTTTGAGCGACACACTATTCTAGCTAGACATGGGTGTGGCTCGTAACACTGATGACCAAGCGGATCTCGGCACCATCGAATCTCAAACTTTAGCTGCCAAAACTATTGTTTTTCATCCTGTAGTCCCATTTAGAATTACTAAGCGTCCTTTTTGGGCGAGATTTCGAGAGCAGCTTTCGTGCGGTTTGTGTGCAAGTATTTCAAACCATACGGACCTAAAATTAGAAGTCATTCCATCTTTATTCCCTAGAGCCTTCAGCGGTTCCTAAACCGCTCGAGTGAACACGTTATCATTCTTGTTAGTTACGGTGAATTCCCTCGGTATGATAATTCTTTCATCAGTTTGTTCCCGTTTCTTCTCTAGCTTTGAGCACGACACACTATTCTAGCTAGACATGGGTGTGGCTCGTAACACTGATGACCAAAGCGGATCTCGGCACCATCGAATCTCAAACTTTAGCGCCAAAACTATTGTTTTCATCCTGTAGTCCCATTTAGAATTACTAAGCGTCCTTTTTGGGCGAGATTTCGAGAGCAGCTTTCGTGCGGTTTGTGTGCAAGTATTTCAAACCATACGGACCTAAAATTAGAAGTCATTCCATCTTTATTCCCTAGAGCCTTCGGCGGTTCCTAAACCGCTCGATCGAACACGTTATCATTCTTGTTAGTTACGGTGAATTCCCTCGGTATGATAATTCTTTCATCAGTTTGTTCCCGTTTCTTCTCTAGCTTTGAGCGACACACTATTCTAGCTAGACATGGGTGTGGCTCGTAACACTGATGACCAAGCGGATCTCGGCACCATCGAATCTCAAACTTTAGCTGCCAAAACTATTGTTTTTCATCCTGTAGTCCCATTTAGAATTACTAAGCGTCCTTTTTGGGCGAGATTTCCGAGGCAGCTTTCGTGCGGTTTGTGTGCAAGTATTTCAAACCATACGGACCTAAAATTAGAAGTCATTCCATCTTTATTCCCTAGAGCCTTCGGCGGTTCCTAAACCGCTCCGATTGAACACGTTATCATTCTTGTTAGTTACGGTGAATTCCCTCGGTATGATAATTCTTTCATCAGTTTGTTCCCGTTTCTTCTCTAGCTTTGAGCGACACACTATTCTAGCTAGACATGGGTGTGGCTCGTAACACTGATGACCAAGCGGATCTCGGCACCATCGAATCTCAAACTTTAGCTGCCAAAACTATTGTTTTCATCCTGTAGTCCCATTTAGAATTACTAAGCGTCCTTTTTGGGCGAGATTTCGAGGCAGCTTTCGTGCGGTTTGTGTGCAAGTATTTCAAACCATACGGACCTAAAATTAGAAGTCATTCCATCTTTATTCCCTAGAGCCTTCAGCGGTTCCTAAACCGCTCCGATGAACACGTTATCATTCTTGTTAGTTACGGTGAATTCCCTCGGTATGATAATTCTTTCATCAGTTTGTTCCCGTTTCTTCTCTAGCTTTGAGCGACACACTATTCTAGCTAGACATGGGTGTGGCTCGTAACACTGATGACCAAGCGGATCTCGGCACCATCGAATCTCAAACTTTAGCTTGCCAAAACTATTGTTTTTCATCCTGTAGTCCCATTTAGAATTACTAAGCGTCCTTTTTGGGCGAGATTTCGAGAGCAGCTTTCGTGCGGTTTGTGTGCAAGTATTTCAAACCATACGGACCTAAAATTAGAAGTCATTCCATCTTTATTCCCTAGAGCCTTCCAGCGGTTCCTAAACCGCTCGAGTGAACGCGTTATCATTCTTGTTAGTTACGGTGAATTCCCTCGGTATGATAATTCTTTCATCAGTTTGTTCCCGTTTCTTCTCTAGCTTTGAGCACGACACACTATTCTAGCTAGACATGGGTGTGGCTCGTAACACTGATGACCAAGCGGATCTCGGCACCATCGAATCTCAAACTTTAGCTTGCCAAAACTATTGTTTTCATCCTGTAGTCCCATTTAGAATTACTAAGCGTCCTTTTTGGGCGAGATTTCGAGAGCAGCTTTCGTGCGGTTTGTGTGCAAGTATTTCAAACCATACGGACCTAAAATTAGAAGTCATTCCATCTTTATTCCCTAGAGCCTTCGGCGGTTCCTAAACCGCTCGATTGAACACGTTATCATTCTTGTTAGTTACGGTGAATTCCCTCGGTATGATAATTCTTTCATCAGTTTGTTCCCGTTTCTTCTCTAGCTTTGAGCACGACACACTATTCTAGCTAGACATGGGTGTGGCTCGTAACACTGATGACCAAGCGGATCTCGGCACCATCGAATCTCAAACTTTAGCTGCCAAAACTATTGTTTTTCATCCTGTAGTCCCTTTTAGAATTACTAAGCGTCCTTTTTGGGCGAGATTTCCGGAGCAGCTTTCGTGCGGTTTGTGTGCAAGTATTTCAAACCATACGGACCTAAAATTAGAAGTCATTCCATCTTTATTCCCTAGAGCCTTCGGCGGTTCCTAAACCGCTCCGATTGAACACGTTATCATTCTTGTTAGTTACGGTGAATTCCCTCGGTATGATAATTCTTTCATCAGTTTGTTCCCGTTTCTTCTCTAGCTTTGAGCACGACACACTATTCTAGCTAGACATGGGTGTGGCTCGTAACACTGATGACCAAGCGGATCTCGGCACCATCGAATCTCAAACTTTAGCTGCCAAAACTATTGTTTTCATCCTGTAGTCCCATTTAGAATTACTAAGCGTCCTTTTTGGGCGAGATTTCGAGAGCAGCTTTCGTGCGGTTTGTGTGCAAGTATTTCAAACCATACGGACCTAAAATTAGAAGTCATTCCATCTTTATTCCCTAGAGCCTTCGGCGGTTCCTAAACCGCTCGATTGAACACGTTATCATTCTTGTTAGTTACGGTGAATTCCCTCGGTATGATAATTCTTTCATCAGTTTGTTCCCGTTTCTTCTCTAGCTTTGAGCGACACACTATTCTAGCTAGACATGGGTGTGGCTCGTAACACTGATGACCAAGCGGATCTCGGCACCATCGAATCTCAAACTTTAGCTGCCAAAACTATTGTTTTTCATCCTGTAGTCCCATTTAGAATTACTAAGCGTCCTTTTTTGGGCGAGATTTCCGAGAGCAGCTTTCGTGCGGTTTGTGTGCAAGTATTTCAAACCATACGGACCTAAAATTAGAAGTCATTCCATCTTTATTCCCTAGAGCCTTCGGCGGTTCCTAAACCGCTCGATTGAAACCGTTATCATTCTTGTTAGTTACGGTGAATTCCCTCGGTATGATAATTCTTTCATCAGTTTGTTCCCGTTTCTTCTCTAGCTTTGAGCGACACACTATTCTAGCTAGACATGGGTGTGGCTCGTAACACTGATGACCAAGCGGATCTGGCACCATCGAATCTCAAACTTTAGCGCCAAAACTATTGTTTTCATCCTGTAGTCCCATTTAGAATTACTAAGCGTCCTTTTTGGGCGAGATTTCGAGAGCGCTTTCGTGCGGTTTGTGTGCAAGTATTTCAAACCATACGGACCTAAAATTAGAAGTCATTCCATCTTTATTCCCTAGAGCCTTCGGCGGTTCCTAAACCGCTCCGATTGAACACGTTATCATTCTTGTTAGTTACGGTGAATTCCCTCGGTATGATAATTCTTTCATCAGTTTGTTCCCGTTTCTTCTCTAGCTTTGAGCGACACACTATTCTAGCTAGACATGGGTGTGGCTCGTAACACTGATGACCAAGCGGATCTCGGCACCATCGAATCTCAAACTTTAGCGCCAAAACTATTGTTTTCATCCTGTAGTCCCATTTAGAATTACTAAGCGTCCTTTTTGGGCGAGATTTCCGAGCAGCTTTCGTGCGGTTTGTGTGCAAGTATTTCAAACCATACGGACCTAAAAATTAGAAGTCATTCCATCTTTATTCCCTAGAGCCTTCCGGCGGTTCCTAAACCGCTCCGATTGAACACGTTATCATTCTTGTTAGTTACGGTGAATTCCCTCGGTATGATAATTCTTTCATCAGTTTGTTCCCGTTTCTTCTCTAGCTTTGAGCGACACACTATTCTAGCTAGACATGGGTGTGGCTCGTAACACTGATGACCAAGCGGATCTCGGCACCATCGAATCTCAAACTTTAGCTGCCAAAACTATTGTTTTTCATCCTGTAGTCCCATTTAGAATTACTAAGCGTCCTTTTTGGGCGAGATTTCGAGGCAGCTTTCGTGCGGTTTGTGTGCAAGTATTTCAAACCATACGGACCTAAAATTAGAAGTCATTCCATCTTTATTCCCTAGAGCCTTCGGCGGTTCCTAAACCGCTCGATGAACACGTTATCATTCTTGTTAGTTACGGTGAATTCCCTCGGTATGATAATTCTTTCATCAGTTTGTTCCCGTTTCTTCTCTAGCTTTGAGCGACACACTATTCTAGCTAGACATGGGTGTGGCTCGTAACACTGATGACCAAGCGGATCTCTGGCACCATCGAATCTCAAACTTTAGCTGCCAAAACTATTGTTTTTCATCCTGTAGTCCCATTTAGAATTACTAAGCGTCCTTTTTGGGCGAGATTTCGAGGAGCGCTTTTTCGTGCGGTTTGTGTGCAAGTATTTCAAACCATACGGACCTAAAATTAGAAGTCATTCCATCTTTATTCCCTAGAGCCTTCGGCGGTTCCTAAACCGCTCGATGAACACGTTATCATTCTTGTTAGTTACGGTGAATTCCCTCGGTATGATAATTCTTTCATCAGTTTGTTCCCGTTTCTTCTCTAGCTTTGAGCGACACACTATTCTAGCTAGACATGGGTGTGGCTCGTAACACTGATGACCAAGCGGATCTCTGGCACCATCGAATCTCAAACTTTAGCTGCCAAAACTATTGTTTTCATCCTGTAGTCCCATTTAGAATTACTAAGCGTCCTTTTTGGGCGAGATTTCGAGAGCAGCTTTTCGTGCGGTTTGTGTGCAAGTATTTCAAACCATACGGACCTAAAATTAGAAGTCATTCCATCTTTATTCCCTAGAGCCTTCGGCGGTTCCTAAACCGCTCGATTGAACGCGTTATCATTCTTGTTAGTTACGGTGAATTCCCTCGGTATGATAATTCTTTCATCAGTTTGTTCCCGTTTCTTCTCTAGCTTTGAGCGACACACTATTCTAGCTAGACATGGGTGTGGCTCGTAACACTGATGACCAAGCGGATCTCGGCACCATCGAATCTCAAACTTTAGCGCCAAAACTATTGTTTTTCATCCTGTAGTCCCTTTTAGAATTACTAAGCGTCCTTTTTGGGCGAGATTTCGAGAAGCAGCTTTCGTGCGGTTTGTGTGCAAGTATTTCAAACCATACGGACCTAAAATTAGAAGTCATTCCATCTTTATTCCCTAGAGCCTTCGGCGGTTCCTAAACCGCTCGATTGAACACGTTATCATTCTTGTTAGTTACGGTGAATTCCCTCGGTATGATAATTCTTTCATCAGTTTGTTCCCGTTTCTTCTCTAGCTTTGAGCACGACACACTATTCTAGCTAGACATGGGTGTGGCTCGTAACACTGATGACCAAGCGGATCTCGGCACCATCGAATCTCAAACTTTAGCTGCCAAAACTATTGTTTTTCATCCTGTAGTCCCATTTAGAATTACTAAGCGTCCTTTTTGGGCGAGATTTCCGAGAGCGCTTTCTGCGGTTTGTGTGCAAGTATTTCAAACCATACGGACCTAAAATTAGAAGTCATTCCATCTTTATTCCCTAGAGCCTTCGGCGGTTCCTAAACCGCTCGATTGAACACGTTATCATTCTTGTTAGTTACGGTGAATTCCCTCGGTATGATAATTCTTTCATCAGTTTGTTCCCGTTTCTTCTCTAGCTTTGAGCACGACACACTATTCTAGCTAGACATGGGTGTGGCTCGTAACACTGATGACCAAGCGGATCTCGGCACCATCGAATCTCAAACTTTAGCTGCCAAAACTATTGTTTTTCATCCTGTAGTCCCATTTAGAATTACTAAGCGTCCTTTTTGGGCGAGATTTCGAGGCAGCTTTCGTGCGGTTTGTGTGCAAGTATTTCAAACCATCGGACCTAAAATTAGAAGTCATTCCATCTTTATTCCCTAGAGCCTTCAGCGGTTCCTAAACCGCTCCGATCGAACGCGTTATCATTCTTGTTAGTTACGGTGAATTCCCTCGGTATGATAATTCTTTCATCAGTTTGTTCCCGTTTCTTCTCTAGCTTTGAGCACGACACACTATTCTAGCTAGACATGGGTGTGGCTCGTAACACTGATGACCAAGCGGATCTCGGCACCATCGAATCTCAAACTTTAGCGCCAAAACTATTGTTTTCATCCTGTAGTCCCTTTTAGAATTACTAAGCGTCCTTTTTGGGCGAGATTTCAGGAGCGCTTTCGTGCGGTTTGTGTGCAAGTATTTCAAACCATACGGACCTAAAATTAGAAGTCATTCCATCTTTATTCCCTAGAGCCTTCGGCGGTTCCTAAACCGCTCGATTGAACACGTTATCATTCTTGTTAGTTACGGTGAATTCCCTCGGTATGATAATTCTTTCATCAGTTTGTTCCCGTTTCTTCTCTAGCTTTGAGCACGACACACTATTCTAGCTAGACATGGGTGTGGCTCGTAACACTGATGACCAAGCGGATCTCGGCACCATCGAATCTCAAACTTTAGCGCCAAAACTATTGTTTTTCATCCTGTAGTCCCATTTAGAATTACTAAGCGTCCTTTTTGGGCGAGATTTCGAGGCAGCTTTCGTGCGGTTTGTGTGCAAGTATTTCAAACCATACGGACCTAAAATTAGAAGTCATTCCATCTTTATTCCCTAGAGCCTTCGGCGGTTCCTAAACCGCTCGATTGAACACGTTATCATTCTTGTTAGTTACGGTGAATTCCCTCGGTATGATAATTCTTTCATCAGTTTGTTCCCGTTTCTTCTCTAGCTTTGAGCGACGACACACTATTCTAGCTAGACATGGGTGTGGCTCGTAACACTGATGACCAAGCGGATCTCGGCACCATCGAATCTCAAACTTTAGCGCCAAAACTATTGTTTTCATCCTGTAGTCCCATTTAGAATTACTAAGCGTCCTTTTTTGGGCGAGATTTCGAGAGCAGCTTTCGTGCGGTTTGTGTGCAAGTATTTCAAACCATACGGACCTAAAATTAGAAGTCATTCCATCTTTATTCCCTAGAGCCTTCGGCGGTTCCTAAACCGCTCCGATTGAACACGTTATCATTCTTGTTAGTTACGGTGAATTCCCTCGGTATGATAATTCTTTCATCAGTTTGTTCCCGTTTCTTCTCTAGCTTTGAGCACGACACACTATTCTAGCTAGACATGGGTGTGGCTCGTAACACTGATGACCAAGCGGATCTCGGCACCATCGAATCTCAAACTTTAGCTGCCAAAACTATTGTTTTCATCCTGTAGTCCCATTTAGAATTACTAAGCGTCCTTTTTTGGGCGAGATTTCCGGAGCAGCTTTCGTGCGGTTTGTGTGCAAGTATTTCAAACCATACGGACCTAAAATTAGAAGTCATTCCATCTTTATTCCCTAGAGCCTTCAGCGGTTCCTAAACCGCTCGATGAACACGTTATCATTCTTGTTAGTTACGGTGAATTCCCTCGGTATGATAATTCTTTCATCAGTTTGTTCCCGTTTCTTCTCTAGCTTTGAGCACGACACACTATTCTAGCTAGACATGGGTGTGGCTCGTAACACTGATGACCAAGCGGATCTCGGCACCATCGAATCTCAAACTTTAGCTGCCAAAACTATTGTTTTTCATCCTGTAGTCCCTTTTAGAATTACTAAGCGTCCTTTTTGGGCGAGATTTCGAGGAGCAGCTTTCGTGCGGTTTGTGTGCAAGTATTTCAAACCATACGGACCTAAAATTAGAAGTCATTCCATCTTTATTCCCTAGAGCCTTCGGCGGTTCCTAAACCGCTCTAGATGAACACGTTATCATTCTTGTTAGTTACGGTGAATTCCCTCGGTATGATAATTCTTTCATCAGTTTGTTCCCGTTTCTTCTCTAGCTTTGAGCACGACACACTATTCTAGCTAGACATGGGTGTGGCTCGTAACACTGATGACCAAGCGGATCTCTGGCACCATCGAATCTCAAACTTTAGCGCCAAAACTATTGTTTTCATCCTGTAGTCCCATTTAGAATTACTAAGCGTCCTTTTTGGGCGAGATTTCGGGAGGCGCTTTCGTGCGGTTTGTGTGCAAGTATTTCAAACCATACGGACCTAAAATTAGAAGTCATTCCATCTTTATTCCCTAGAGCCTTCGGCGGTTCCTAAACCGCTCGATCGAACACGTTATCATTCTTGTTAGTTACGGTGAATTCCCTCGGTATGATAATTCTTTCATCAGTTTGTTCCCGTTTCTTCTCTAGCTTTGAGCGACACACTATTCTAGCTAGACATGGGTGTGGCTCGTAACACTGATGACCAAGCGGATCTCTGGCACCATCGAATCTCAAACTTTAGCTGCCAAAACTATTGTTTTCATCCTGTAGTCCCATTTAGAATTACTAAGCGTCCTTTTTGGGCGAGATTTCCGAGAGCAGCTTTCGTGCGGTTTGTGTGCAAGTATTTCAAACCATACGGACCTAAAATTAGAAGTCATTCCATCTTTATTCCCTAGAGCCTTCCAGCGGTTCCTAAACCGCTCCGATTGAACACGTTATCATTCTTGTTAGTTACGGTGAATTCCCTCGGTATGATAATTCTTTCATCAGTTTGTTCCCGTTTCTTCTCTAGCTTTGAGCACGACACACTATTCTAGCTAGACATGGGTGTGGCTCGTAACACTGATGACCAAGCGGATCTCGGCACCATCGAATCTCAAACTTTAGCGCCAAAACTATTGTTTTCATCCTGTAGTCCCATTTAGAATTACTAAGCGTCCTTTTTGGGCGAGATTTCGAGAGCGCTTTCGTGCGGTTTGTGTGCAAGTATTTCAAACCATACGGACCTAAAATTAGAAGTCATTCCATCTTTATTCCCTAGAGCCTTCGGCGGTTCCTAAACCGCTCCGATTGAACACGTTATCATTCTTGTTAGTTACGGTGAATTCCCTCGGTATGATAATTCTTTCATCAGTTTGTTCCCGTTTCTTCTCTAGCTTTGAGCGACACACTATTCTAGCTAGACATGGGTGTGGCTCGTAACACTGATGACCAAGCGGATCTCGGCACCATCGAATCTCAAACTTTAGCGCCAAAACTATTGTTTTCATCCTGTAGTCCCTTTTAGAATTACTAAGCGTCCTTTTTGGGCGAGATTTCGAGAGCAGCTTTCGTGCGGTTTGTGTGCAAGTATTTCAAATCATACGGACCTAAAATTAGAAGTCATTCCATCTTTATTCCCTAGAGCCTTCGGCGGTTCCTAAACCGCTCGATCGAACACGTTATCATTCTTGTTAGTTACGGTGAATTCCCTCGGTATGATAATTCTTTCATCAGTTTGTTCCCGTTTCTTCTCTAGCTTTGAGCGACACACTATTCTAGCTAGACATGGGTGTGGCTCGTAACACTGATGACCAAGCGGATCTCGGCACCATCGAATCTCAAACTTTAGCGCCAAAACTATTGTTTTTCATCCTGTAGTCCCATTTAGAATTACTAAGCGTCCTTTTTGGGCGAGATTTCGAGGCAGCTTTCGTGCGGTTTGTGTGCAAGTATTTCAAACCATACGGACCTAAAATTAGAAGTCATTCCATCTTTATTCCCTAGAGCCTTCGGCGGTTCCTAAACCGCTCCAATCGAACACGTTATCATTCTTGTTAGTTACGGTGAATTCCCTCGGTATGATAATTCTTTCATCAGTTTGTTCCCGTTTCTTCTCTAGCTTTGAGCGACACACTATTCTAGCTAGACATGGGTGTGGCTCGTAACACTGATGACCAAGCGGATCTCGGCACCATCGAATCTCAAACTTTAGCGCCAAAACTATTGTTTTTCATCCTGTAGTCCCTTTTAGAATTACTAAGCGTCCTTTTTGGGCGAGATTTCGAGGCAGCTTTCGTGCGGTTTGTGTGCAAGTATTTCAAACCATACGGACCTAAAATTAGAAGTCATTCCATCTTTATTCCCTAGAGCCTTCGGCGGTTCCTAAACCGCTCGATTGAACACGTTATCATTCTTGTTAGTTACGGTGAATTCCCTCGGTATGATAATTCTTTCATCAGTTTGTTCCCGTTTCTTCTCTAGCTTTGAGCACGACACACTATTCTAGCTAGACATGGGTGTGGCTCGTAACACTGATGACCAAGCGGATCTCGGCACCATCGAATCTCAAACTTTAGCGCCAAAACTATTGTTTTTCATCCTGTAGTCCCTTTTAGAATTACTAAGCGTCCTTTTTGGGCGAGATTTCGAGGAAGCGCTTTCGTGCGGTTTGTGTGCAAGTATTTCAAACCATACGGACCTAAAATTAGAAGTCATTCCATCTTTATTCCCTAGAGCCTTCGGCGGTTCCTAAACCGCTCCGATTGAACACGTTATCATTCTTGTTAGTTACGGTGAATTCCCTCGGTATGATAATTCTTTCATCAGTTTGTTCCCGTTTCTTCTCTAGCTTTGAGCGACACACTATTCTAGCTAGACATGGGTGTGGCTCGTAACACTGATGACCAAGCGGATCTCGGCACCATCGAATCTCAAACTTTAGCTGCCAAAACTATTGTTTTCATCCTGTAGTCCCTTTTAGAATTACTAAGCGTCCTTTTTGGGCGAGATTTCGAGGCAGCTTTCGTGCGGTTTGTGTGCAAGTATTTCAAACCATACGGACCTAAAATTAGAAGTCATTCCATCTTTATTCCCTAGAGCCTTCGGCGGTTCCTAAACCGCTCGATCGAACACGTTATCATTCTTGTTAGTTACGGTGAATTCCCTCGGTATGATAATTCTTTCATCAGTTTGTTCCCGTTTCTTCTCTAGCTTTGAGCACGACACACTATTCTAGCTAGACATGGGTGTGGCTCGTAACACTGATGACCAAGCGGATCTCTGGCACCATCGAATCTCAAACTTTAGCTGCCAAAACTATTGTTTTTCATCCTGTAGTCCCTTTTAGAATTACTAAGCGTCCTTTTTGGGCGAGATTTCGAGGAGCGCTTTCGTGCGGTTTGTGTGCAAGTATTTCAAACCATACGGACCTAAAATTAGAAGTCATTCCATCTTTATTCCCTAGAGCCTTCGGCGGTTCCTAAACCGCTCCGATTGAACACGTTATCATTCTTGTTAGTTACGGTGAATTCCCTCGGTATGATAATTCTTTCATCAGTTTGTTCCCGTTTCTTCTCTAGCTTTGAGCACGACACACTATTCTAGCTAGACATGGGTGTGGCTCGTAACACTGATGACCAAAGCGGATCTCGGCACCATCGAATCTCAAACTTTAGCTGCCAAAACTATTGTTTTCATCCTGTAGTCCCTTTTAGAATTACTAAGCGTCCTTTTTGGGCGAGATTTCGAGAGCGCTTTCGTGCGGTTTGTGTGCAAGTATTTCAAACCATACGGACCTAAAATTAGAAGTCATTCCATCTTTATTCCCTAGAGCCTTCAGCGGTTCCTAAACCGCTCCATTGAACACGTTATCATTCTTGTTAGTTACGGTGAATTCCCTCGGTATGATAATTCTTTCATCAGTTTGTTCCCGTTTCTTCTCTAGCTTTGAGCACGACACACTATTCTAGCTAGACATGGGTGTGGCTCGTAACACTGATGACCAAGCGGATCTCGGCACCATCGAATCTCAAACTTTAGCGCCAAAACTATTGTTTTTCATCCTGTAGTCCCTTTTAGAATTACTAAGCGTCCTTTTTGGGCGAGATTTCGAGGCAGCTTTCGTGCGGTTTGTGTGCAAGTATTTCAAATCATACGGACCTAAAATTAGAAGTCATTCCATCTTTATTCCCTAGAGCCTTCGGCGGTTCCTAAACCGCTCCGATTGAACACGTTATCATTCTTGTTAGTTACGGTGAATTCCCTCGGTATGATAATTCTTTCATCAGTTTGTTCCCGTTTCTTCTCTAGCTTTGAGCACGACACACTATTCTAGCTAGACATGGGTGTGGCTCGTAACACTGATGACCAAGCGGATCTCTGGCACCATCGAATCTCAAACTTTAGCGCCAAAACTATTGTTTTCATCCTGTAGTCCCTTTTAGAATTACTAAGCGTCCTTTTTGGGCGAGATTTCGAGGAGCGCTTTCTGCGGTTTGTGTGCAAGTATTTCAAATCATACGGACCTAAAATTAGAAGTCATTCCATCTTTATTCCCTAGAGCCTTCAGCGGTTCCTAAACCGCTCCAATCGAACACGTTATCATTCTTGTTAGTTACGGTGAATTCCCTCGGTATGATAATTCTTTCATCAGTTTGTTCCCGTTTCTTCTCTAGCTTTGAGCGACACACTATTCTAGCTAGACATGGGTGTGGCTCGTAACACTGATGACCAAGCGGATCTCGGCACCATCGAATCTCAAACTTTAGCGCCAAAACTATTGTTTTTCATCCTGTAGTCCCTTTTAGAATTACTAAGCGTCCTTTTTGGGCGAGATTTCAGGAGCGCTTTCGTGCGGTTTGTGTGCAAGTATTTCAAATCATACGGACCTAAAATTAGAAGTCATTCCATCTTTATTCCCTAGAGCCTTCGGCGGTTCCTAAACCGCTCCGATTGAACGCGTTATCATTCTTGTTAGTTACGGTGAATTCCCTCGGTATGATAATTCTTTCATCAGTTTGTTCCCGTTTCTTCTCTAGCTTTGAGCACGACACACTATTCTAGCTAGACATGGGTGTGGCTCGTAACACTGATGACCAAAGCGGATCTCGGCACCATCGAATCTCAAACTTTAGCGCCAAAACTATTGTTTTTCATCCTGTAGTCCCTTTTAGAATTACTAAGCGTCCTTTTTGGGCGAGATTTCGAGGCAGCTTTCGTGCGGTTTGTGTGCAAGTATTTCAAACCATACGGACCTAAAATTAGAAGTCATTCCATCTTTATTCCCTAGAGCCTTCGGCGGTTCCTAAACCGCTCCATTGAACACGTTATCATTCTTGTTAGTTACGGTGAATTCCCTCGGTATGATAATTCTTTCATCAGTTTGTTCCCGTTTCTTCTCTAGCTTTGAGCATGACACACTATTCTAGCTAGACATGGGTGTGGCTCGTAACACTGATGACCAAGCGGATCTCGGCACCATCGAATCTCAAACTTTAGCTGCCAAAACTATTGTTTTCATCCTGTAGTCCCTTTTAGAATTACTAAGCGTCCTTTTTGGGCGAGATTTCGAGCGCTTTCTGCGGTTTGTGTGCAAGTATTTCAAATCATACGGACCTAAAATTAGAAGTCATTCCATCTTTATTCCCTAGAGCCTTCGGCGGTTCCTAAACCGCTCCGATTGAACACGTTATCATTCTTGTTAGTTACGGTGAATTCCCTCGGTATGATAATTCTTTCATCAGTTTGTTCCCGTTTCTTCTCTAGCTTTGAGCACGACACACTATTCTAGCTAGACATGGGTGTGGCTCGTAACACTGATGACCAAGCGGATCTCGGCACCATCGAATCTCAAACTTTAACTGCCAAAACTATTGTTTTCATCCTGTAGTCCCATTTAGAATTACTAAGCGTCCTTTTTGGGCGAGATTTCGGGAGCAGCTTTCGTGCGGTTTGTGTGCAAGTATTTCAAACCATACGGACCTAAAATTAGAAGTCATTCCATCTTTATTCCCTAGAGCCTTCGGCGGTTCCTAAACCGCTCCATTGAACACGTTATCATTCTTGTTAGTTACGGTGAATTCCCTCGGTATGATAATTCTTTCATCAGTTTGTTCCCGTTTCTTCTCTAGCTTTGAGCACGACACACTATTCTAGCTAGACATGGGTGTGGCTCGTAACACTGATGACCAAGCGGATCTCGGCACCATCGAATCTCAAACTTTAGCGCCAAAACTATTGTTTTTCATCCTGTAGTCCCTTTTAGAATTACTAAGCGTCCTTTTTGGGCGAGATTTCCGAGAGCGCTTTCTGGGGTTTGTGTGCAAGTATTTCAAATCATACGGACCTAAAATTAGAAGTCATTCCATCTTTATTCCCTAGAGCCTTCGGCGGTTCCTAAACCGCTCCGATTGAACACGTTATCATTCTTGTTAGTTACGGTGAATTCCCTCGGTATGATAATTCTTTCATCAGTTTGTTCCCGTTTCTTCTCTAGCTTTGAGCACGACACACTATTCTAGCTAGACATGGGTGTGGCTCGTAACACTGATGACCAAGCGGATCTCGGCACCATCGAATCTCAAACTTTAGCGCCAAAACTATTGTTTTTCATCCTGTAGTCCCTTTTAGAATTACTAAGCGTCCTTTTTGGGCGAGATTTCGAGGCAGCTTTCGTGCGGTTTGTGTGCAAGTATTTCAAACCATACGGACCTAAAATTAGAAGTCATTCCATCTTTATTCCCTAGAGCCTTCAGCGGTTCCTAAACCGCTCCGATCGAACACGTTATCATTCTTGTTAGTTACGGTGAATTCCCTCGGTATGATAATTCTTTCATCAGTTTGTTCCCGTTTCTTCTCTAGCTTTGAGAGCGACACACTATTCTAGCTAGACATGGGTGTGGCTCGTAACACTGATGACCAAGCGGATCTCGGCACCATCGAATCTCAAACTTTAGCTGCCAAAACTATTGTTTTTCATCCTGTAGTCCCTTTTAGAATTACTAAGCGTCCTTTTTGGGCGAGATTTCGAGGCGCTTTCTGCGGTTTGTGTGCAAGTATTTCAAATCATACGGACCTAAAATTAGAAGTCATTCCATCTTTATTCCCTAGAGCCTTCGGCGGTTCCTAAACCGCTCCGATCGAACACGTTATCATTCTTGTTAGTTACGGTGAATTCCCTCGGTATGATAATTCTTTCATCAGTTTGTTCCCGTTTCTTCTCTAGCTTTGAGCGACACACTATTCTAGCTAGACATGGGTGTGGCTCGTAACACTGATGACCAAGCGGATCTCGGCACCATCGAATCTCAAACTTTAGCGCCAAAACTATTGTTTTCATCCTGTAGTCCCTTTTAGAATTACTAAGCGTCCTTTTTGGGCGAGATTTCGAGGAGCAGCTTTAAATGCGGTTTGTGTGCAAGTATTTCAAATCATACGGACCTAAAATTAGAAGTCATTCCATCTTTATTCCCTAGAGCCTTCCAGCGGTTCCTAAACCGCTCCATTGAACACGTTATCATTCTTGTTAGTTACGGTGAATTCCCTCGGTATGATAATTCTTTCATCAGTTTGTTCCCGTTTCTTCTCTAGCTTTGAGCACGACACACTATTCTAGCTAGACATGGGTGTGGCTCGTAACACTGATGACCAAGCGGATCTCTGGCACCATCGAATCTCAAACTTTAGCTGCCAAAACTATTGTTTTTCATCCTGTAGTCCCTTTTAGAATTACTAAACGTCCTTTTTGGGCGAGATTTCGAGGCAGCTTTCGTGCGGTTTGTGTGCAAGTATTTCAAATCATACGGACCTAAAATTAGAAGTCATTCCATCTTTATTCCCTAGAGCCTTCGGCGGTTCCTAAACCGCTCCGATTGAACACGTTATCATTCTTGTTAGTTACGGTGAATTCCCTCGGTATGATAATTCTTTCATCAGTTTGTTCCCGTTTCTTCTCTAGCTTTGAGCACGACACACTATTCTAGCTAGACATGGGTGTGGCTCGTAACACTGATGACCAAGCGGATCTCGGCACCATCGAATCTCAAACTTTAGCGCCAAAACTATTGTTTTCATCCTGTAGTCCCTTTTAGAATTACTAAGCGTCCTTTTTTGGGCGAGATTTCGAGAGCAGCTTTCTGCGGTTTGTGTGCAAGTATTTCAAACCATACGGACCTAAAATTAGAAGTCATTCCATCTTTATTCCCTAGAGCCTTCCAGCAGTTCCTAAACCGCTCGATCGAACACGTTATCATTCTTGTTAGTTACGGTGAATTCCCTCGGTATGATAATTCTTTCATCAGTTTGTTCCCGTTTCTTCTCTAGCTTTGAGCGACACACTATTCTAGCTAGACATGGGTGTGGCTCGTAACACTGATGACCAAGCGGATCTCGGCACCATCGAATCTCAAACTTTAGCTGCCAAAACTATTGTTTTTCATCCTGTAGTCCCATTTAGAATTACTAAGCGTCCTTTTTGGGCGAGATTTCGAGAGCAGCTTTCGTGCGGTTTGTGTGCAAGTATTTCAAACCATACGGACCTAAAATTAGAAGTCATTCCATCTTTATTCCCTAGAGCCTTCGGCGGTTCCTAAACCGCTCGATTGAACACGTTATCATTCTTGTTAGTTACGGTGAATTCCCTCGGTATGATAATTCTTTCATCAGTTTGTTCCCGTTTCTTCTCTAGCTTTGAGCACGACACACTATTCTAGCTAGACATGGGTGTGGCTCGTAACACTGATGACCAAGCGGATCTCGGCACCATCGAATCTCAAACTTTACTGCCAAAACTATTGTTTTTCATCCTGTAGTCCCTTTTAGAATTACTAAGCGTCCTTTTTGGGCGAGATTTCGAGAGCAGCTTTCGTGCGGTTTGTGTGCAAGTATTTCAAACCATACGGACCTAAAATTAGAAGTCATTCCATCTTTATTCCCTAGAGCCTTCAGCGGTTCCTAAACCGCTCGAGTGAACACGTTATCATTCTTGTTAGTTACGGTGAATTCCCTCGGTATGATAATTCTTTCATCAGTTTGTTCCCGTTTCTTCTCTAGCTTTGAGCGACGACACTATTCTAGCTAGACATGGGTGTGGCTCGTAACACTGATGACCAAGCGGATCTCGGCACCATCGAATCTCAAACTTTAGCGCCAAAACTATTGTTTTCATCCTGTAGTCCCTTTTAGAATTACTAAGCGTCCTTTTTGGGCGAGATTTCGAGGAGCGCTTTCGTGCGGTTTGTGTGCAAGTATTTCAAACCATACGGACCTAAAATTAGAAGTCATTCCATCTTTATTCCCTAGAGCCTTCGGCGGTTCCTAAACCGCTCGATCGAACACGTTATCATTCTTGTTAGTTACGGTGAATTCCCTCGGTATGATAATTCTTTCATCAGTTTGTTCCCGTTTCTTCTCTAGCTTTGAGCACGACACACTATTCTAGCTAGACATGGGTGTGGCTCGTAACACTGATGACCAAGCGGATCTCGGCACCATCGAATCTCAAACTTTAGCGCCAAAACTATTGTTTTTCATCCTGTAGTCCCATTTAGAATTACTAAGCGTCCTTTTTGGGCGAGATTTCGAGAGCGCTTTCGTGCGGTTTGTGTGCAAGTATTTCAAACCATACGGACCTAAAATTAGAAGTCATTCCATCTTTATTCCCTAGAGCCTTCGGCGGTTCCTAAACCGCTCGATCGAACACGTTATCATTCTTGTTAGTTACGGTGAATTCCCTCGGTATGATAATTCTTTCATCAGTTTGTTCCCGTTTCTTCTCTAGCTTTGAGCACGACACACTATTCTAGCTAGACATGGGTGTGGCTCGTAACACTGATGACCAAGCGGATCTCGGCACCATCGAATCTCAAACTTTAAGCTGCCAAAACTATTGTTTTCATCCTGTAGTCCCATTTAGAATTACTAAGCGTCCTTTTTGGGCGAGATTTTCGAGAGCAGCTTTCGTGCGGTTTGTGTGCAAGTATTTCAAATCATCGGACCTAAAATTAGAAGTCATTCCATCTTTATTCCCTAGAGCCTTCGGCGGTTCCTAAACCGCTCGAGTCGAACACGTTATCATTCTTGTTAGTTACGGTGAATTCCCTCGGTATGATAATTCTTTCATCAGTTTGTTCCCGTTTCTTCTCTAGCTTTGAGCACGACACACTATTCTAGCTAGACATGGGTGTGGCTCGTAACACTGATGACCAAGCGGATCTCGGCACCATCGAATCTCAAACTTTAGCGCCAAAACTATTGTTTTCATCCTGTAGTCCCTTTTAGAATTACTAAGCGTCCTTTTTGGGCGAGATTTCGAGGAGCAGCTTTCGTGCGGTTTGTGTGCAAGTATTTCAAACCATACGGACCTAAAATTAGAAGTCATTCCATCTTTATTCCCTAGAGCCTTCGGCGGTTCCTAAACCGCTCCGATTGAACACGTTATCATTCTTGTTAGTTACGGTGAATTCCCTCGGTATGATAATTCTTTCATCAGTTTGTTCCCGTTTCTTCTCTAGCTTTGAGCACGACACACTATTCTAGCTAGACATGGGTGTGGCTCGTAACACTGATGACCAAGCGGATCTCGGCACCATCGAATCTCAAACTTTAGCGCCAAAACTATTGTTTTTCATCCTGTAGTCCCTTTTAGAATTACTAAGCGTCCTTTTTGGGCGAGATTTCCGGGAACGCTTTCGTGCGGTTTGTGTGCAAGTATTTCAAACCATACGGACCTAAAATTAGAAGTCATTCCATCTTTATTCCCTAGAGCCTTCGGCGGTTCCTAAACCGCTCGATCGAACGCGTTATCATTCTTGTTAGTTACGGTGAATTCCCTCGGTATGATAATTCTTTCATCAGTTTGTTCCCGTTTCTTCTCTAGCTTTGAGCACGACACACTATTCTAGCTAGACATGGGTGTGGCTCGTAACACTGATGACCAAGCGGATCTCGGCACCATCGAATCTCAAACTTTAAGCGCCAAAACTATTGTTTTCATCCTGTAGTCCCTTTTAGAATTACTAAGCGTCCTTTTTGGGCGAGATTTCGAGGCAGCTTTCGTGGGGTTTGTGTGCAAGTATTTCAAATCATACGGACCTAAAATTAGAAGTCATTCCATCTTTATTCCCTAGAGCCTTCCGGAGTTCCTAAACCGCTCCGATTGAACACGTTATCATTCTTGTTAGTTACGGTGAATTCCCTCGGTATGATAATTCTTTCATCAGTTTGTTCCCGTTTCTTCTCTAGCTTTGAGCGACACACTATTCTAGCTAGACATGGGTGTGGCTCGTAACACTGATGACCAAGCGGATCTACGGCACCATCGAATCTCAAACTTTAACTGCCAAAACTATTGTTTTTCATCCTGTAGTCCCTTTTAGAATTACTAAACGTCCTTTTTTGGGCCGAGATTTCCAGGAACGCTTTCGTGCGGTTTGTGTGCAAGTATTTCAAACCATACGGACCTAAAAATTAGAAGTCATTCCATCTTTATTCCCTAGAGCCTTCGGCGGTTCCTAAACCGCTCCGATGAACACGTTATCATTCTTGTTAGTTACGGTGAATTCCCTCGGTATGATAATTCTTTCATCAGTTTGTTCCCGTTTCTTCTCTAGCTTTGAGCTTGACACACTATTCTAGCTAGACATGGGTGTGGCTCGTAACACTGATGACCAAGCGGATCTCGGCACCATCGAATCTCAAACTTTAGCTGCCAAAACTATTGTTTTTCATCCTGTAGTCCTTTTAGAATTACTAAGCGTCCTTTTTGGGCGAGATTTCGAGAGCGCTTTCGTGCGGTTTGTGTGCAAGTATTTCAAATCATACGGACCTAAAATTAGAAGTCATTCCATCTTTATTCCCTAGAGCCTTCGGCGGTTCCTAAACCGCTCCATTGAACACGTTATCATTCTTGTTAGTTACGGTGAATTCCCTCGGTATGATAATTCTTTCATCAGTTTGTTCCCGTTTCTTCTCTAGCTTTGAGCGACACACTATTCTAGCTAGACATGGGTGTGGCTCGTAACACTGATGACCAAAGCGGATCTCGGCACCATCGAATCTCAAACTTTAGCGCCAAAACTATTGTTTTTCATCCTGTAGTCCCTTTTAGAATTACTAAGCGTCCTTTTTGGGCGAGATTTCCGAGGAGCAGCTTTCGTGCGGTTTGTGTGCAAGTATTTCAAACCATACGGACCTAAAATTAGAAGTCATTCCATCTTTATTCCCTAGAGCCTTCCAGCGGTTCCTAAACCGCTCGATTGAACACGTTATCATTCTTGTTAGTTACGGTGAATTCCCTCGGTATGATAATTCTTTCATCAGTTTGTTCCCGTTTCTTCTCTAGCTTTGAGCGACACACTATTCTAGCTAGACATGGGTGTGGCTCGTAACACTGATGACCAAGCGGATCTCGGCACCATCGAATCTCAAACTTTAGCTGCCAAAACTATTGTTTTTCATCCTGTAGTCCCTTTTAGAATTACTAAGCGTCCTTTTTGGGCGAGATTTCGAGGAGCGCTTTCTGCGGTTTGTGTGCAAGTATTTCAAACCATACGGACCTAAAATTAGAAGTCATTCCATCTTTATTCCCTAGAGCCTTCGGCGGTTCCTAAACCGCTCGATCGAACACGTTATCATTCTTGTTAGTTACGGTGAATTCCCTCGGTATGATAATTCTTTCATCAGTTTGTTCCCGTTTCTTCTCTAGCTTTGAGCACGACACACTATTCTAGCTAGACATGGGTGTGGCTCGTAACACTGATGACCAAAGCGGATCTCGGCACCATCGAATCTCAAACTTTAGCGCCAAAACTATTGTTTTTCATCCTGTAGTCCCTTTTAGAATTACTAAACGTCCTTTTTTGTGCCGAGATTTCTAGGAAAGCTTTCGTGCGGTTTGTGTGCAAGTATTTCAAACCATACGGACCTAAAAATTACAAATCATTCCATCTTTATTCCCTAGAGCCTTCAGCGGTTCCTAAACCGCTCGATTGAACACGTTATCATTCTTGTTAGTTACGGTGAATTCCCTCGGTATGATAATTCTTTCATCAGTTTGTTCCCGTTTCTTCTCTAGCTTTGAGCGACACACTATTCTAGCTAGACATGGGTGTGGCTCGTAACACTGATGACCAAGCGGATCTCTGGCACCATCGAATCTCAAACTTTAGCGCCAAAACTATTGTTTTTCATCCTGTAGTCCCTTTTAGAATTACTAAGCGTCCTTTTTGGGCGAGATTTCGAGGAATGCTTTCTGCGGTTTGTGTGCAAGTATTTCAAATCATACGGACCTAAAATTAGAAGTCATTCCATCTTTATTCCCTAGAGCCTTCGGCGGTTCCTAAACCGCTCTAGTGAACACGTTATCATTCTTGTTAGTTACGGTGAATTCCCTCGGTATGATAATTCTTTCATCAGTTTGTTCCCGTTTCTTCTCTAGCTTTGAGCCGACACACTATTCTAGCTAGACATGGGTGTGGCTCGTAACACTGATGACCAAGCGGATCTCGGCACCATCGAATCTCAAACTTTAGCGCCAAAACTATTGTTTTTCATCCTGTAGTCCCATTTAGAATTACTAAACGTCCTTTTTGGGCGAGATTTCGAGGAGCAGCTTTCGTGCGGTTTGTGTGCAAGTATTTCAAACCATACGGACCTAAAATTAGAAGTCATTCCATCTTTATTCCCTAGAGCCTTCGGCGGTTCCTAAACCGCTCGATTGAACACGTTATCATTCTTGTTAGTTACGGTGAATTCCCTCGGTATGATAATTCTTTCATCAGTTTGTTCCCGTTTCTTCTCTAGCTTTGAGCACGACACACTATTCTAGCTAGACATGGGTGTGGCTCGTAACACTGATGACCAAAGCGGATCTCGGCACCATCGAATCTCAAACTTTAACTGCCAAAACTATTGTTTTTCATCCTGTAGTCCCTTTTAGAATTACTAAACGTCCTTTTTTGGGCCGAGATTTCCAGGAACGCTTTCGTGCGGTTTGTGTGCAAGTATTTCAAATCATACGGACCTAAAAATTAGAAGTCATTCCATCTTTATTCCCCTAGAGCCTTCCAGCAGTTCCTAAACCGCTCTAGTCGGAGCACGTTATCATTCTTGTTAGTTCCGAGTGAATTCCCTCGGTATGATAATTCTTTCATCAGTTTGTTCCCGTTTCTTCTCTAGCTTTGAGCGACACACTATTCTAGCTAGACATGGGTGTGGCTCGTAACACTGATGACCAAGCGGATCTCGGCACCATCGAATCTCAAACTTTAGCTGCCAAAACTATTGTTTTCATCCTGTAGTCCCATTTAGAATTACTAAGCGTCCTTTTTGGGCGAGATTTCGAGAAAGCTTTTGTGCGGTTTGTGTGCAAGTATTTCAAACCATACGGACCTAAAATTAGAAGTCATTCCATCTTTATTCCCTAGAGCCTTCCGGCAGTTCCTAAACCGCTCCGATCGAACACGTTATCATTCTTGTTAGTTACGGTGAATTCCCTCGGTATGATAATTCTTTCATCAGTTTGTTCCCGTTTCTTCTCTAGCTTTGAGCGACACACTATTCTAGCTAGACATGGGTGTGGCTCGTAACACTGATGACCAAGCGGATCTCGGCACCATCGAATCTCAAACTTTAGCTTGCCAAAACTATTGTTTTTCATCCTGTAGTCCCTTTTAGAATTACTAAGCGTCCTTTTTGGGCGAGATTTCGAGAGCGCTTTCTGCGGGTTTGTGTGCAAGTATTTCAAATCATACGGACCTAAAATTAGAAGTCATTCCATCTTTATTCCCTAGAGCCTTCCGGGTTCCTAAACCGCTCGATTGAACGCGTTATCATTCTTGTTAGTTACGAGTGAATTCCCTCGGTATGATAATTCTTTCATCAGTTTGTTCCCGTTTCTTCTCTAGCTTTGAGCGACACACTATTCTAGCTAGACATGGGTGTGGCTCGTAACACTGATGACCAAGCGGATCTCGGCACCATCGAATCTCAAACTTTAGCGCCAAAACTATTGTTTTTCATCCTGTAGTCCCATTTAGAATTACTAAACGTCCTTTTTTGGGCGAGATTTCTAGGGCAGCTTTCGTGCGGTTTGTGTGCAAGTATTTCAAACCATACGGACCTAAAATTAGAAGTCATTCCATCTTTATTCCCTAGAGCCTTCGGCGGTTCCTAAACCGCTCGATTGAACACGTTATCATTCTTGTTAGTTACGGTGAATTCCCTCGGTATGATAATTCTTTCATCAGTTTGTTCCCGTTTCTTCTCTAGCTTTGAGCACGACACACTATTCTAGCTAGACATGGGTGTGGCTCGTAACACTGATGACCAAGCGGATCTCGGCACCATCGAATCTCAAACTTTAGCGCCAAAACTATTGTTTTTCATCCTGTAGTCCCATTTAGAATTACTAAACGTCCTTTTTGGGCGAGATTTCGAGAATGCTTTCGTGCGGTTTGTGTGCAAGTATTTCAAACCATATGGACCTAAAATTAGAAGTCATTCCATCTTTATTCCCTAGAGCCTTCCAGCGGTTCCTAAACCGCTCGATCGAACACGTTATCATTCTTGTTAGTTACGGTGAATTCCCTCGGTATGATAATTCTTTCATCAGTTTGTTCCCGTTTCTTCTCTAGCTTTGAGCACGACACACTATTCTAGCTAGACATGGGTGTGGCTCGTAACACTGATGACCAAGCGGATCTCGGCACCATCGAATCTCAAACTTTAAGCGCCAAAACTATTGTTTTTCATCCTGTAGTCCTTTTAGAATTACTAAGCGTCCTTTTTTGGGCGAGATTTCGAGGCAGCTTTCTCGGGGTTTGTGTGCAAGTATTTCAAATCATATGGACCTAAAATTAGAAGTCATTCCATCTTTATTCCCTAGAGCCTTCGGCGGTTCCTAAACCGCTCGATTGAACACGTTATCATTCTTGTTAGTTACGGTGAATTCCCTCGGTATGATAATTCTTTCATCAGTTTGTTCCCGTTTCTTCTCTAGCTTTGAGCGACACTCTATTCTAGCTAGACATGGGTGTGGCTCGTAACACTTGATGACCAAACGGATCTACGGCACCATCGAATCTCAAACTTTAACTGCCAAAACTATTGTTTTTCATCATGTAGTCCCTTTTAGAATTACTAAACGTCCTTTTTTTGGGCCGAGATTTCCAGGAATGCTTTCGTGCGGTTTGTGTGCAAGTATTTCAAATCATACGGACCTAAAAATTAGAAGTCATTCCATCTTTATCCCCCTAGAGCCTACCAGCAGTTCCTAAACCGCTCTAGTCGGAGCACGTTATCATTCTTATTAGTTCTGATTGAATTCCCTTGGTATGATATTTCTTTCATCAGTTTGTTCCCCATTTCTTCTCTAGCCTGAGCCTGACACACTATTCTAGCTAAACATGGGTGTGGCTCGTAACACCTGATGACCAAACGGATCTACGGCACCATCGAATCTTAAACTTTAACAGCCAAAACTATTGTTTTTCATCCTGTAGTCCCATTTAGAATTACTAAATGTCCTTTTTGGGCGAGATTTCTAGGAGCAGCTTTGTGCGGTTTGTGTGCAAGTATTTCAAACCATACGGACCTAAAATTAGAAGTCATTCCATCTTTATTCCCTAGAGCCTTCCGGCGGTTCCTAAACCGCTCGATCGAACGCGTTATCATTCTTGTTAGTTACGAGTGAATTACCTCGGTATGATAATTCTTTCATCAGTTTGTTCCCGTTTCTTCTCTGCTTTGAGCCTAACACTCTATTCTAGCTAGACATGGGTGTGGCTCGTAACACTGATGACCAAGCGGATCTCGGCACCATTGAATCTCAAACTTTAAGCGCCAAAACTATTGTTTTTCATCCTGTAGTCCCTTTTAGAATTACTAAGCGTCCTTTTTGGGCGAGATTTCGAGAACGCTTTCTGGGGTTTGTGTGCAAGTATTTCAAATCATATGGACCTAAAATTAGAAGTCATTCCATCTTTATTCCCTAGAGCCTTCCAGCGGTTCCTAAACCGCTCCGATGAACACGTTATCATTCTTGTTAGTTACGAGTGAATTCCCTCGGTATGATAATTCTTTCATCAGTTTGTTCCCTGTTTCTTCTCTAGCCCGAGCCTGAAACACTATTCTAGCTAGAAATGGATGTGGCTCATAACACCTAATGACCAAACGGATCTACGGCACCATCGAATCTCAAACTTTAAATGCCAAAACTATTGTTTTTCATCGTGTAGTCCCTTTTAGAATTACTAAACGTCCTTTTTTGGGCCGAGATTTCCAGGAACGCTTTCATGCGGTCTGTGTGAAAGTATTTCAAACCATACGGACCTAAAAATTAGAAGTCATTCCATCTTTATTCCCCTAGAGCCTTCCAGCAGTTCCTAAACCGCTCCAGTCGGAGCATGATATCATTCTTGTTATTTCTAAGTGAATTCCCTCGGTATGATAATTCTTTCATCAGTTTGTTCCCCGTTTCTTCTCTAGCCTGAGCCTGAAAGACTATTCTAGCTAGACATGGGTGTGGCTCGTAACACCTGATGATCAAACGGATCTACGGCACCATCTCAAACTTTAACTGCCAAAACTATTGTTTTTCATCTTGTAGTCCCTTTTAGAATTAGTAACCGTCCTTTTTTGGGCCGATATTTCCTGGAACGCTTTCTCGGGGTTTGTGTGCAAGTATTTCAAATCATATGGACCTAAAACTTAGAAGTCATTCCATCTTTATTCCCCTAGAGCCTTCCAGCAGTTCCTAAACCGCTCCAGTCGGAGCACGTTATCATTCTTGTTAGTTCTGAGAGAATTCCCTCGGTATGATAATTCTTTCATCACTTTGTTCTCTGTTTCTTCTCTAGCCTGAGCCTGACACACTATTCAAGTTAGACATGGGTGTGGCTCGTAACACCTGATGACCAAACGGATCTATGGCACCATCGAATCTCAAACTTTAACTGACAAAACTATTGTTTTTCATCCTGTAGTCCCATTTAGAATTACTAAACTTCCTTTTTGGGCGAGATTTCGAGAGCAGCTTTCATGCGGTTTGTGTGCAAGTATTTCAAACCATATGGACCTAAAATTAGAAGTCATTCCATCTTTATTCCCTAGAACCTTCGGTGGTTCCTAAACCGCTCGATCGAACACGTTATCATTCTTGTTAGTTACGGTGAATTCCCTCGGTATGATAATTCTTTCATCAGTTTGTTCCTCGTTTCATGTCTAGCCTGAGCCTGGCACTCTATTCTAGCTAGACATGGGTGTGGCTCGTAACAACTGATGACCAAACGGGTCTACGGCACCATCGAATCTCAAACTTTAACTGCCAAAACTATTGTTTTTCATCCTGTACTCCCTTTTAGAATTACTAAACGTCCTTTTTTGGGCCGAGATTTCCAGGAATGCTATCTCGGGGTTTGTGTGCAAGTATTTCAAATCATACGGACCTAAAAATTGAAGTCATTCCATCTTTATTCCCCTAGAGCCTTCCAGCAGTTCCTAAACCACTCCATTCAGAGCACGTTATCATTCTTGTTAGTTCTAAGTGAATTCCCTCGGTATGATAATTCTTTCATCAGTTTGTTCCCCGTTTCTTCTCTAGCCTGAGCCTGACGCAGTATTCTAGCTAGACATGGGTGAGGCTCGTAACACCTGATGACCAAGCGGATCTACGGCACCATCGAATCTCAAACTTTAAATGCCAAAACTACTGTTTTTCCTCCTATAGTCCCTTTTAGAATTACTAAACGTCCGTTTTTGGGCCAATATTTTAAGGAACGCTTTCTCGGGGTTTGTGTGCAAGTAGTTCAAATCATACAGACCTAAAAATTAGAAGTCATTCCATCTTTATTCCCCTAGAGCCTTCCAGCAGTTCCTAAACCGCTCCATTCAGAGCATGTTATCATTCTTGTTAGTTCTGAGTGAATTCCCTCGGTATGATAATTCTTTCATCAGTTTGTTCCCCGTTTCTTCTCTAGCCTGAGCCTGACACTCTATTCTAGCTAGACATGGGTGTGGCTCATAACACCTGATGACCAAACGGATCTACGACACCATTGAATCTCAAACTTTAACTTCCAAAACTATTGTTTTTCATCCTGTAGTGCCTTTTAGAATTACTAAACGTCCTTTTTTGGGCCGAGATTTCCAGGAATGCTTTCTCGGGGTTTGTGTGCAAGTATTTCAAATCATACGGACCTAAAAATGAGAAGTCATTCCTTCTTTATTCCCCTAGAGCCTTCCAGCAGTTCCTAAACCGCTCCATTCGGAGCACGTTATCATTCTTGTTAGTTCTGAGTGAATTCCCTCGGTATGATAATTCTTTCATCAGTTTGTTCCCCGTTTCTTCTCTAGCCCAAGCTTGAGACACTATTCTAGCTAGACATGGGTGTGGCTCGTAACACCTGATGACCAAACGGATCTACGGCACCATCGAATCTCAAACTTTAACTACCAAAACTATTGTTTTTCATCCTGTAGTCCCATTTAGAATTACTAAACATCCTTTTTTGGCCCGAGATTTCTAGTAAAGCTTTTGTGCGGTTTGTGTGTATGTACTTCAAACCATACGGACCTAAAAATGAGAAGTCATTCCATCTTTATTCCCCTAGAGCCTTCCAGCAGTTCCTAAACCGCTCCAGTCGGAGCATGTTATCATTCTTGTTAGTTCTGAGTGAATTCCCTAGGTATGATAATTCTTTCATCAGTTTGTTCCCCGTTTCTTCTCTAGCCTGAGTCTGACACACTATTCTAGCTAGACATGGGTGTGGCTCGTAACACCTGATGACCAAATGGATCTACGACACCATCAAATCTCAAACTTTAACTGCCAAAACTATTGTTTTTCATCCTGTAGTCCCTTTTAGAATTACTAAACGTCCTTTTTTGGGCCGAGATTTCCTGGAATGCTTTCTCGGGGTTTGTGTGCGAGTATTTCAAATCATACGGACCTAAAAATTAGAAGTCATTCCATCTTTATTCACCTAGAGCCTTCCAGCAGTTCCTAAACCGCTCGATGAACATGTTATCATTCTTGTTAGTTACGAGTGAATTCCCTCGGTATGATAATTCTTTCATCAGTTTGTTCCTGTTTCTTCTCTAGCTTTGAGCGACACACTATTCTAGCTAGACATGGGTGTGGCTCGTAACACCTCATGACCAAGCGGATCTCGGCACCATCGAATCTCAAACTTTAAGCTGCCAAAACTATTGTTTTCATCCTGTAGTTCCATTTAGAATTACTAAACATCCTTTTTGGGCGAGATTTCGAGGCAGCTTTCGTGCGGTTTGTGTGCAATATTTCAAACCATACGGACCAAAAATTAGAATCATTCCATCTTTATTCCCTAGAGCCTTCGGTGGTTCCTAAACCGCTCCGATTGAACACGTTATCATTCTTGTTAGTTACGGTGAATTCCCTCGGTATGATAATTCTTTCATCAGTTTGTTCCCCATTTCATCTCTAGCTTTGATCGACATACTATTCTAGCTAGACATGGGTGTGGCTCGTAACACTGATGACCAAAGCGGATCTCTGGCACCATCGAATCTCAAACTTTAGCGCCAAAACTATTGTTTTTCATCCTGTAGTCCCATTTAGAATTACTAAGCGTCCTTTTTGGGCGAGATTTGAGCAGCTTTCTCGGGGTTTGTGTGCAAGTATTTCAAATCATACGGACCTAAAAATTAGAAGTCATTCCATCTTTATTCCCTAGAGCCTTCGGGAGTTCCTAAATCGCTCGAATGAACACATTATCAATTTTTTAGTTACGAGTGAATTCCCCGGTATGATAATTCTTTCATCAGTTTGTTCCTGTTTCTTCTCTGCTTTGAGCACGACACACTATTCTTGCTAGACATGGGTGTGGCTCGTAACACTGATGACCAAGCGGATCTCGGCACCATCGAATCTCAAACTTTAACTGCCAAAACTACTGTTTTTCATCATGTTGTCCCATTTAGAATTACTAAACGTCCTTTTTTGGGCCGAGATTTCCAGGAACGCTTTTGTGCGGTTTGTGTGCAATATTTCAAACCATGCGGACCTAGAAATTAGAAGTCATTCCATCTTTATTCCCCTAGAGCCTTCCAGCAGTTCCTAAACAGCTCCAGTCGGAGCACGTTATCCTTCTTGTTAGTTCTGAGTGAATTCCCTCAGTATGATAATTCTTTCATTAGTTTGTTCCCTGTTTCTTCTCTAGCCTGAGCCTGACACACTATTCTAGCTAGACATTGGTGTGGCGCGTAACACCTGATGACCAAACCGATCTACGGCACCATCGAATCTCAAACTTTAACTGCCAAAACTATTGTTTTTCATCCTGTAGTCCCATTTAGAATTACTAAACATCCTTTTTTGGCCCGAGATTTCCAGGAACGCTTTCGTGCGGTTTGTGTGCAATATTTCAAACCATACGGACCTAAAAATTAGAATCATTCCATCTTTATTCCCCTAGAGCCTTCCAACAGTTCCTAAACCGCTCCACTCGGAGCACGTTATCATTCTTGTTAGTTCTGAGTGAATTCCCTCGGTATGATAATTCTTCATCAGTTTGTTCGCCGTTTCTTCCCTAGCCTGAGCCTGCCATACTTTTCTAGATAGACATGCATGTGGCTCGTAACACCTTATGACCAAACGGATCTACGGCACCATCGAATCTCAAACTTTAACTGCCAAAACTATTGTTTTTCATCCTGTAGTCCCTTTTAGAATTACTAAACGTCCTTTTTTGGGCCTAGATTTCCAGGAACGCTTTCTCGGGGTTTGTGTGCAAGTATTTCAAATCATACGGACCTAAAAATTAGAAGTCATTCCATCTTTATTCCCCTAGAGCCTTCCTGGAGTTCCTAAATCGCTCCAGTCGAAGCACGTTATCAATTTTGTTAGTTGTGAGTGAATTCCCTCGGTATGATAATTCTTTCATCAGTTTGTTCCCTGTTTCTTCTCTAGCCTGAGCCTGACACACTATTCTTGCTAGACATGGGTGTGGCGCATAACACCTGATGACCAAACGGATCTACGGCACCATCGAATCTCAAACTTTAACTGCCAAAACTATTGTTTTTCATCCTGTAGTCCCATTTAGAATTACTAAACATCCTTTTTTTGGGCCGAGATTTCTAGGAACGCTTTCGTGCGGTTTGTGTGCAATATTTCAAACCATACGGACCTAAAAATTACAAGTCATTCCATCTTTATTCCCCTAGAGCCTTCCAGTAGTTCCTAAACAGCTCCAGTCGGAGCACGTTATCATTCTTGTTAGTTCTGAGTGGATTCCCTTGGTATGATTATTCTTTCATCAGTTCAGTCGCCGTTTCTTCTCTAGCCTGAGCCTGACACCCTATTCTAGCTAGACATGGGTGTGGCTCATAACACCTGATGACCAAACGGATCTACGGCACCATCGAATCTAAAACTTTAACTGCCAAAACTATTGTTTTTCATCCTGTAGTCCCTTTTAGAATTACTAAACGTCCTTTTTTCGGCCAAGATTTCCAGGAACGCTTTCTCGGGGTTTGTGTGCAAGTATTTCAAATCATGCGGACCTAAAAGTTAGAATTCATTCCATCTTTATTCCCCTAGAGCCTTCCAGCAGTTGCTAAACCGCTCCAGTCGGAGCATGTTATCATTCTTGTTAGTTCTGAGTGAATTCCCTTGGTATGATAATTCTTTCATCAGTGTATTACCCGTTTCTTCTCTAGCCTGAGCCTGACACACTACTCTAGCTAGACATGGGTGCGGCTCATTACACCTGATGACCAAACGGATCTACGGCACCATCAAATCTCAAACTTTAACTGCCAAAACTATTGGTTTTCATCCTGTAGTCCCTTTTAGAATTACTAAACGTCCTTTTTTGGGCTGAGATTTCCAGGAACGCTTTCTCGTGGTTTGTGTGCAAGTGTTTCAAATCATACGGACATAAAAATTAGAAGCCATTCCATCTTTATTCCCCTAGAGCCTTCCAGCAGTTCCTAAACCGCTCCAGTTGGAGCACGTTATCATTCTTGTTACTTATGAGTGAATTCCCTCGGTATGATAATTCCTTCATCAGTTTGTTCCCTGTTTCTTCTCTAGCCTGAGGCTGACACACTATTCTAGCTATACATGGGTGTGACGCGTAACACGTGATGACCAAAGGATCTACGGCACCATCGAATCTCACAACTTTAACTGCCAAAACTATTGTTTTTCATCCTGTAGTCCCATTTAGTATTACTAAACGTCCTTTTTTGGGCCGAGATTTCCAAGAATGCTTTTGTGCGGTTTGTGTGCAATATTTCAAACCATACGGACCTAAAAATTAGAAGTCATTCCATCTTTATTCCCCTAGAGCCTTCCAGCAGTTCCTAAACCGCTCCAGTCAGACCACGTTATCATTCGTGTTAGTTTTGAGTGAATTCCCTCGGTCTGATCATTCTTTCATCAGTTTGTTCCCCGTTTATTCTCTAGCCTGAGCTTGACACACTATTCTAGCTAGACATGGGTGTGGCTCGTAACACCTGATGACCAAACTGATCTACAGCACCATCGAATCTCAAACTTTAACTGCCAAAACTATTGTTTTTCATCCTGTAGTCCCTTTTAGAATTACTAAACGTCCTTTTTTGGGCCGAGATTTCCTGGAACGCTTTCTCGGGGATTGTGTGCAAGTATTTCAAATAATACGGACCAAAAAATTAGAAGTCATTCCGTCTTTATTCCCCTAGAGCCTTCCTGCAGTTCCTAAACCGCTCCAGTCGGAGCACGTTATCATTCTTGTTAGTTCTGACTGAATTCCCTCGGTATGATAATTATTTCATCAGTTTGTTCCCCGTTTCTTCTCTAGCCTGAGCCTGACACATTATTCTAGCTAGACATGGGTGTGGCTCGTAACACCTGATGACCAAAGGGATCTACGACACCATCGAATCTCAAATTTAACTGACAAAACTATTGTTTTTCATCCTATAGTCCCATTTAGAATTACTAAACGTCCTTTTATGGGCCGAGATTTCCAGGAACGCTTTCGTGCGGTTTGTGTGCAAGTATTTCAAACCATACTGACCTAAATATTAGAAGTCATTCCATATTTATTCCCCTAGAGCCTTCCAGCAGTTCGTAAAGCGCTCCAATCGGAGCACGCTATCATTCTTGTTAGTTCTGATTGAATTCCCTTGGTATGATATTTCTTTCATCAGTTTGTTCCCTGTTACTTCCCTAGCCTGAGCCTGACACACTATTGTAGCTAGACATGGGTGTGGCTGATAACACCTGATGACCAAACAGATCTACGGCACCATCGAATCTCAAACTTTAACCACCAAAACTACTGTTTTTCATCCTGTAGTCCCATTTAGAATTACTAAACGTCCTTTTTTGGGCCGAGATTTCCAGGAACGCTTTCGTGCGGTTTGTGCGCAAGTATTTCAAACAATACGGACCTAAAAATTAGAAGTCATTCCAGCTTTATTCCCCTAGAGCCTTCCAGCAGTTCCTAAACCGCTCCAGTCAGACCACGTTATAATTCGTGTTAGTTCTGAGTGAATTCCCTCGGTATGATAATTCTTTCGTCAGTTTGTTCCCCGTTTCTTCTCTAGCCTGAGCCTGACACACTATTCAAGCTAGACATGGGTGTGGCTCATAACAGCTGATGACCAAATAGATCTACGGCACCATCGAATCTCAAACTTTAACTGCCAAAACTATTGTTTTTCATCCTGTAGTGCCTTTTAGAATTACTAAACCTCCTTTCTTCGGCCGAGATTTCCAGGAACGCTTTCTCGGGGTTTGTGTGCAAGTATTTCAAATCATACAGACCTAAAAATTAGAGGTCAGTCCATCTTTATTCCCCTAGAGCCTTCCAGCAGTTTCTAAACCGCTCCAGTCGGAGCCCGTTATCATTCTTGTTAGTTCTGAGTGAATTCCCTCGGTATGATAATTCTTTCATCAGTTTGTTCCCTGTTTCTTCTCTAGCATGAGCCTGAAACACTATTCTAGCTAGACATGGGTGTGGCTCGTTGTCGGTGTTCTGGGAACGGGGGTCCCCAGACTTGCCTGCCTGCGGCCTGCGGCGTGGCTCGAAAGGGGGCCCCAGCACAGCCCATCTTCATCAACACAAGACCCAAGACCCTCGCGAGAAGGCGGAGAGATCAATGCGGGGTACCTCACGAGGTGCCCATGATGCAAGCCATGACGACCAAGGATGCTAGGCGGGCGCCAGCCCGCGCAGTGTCTCCCTTTCCTCTTTGGTGCAAAGGGGGCAAGCGCAGTCGAGAGGATCAAGCAAAGGCATCCATTTCGGTGCACAAGACCAAGACCAGTCTAACGGTGGGAAGGAGGTCATCGTGGAGCCCAGAATGGCGTCACCACAGGGCCTTTGGCAGGTGAGAACCAACTTTAGTCAGAAAAAGTGTACCAGATGTTGCCCTTCGAATTGGCCAATTGTTGGCGCCCTTCCCGCTCAATATTTGGGAAGAGGACCAGGGCCTTTGCCTATAAATAGGACTAGCTACCCCCAAGGTAGAGGCATCGAAGACAGAGCATAGAGAGATCCATCGATCATCTAGAGCATCCAAAGATAACCTAGAAACAGGAGACCGAGTCAAACACCACGCACCAGCTCAAGAACACCCCCGCGAGGCTGTTCTTCCTTGTATTGTTCATCATCATCAGCCCAAGAGGCAATCCACACACCACACACTAGAGTAGGGTATTACACCACGACGGTGGCCCGAACCAGTATAAACCCTGTGTCTCTTGTGTTGTTCTTCCAGTAGTTTAGATCTTTGCGGGACGGAGAGGTAGAGGGCATAATCTCCGCGCGCACCCCAGAGTTTGAACCTTAAGGGTCTGCCGGAACCCGAAATCCGACATTTGGCGCGCCAGGTAGGGGTGCGCCGGAATTTGCCTTTCACCGCTCCGTTCTCCTCCGACCGTCGCGTCAATGTCCGAAGCTCGTCGGGCCCGCGCCGAGCACCGGGCCGCCATCGTCTCCCGCGTCGCCCAGACGGCTCCCGTCGGTGGGCGTCCTCGTTGTTCCCCGTCGCCCGCCATCAACGCCGCCACCGGCCCGGCGGGGAACGAGCAGCAAGCGTCGTCTCAGCATCCGTTTGTGCGGCAAGACAGCCGCACCGCTACTCCATCGCTCACACCAGCTAGCTCTTCGTCCCGCGCGCTCCGCGCACCCTTGGAGGCTCGAGCTGCGCTCATCGCGGCAAACGAGCTCCTGCACTACCGTCCCTTCGACGACGTGTACGAAGAGTGGCTCGACCGCGTCACCGAGCTCGTCCGCGCCGCAGGGGGCTCTCCTGCGCCGTCCGCTCCGCTGCGCCGCACCCCGCCCCGCGTGGGCAATGAAGCTTCGGGGGCGTACTAGCTGCCTCCTCTCCAAGAAGGCGCCATGGCTCCAAGGCGCGCGGACCCTGGGCGGAACCCGCTCTATCGGGTGCTAGCCCAGCAAGAATGGAGCTGCCAAGAGGTACCTCGACCGCAAGAAGCTGCTCGGGCGCTCCCTGCTCCAGCTCCGGCACGTCAAGACCCCGCGCTGCTCCCAGCTGCAGCACATGGGGACCCGCAAGGCCAAGCTCTCCCTCAACCAAAGCCTCCCGTGGCCACTGCTGGCTGCCGCGCCTACACCACCAAGCTGCGTAGCGTTGCGTGGCCCAGCAAGTTCAAGCCAGACCTGCCTCCTCGCTAAGACGGCACGACCGACCCTGCGGAATTCCGCCAGCTCTATGAGATGGGCATCGAAGCTGCCAGCGGGGATGAAAAGGTCATGGCGAACTGGTTCCCAATGGCGCTCAAGGAAGGAGCTCGCACCTGGCTCCTGAACCTGGCCCCAGGCACGATCTCTTCCTGGGACCAGATGCGCACCCGCTTCATCGCCAACTTCCAAGGTACTCGCGACCGGCTGCCCGCCGTGAGCAACATGCGCTGCAACAAGCAACAACCCTGAGAGACCCTACAAAAGTACATCCAGCGCTTCAACAGTGCATGCCTCAAGATCCCTAGGGCGTCCAAGGAAGCCATCATCTCAGCCTTCTCCGATGGTGTGCGCGACGTCAAGATGAAGGAAGAGCTGGCGATGCATGAAGACCTGTGCACCTCCCTGGAGTTGTTCAACTTGGCGACCAAGTGCGCCAGGGCTGAGGAAGGGCGTCTCTCCCTCCTCGAGCTGCCTGCCGCGGACCCAGAAGAGAAGAAGCCCAAGGCCAAGGACGTGAAGCGCAAGGGGGCTGCCGTGCTCACGGCGAAACCGGACACCAAGCGGGGCAAGAATCTGCCCGAATCCTCCAGGGGCAGCCGGTACTGTGTGTACCACGACCTCCACACCCACAACACCAATGAATGCCAAGAGCTCCGCGCCGTGCGAGAAGGAAGGTGTCGGTGTCAAAACCGGCGGATCTTGGCTAGGGGGTCCCGAACTGTGCATCATGGTCGGATGGTAATAGGAGACAAGGGACACGATGTTTACCCAGGTTCGGGCCCTCTCGATGGAGGTAAAACCCTACTCCTGCTTGATTAATATTGATGATATGGGTAGTACAAGAGTAGATCTACCAAGAGGTCAAGGAGGCTAAACCCTAGAAGCTAGCCTATGGTATGATTGTGTATGATGATTCTGTCCTACGGACTACAACCCTCCGGTTTATATAGACACCGGATAGGGTTAGGGTTACACAGAGTCGGTTATAATGGTAGGAGATCTTGAGTATCCGTATCGCCTAGCTTGCCTTCCACGCCAAGGAAAGTTCCTTCCGGATACGGGACGAAGTCTTCAATCTTGTATCTTCATGGTCCTGGAGTCCGGCGAAGGTATAGTCCGGCTACCCGAACACCCCCTAATCCAGGACTCCATCAGAAGGATCGGCCGTCGTCCTGACCGCGCTGACCCGGGCTACGGCCGAGGAGGAGGAAGAAACGCAGGACGCTGGGAAGACCGCGGCCCGCGCCAAGGGTGGCGTGATCAACCTCGCGAGGACTGCTGGCGAGACCTGCCTCGCGAGGGGGACTGGCTGGACCAGCCTCGTGAGGATCGCCTGCAGGGCAACGCAGGCCTCCCTCCACTGCCGCCTCAACCAAGGAGGAACGAGGACCGCCATCAAGACGAGGGGGCTGGGGGCTTCCGGGAGCCGCGCGCGATCGCCTGCATCCTGGGCGGAGCTCAAACCCCAGCCTCCCAACGCATCTTCAAGCAGTTTGCCCGCGAAGTGAATGCAGTCCTCCCCAAGCTCGAAGCAACGTGCCCTCTCAGGTGGTCGGCATGCGCCATCACGTTCAGCTCAGCGGTTCAGCTCAAATGCGCGGCCACAGCCGGAGTCCTCCCGATGGTTTGCTCCCCAGTCATCAGCAACATACTGGTCACCAGGACCCTCATAGATGGTGGAGCAGGGCTCAACGTCCTGTCCGTGGAAACATTCAACAATCTCCAAGTGCCCTATGACCAGCTTCAGCCAACCAAGCCTTTCTCCGGAGTCACCGACGGTTCCACGATCCCGATCTGGCAGGTCCGCCTCACAGTCACCTTCGGGGCCCGCAGTAACTACCGCACCGAGCTCATCGACTTCGACGTCGCTCACATCCGCCTGCCGTACAACGCCATCCTTGGGTACCCAGCGCTGGCCAAGTTCATGGCCGTAACTCATCATGGCTACAACGTCCTCAAGATGCCAGGAAGTGGTGGAGTCATCACGGTGCCGTGTGAAGAGAAGGATGCAGTGTGTTCCCTGGAGCGAGTCTTTCAGGCCGCGTCACTAGAAGACCCAGATCGCGGAAGCAGGAGGCTTCCCGAGACCACCCCCAAGAAGAAGAAGGCATTGCCCGGGCCAGCCCCTCAGGAGGCAGGCCCCTCGGGGCCCGCGTCTGCCCGGGGGGAACCTCCTTCCATCACATAGGAAAGCGCGCCCGGCGCCCTCCTCAGGCAGGGCTCGGGGGCTCTCACCTGGAGGGCCACCGACCTGGCCAAGGTCACGAGGGAGGCGCTTGGGCACCATGTGGAGGCGTGCTTTGAAGCATGTTTCTCTTGAGGAGGAGTAAGGCAAGGAGGGCCAGGCTCTCAGGAGTTCGTCAACAAGGCCATTCAGGAGCTACAAGAGTCAAGAATCATGAGAGGTTGCCGCCGTCCACCGGCTGTGGCTCCCCATCCAGGCGAGGATGGTGGGCTGCGTGTCTGCATCGACATACCAGGGCTCAATCAGGTTGACATGATGGAGCGCCTCTGGCCCTTGCAAGTGGGGCGTTGTGGGGGGCCACCCCACAGCTACGTTCGCATGCCTTACGGCTTGCCGAGCGTGGCCGCTGCGTACCAGCGCCTCAGGAAGACAGGCGTTCCGCAGCCCTGGTGGAGATGGAGATGATTCGCGAGGAGCCACCAGCGCCTCCGCAACCTCCCGAGGCCCCTGGGCCTGGAGGCTCGTGAGGATCGGCTTCCACAGCCCACCGAGTCTGCTGCACCAACACCACTTCGTCTTTGACATCTTTAGGTGACATCTTTCAAGCTTCATTTCCAGCTGGGAGCGCCGCCCAGGGCTGCATCATTCCCAGGACGCGTGGGTCCGTCCCTGCGGCATGTATCCCCTTTTATTTTCCGGTCATTAGCTTGCTTTGTTGGGGGCGCCCCTCGGGCTGCATCATCCCCAAGCCGCTCGGGCCAGGCCCAGTGGCGTGTATCTCCCTTGCGTTTATTTACAGCTATGCATTCGCCTATCATGCTTGATTACTTGATGCCTGTCCACGGCACCTCTTCTTCTCCATGTCGACCACTTGCACGTTAAAGGGGGGGTACCTGAGCATCGCGACTCAGGGCTCTTACTGTCTCTCCAGCCCTCACCCTCTGGCCTTGTCGACGGCATCGCGACCTGGCATACTAGCGACGGCTGAGAAAAGCTCGAGGGCCGGGACCCGAGGACGTAGAGTGCCGGCATCTAACCAAATTTGCAGGAACACATCTCAAGATACGGTCCAGTGCTAGGCGCAACCCGCCTAGAGGTAGGGCCCCGTGAGTCCCGCGCTGGCTCACGGGTGCCCAGATACACCTCACCTAGCCCTACCGTGCCGGCCACGTGTCGAGGCGGGGCTGCTCTACGCCAGGGCTCCTCGGGGGCCCCCTCCCACGCCTGTGGAAGCACCATGCTCATGCGCTGGCTGATGACACTTGTCGAGGCGGCTATGCCCATACACATACGGAAGCTCTATGCTCCGCGCTGGTGATAAACAACTAAGGGTGGCCTCCGGGCCGCATCAACCTTAGGGAGCCCAGAGCTCAATGTCTAGCCTCATCGGAACGCCTCCCCTCGGGAGCGCCGCGCGAGGGGGCTAGGCACGGGGGCTACGCCTGGGTCACGCCCAGACGTACGCCACCCAGCCAGGCCCCTCGGGCCTGGTTCGTCGTGTGTCTATCCCCGAGCGGAGACTAGGTATGAAGGCCGTTTGCGCGTCAAGGGGGACCCCTGAGCATCGCGACTCAGGGGCCTAACTAGTCCTGTAGCCCCTCACTCCTTAGTTCTGAAAGGCTATGCTGGGTGAGGTATGTGCGGGGCCGGGCTCTGCTGACGTAGAACGGTAGTCCCGATTGCATCTCACCTCAACACTCGCTGTTTGCGCGTCAAGGGGGACTCCTGAGCATCGCGACTCAGGAGCCTAACTGGGTCCGTAGCCCCTCACTCCTTAGTTCTGAAAGTCTATGCTGGGTGAGGTACGCGCGGAGTCAGGCTCTACAGACGTAGAACGGAAAATACACCTACATCACACTTCCCTACTAGTTGTTCGTGCGCCAAGGGGGACTCCTGAGCATCGCGACTCAGGAGCCTAACTTGTCACGTAGCCCCTCACTCCTTTTGTCCCGTCCTAGTTTCCGGTCGGGGCTAATGCTGGGTGAGGCACGCGCGGGGCCGGGCTCTGCCGGCGTAGAACACAAGCAAGTAGGGAGGAAGGGCATAAAACTCAAGGAATTTAAAAGCAAATATTACAGTCCATACTGTCGTCTCAGTACCAAACACAAGTTTAAATGCCTCCCCGAGGCGTGAGGCATGTGCAGGAATTAAAAGCAGAACAGGAGCGGTAGCGGAGTCACTTGTCGGTGGTGGAGCAGTGCAGAGTGGCTTCGCCTCATGGAGCAGCAGGGCCGGCAGCGCCTTGATTCGGCTTGGTGCTGAAGGCCGGGAACTTCCCCAGCAGCGCCTCTGCACGCCCCTTCACGGCTTCGACAGCGGCGGCAGCACCCTCGCCACTCACCAGCTCACGGGCGCCCAAGCACACCTCACCTACGCCAACCAGTAAGCCTCTGAGCAACTAACGGTCGACTGATAATTGTCATGGCAACCCCTTCCTCTTTCTATGATGAGTTTGCAGGATCTCCCAAAAGAATTGCGCTAGCCGAGGCCCTCACGGAGTTCCCTTCACCCTCGTCTGCGCGAACCGCTTGCATGTTAAAGTGGGGCGCCTGAGCATCACGACTCAGGGCTCTTACTGGCTCTCCAGCCCTCTCCCTCTAGCCTTGTCCACTGCATCGCGACCTGGCATACCAGCGACGGTTGAGACAAGCTCGAGGGCCGGGACCCGAGGACGTAGAGCAGAAAGGGGAGCAAAGGCGAGGGAGAAGGGGCACGCGAGTACCTCGCCAAGCGACACCACTCATGCGGGCGCAAGGACCCGATGGCACATCCGGGATAACCGCTGATCAGCAAGATAAGTCACTTCTCGAAAGCACCGGCTACCGTGGCACTACCCCCGCACCTAACGCAATTCCGTATTAGAGGCGTCACTCTCCTTTCTCACCGAGCGACGGCTGCTCGGGCGCCAAAGGGGACCTCCTGAGCATTGCGACTCAGGGGCTCTTACCGGACCCCGGGTCGCTCACCTCCTGGCCTTGACCACGGCATCGCAACCTGGCATACCAGCGACGGCTGACGCTGCCTTGGGACTGGGACCTGTCGGCGTAGAGCACCAAGCCCTCGCGAGGTTCGAAAGGGAGAATGGAACTACGACGGAGTTGTCGACTCGCACAGTTCCATAGCAAGAGTTACATATTAACAAAAGGATCACAGGTAACCATGACACGATTTGCATGCAGGGAATTGTCCAATCTGCGCGATCATCGAGGCGTCATGGGGAGGTAGAGGCGCCCACGTCCGATTAACCGCCACGCGGTGCCCAAGGCCGCAGGCTGTTAGGTCCCGCGGTGTTTTTCCCTTTCGCCTCTCAGCACGGCCAAGTCCGGGCGCGCCTTGGGCCCGGGGGCTACTGTCGGCGTTCTGGGAACGGGGGTCCCCATACTTGCCTGCCTACGGCCTGCTGCGTGGCTCAAAAGAGGGGCCCAGCACGGCCCATCTTCATCAACACAAGACCAAAGACCCTCGCGAGGGGCCAAGCCTCAGGGGCGGATGACACGGCGCTTCCTCAGGCGTGGCCTCATTAGGCTGACTCGCGAGGAGGCGGAGAGATCAAGGCGGGGTACCTCACGAGGTGCCCATGACGCAAGCCATGATGACCAAGGGTGCCAGGCGGGCGCCAGCCCGCGTAGTGTCTCCCTTTCCTCTTTGGTGCAAAGGGGGCAAGCGCAGGCGAGCGGATCAAGCAAGTGCATCCATTTCGGTGCAACAAGACCAAGACCAGTCCAACAGTGGGAAGGAGGTCATCGTGGAACCCAGAACGGCGTCACCACAGGGCCTTTGGCAGGCGAGGACTAACTTTAGTCAGGATAAGTGTACCAGATGTTCCCTTCGAATTGGCCAATTGTTGGCGCCCTTCCCGCTCAATATTTGGGAAGAGGCCCAGGGCCTTTGCCTATAAATAGGACTAGCCACCCCCAGGGTAGAGGCATCGAAGACAGAACATAGAGAGATCCATCGATCATCTAGAGCATCCAGAGATCACCTAGAAACAGGAGACCGAGTCGAACACCACGCACCAGCCCAAGAACACCCTCGCGACGCTATTCTTCCTTGTATTGTTTATCATCATCAGCCCAAGAGGCAATCCACACACCACACACTGGAGTAGGGTATTACACCACGACGGTGGCCCGAACCAGTATAAACCCTGTGTCTCTTGTGTTGTTCTTCCAGTAGTTTAGATCTTAGCGGGACGGAGAGGTAGAGGGCATAATCTTCGCGCACCCCAGAGTTTGAGCCTTAAGGGTCTGCCGGAACCCGAAATCCGACACTCGTAACACCTGATGACCAAACGGATCTATGACACCATCGAATCTCAAACTTTAACTGCCAAAACTATTGTTTTTCATCCTGTAGTCCCTTTTACAATTACTAAACGTCCTTTTTTGGTCCGAGTTTTCCAGGAACGCTTTCTCGGGGGTTGTGTGCAAGTATTTCAAATCATACGGACCTAAAAATTAGAAGTCATTCCGTCTTTCTTCCCCTAGAGCCTTCCAGCAGTTCCTAAACCGCTCGATCGAACACGTTATCATTCTTGTTAGTTACGGTGAATTCCCTCGGTATGATAATTCTTTCATCAGTTTGTTCCTGTTTCTTCTCTGCTTTGAGCGACACACTATTCTAGCTAGACATGGGTGCGGCACATAACACTGATGACCGGAGCGGATCTACGGCACCATCGAATCTCAAACTTTAGCGCCAAAACTAATGTTTTCATCCTGTAGTCCCATTTAGAATTACTAAGCGTCCTTTTTGGGCGAGATTTCGAGAGCGCTTTCGTGCGGTTTGTGTGCAATATTGCAAACCATACGGACCTAAAAATTAGAATCATTCCATCTTTATTCCCTAGAGCCTTCCGGCGGTTCCTAAACCGCTCGATTGAACCGTTATCATTCTTGTTAGTTACGGTGAATTCCCTCGGTATGATAATTCTTTCATTAGTTTGTTCGGTTTCTTCTCTAGCCTGAGCGTGACATACTATTCTAGCTAGACATGGGTGTGGCTCGTAACTTTTGATGACCAAGCGGATCTCGGCACCATCGAATCTCAAACTTTAACTACCAAAACTATTGTTTTCATTACGTAGTCCTTTTAGAATTACTAAATGTCCTTTTTGGGCGAGATTTCGAGGAACGCTTTCTCGGGGTTTGTGTGCAAGTATTTTGAATCATACGGACCTAAAAATTAGAAGTCATTCCATCTTTATTCCCCTAGAGCCTCCAGTAGTTCCAAAATCGCTCCAATCGGAGCACGTTATCAATTTTGTTAGTTCTGAGTGAATTCCCTCGGTATGATAATTCTTTCATCAGTTTGTTCCCTGTTACTTCTCTAGCCTGAGCCTGACACACTATTCTTGCTAGACATGGGTGTGGCGCGTAACACCTGATGACCAAACGGATCTACGGCACCATCGAATCTCAAACTTTAACTGCCAAGACTATTGTTTTTCATCCTGTAGTCCCATTTAGAATTACTAAACGTCCTTTTTTGGGCCGAGATTTCAAGGAATGCTTTCGTGCGGTTTGTGTGCAATATTTCAAACCATACGGACCTAAAAATTAGAAGTCATTCCATCTTTATTCCCCTAGAGCCTTCCAGCAGTTCCTAAATCGCTCCAGTCGGAGCACGTTATCAATTTTGTTAGTTCTGAGTGAATTCCCTCGGTATGATAATTCTTTCATCAGTTTGTTCCCTGTTTCTTCTCTAGCCTGAGCCTGACACACTATTCTTGCTAGACATGGGTGTGGCGCATAACACCTGATGACCAAACGAATCTACGGCACCATCGAATCTCAAACTTTAACTGGCAAAACTATTGTTTTTCATCCTGTAGTCCCTTTTAGAATTACTAAACTTCCTTTTTGGGCGAGATTTGAGGAGCAGCTTTTCGTGCGGTTTGTGTGCAAGTATTTCAAGCCATATGGACCAAAAAATTAGAAGTCATTCCATCTTTATTCCCTAGAGCCTTCCAGCAGTTCCTAAACCGCTCCGATTGAACCGTTATCATTCTTGTTAGTTACGAGTGAATTCCTTGGTATGATAATTCTTTCATCAGTTTGGTCCCGTTTCTTCTCTAGCCGAGAGCGACACACTATTCTAGCTAGACATGGGTGTGGCTCGTAACACTGATAACCAAGCGGATCTACAACCTTTATCGGTATCAAAACCGGCGGATCTCGGGTAGGCGTCGAGCTGTGCGTCTAGGCGTATGGTAACAGGAGACAAGGGACATGATGTTTTACCCAGTTTGGGCCCTCTTGATGGAGGTAAAACCCTACGTCCTGCTTGATTAATATTGATGATGTGTATTACAAGAGTGGATCTACCACGAGATCAAGGAGGCTAAACCTAGAAGCTAGCCTATGGTATGATTGTTGTAATGGAGGTTATGTCCCACGGACTAAAGCCCTCGGTTTATATAGACCCGGAGAGGGCTAGGGTTACAGTCGGTTACAATGGTAGGAGATCAACATATCCGTATTGCAAAGCGTGCCTTCCACGCCAAGGAAAGTCCCATCCGGACACGGACGAGTCTTCAATCTTGTATCTTCGTAGTCTTGGAGTCCGCGGACGATGATAGTCCGGCTGTCCGGACACCCCTAGTCGAGACTCCTCGGTAGCCCTGAACACTGGCTTCAATGGCGATAAGTCCGGTCGCATAATGTTCGGCATTGCAAGGCGGGTTCCTCCTTTGAATAATCCAGAAGATTGTGAACACCGGGATAGTGTCTGCTCTGCAAAATAAATTCCACATTCCTCCGTAGAGAATAATATATACACAAGTTCAATCTGCTGACCTATTTTGCGGCGTGACATCACACCACTACCAAGCCTTTACTTGAATTGATTTTTATTATACCACCTCAGTAGCGTTTAGCGGCGGTTTCTTGGCACGTCTTGTCGAGCAGAGATCGTGTTCCCCTTATTCGGATTCTCATCAATACGGACGTGGGTAACCCAACGCGCCATTGAT